>OZ024690.1:19182026-19782026 GCA_964016905.1 Perithous albicinctus | reverse complement strand
TCGTGAAATAACATTAGCAGAATAATTAATCATTGAAACATAAAAAAAAATTATTTCCAACTTCGTCATAAAACCGGAAAAATGCTGCAAAATCGTGATAAAAAAGAATGTGCATTTTAATATTTAACACCAAAAGAAGAAATAAAATTAAAAAATTCATTTCCTCAACTGTGACGATTAAGAACCTAAAAAAAAAATTCTGAAATGAATATTCATAGCGTTAAGCTAGAATCACATTATTTTTTTTAACCTTTATTTCTGTCACTCTAGTCTTAAAAAAACAAAACAAAAAAAAAAGGAAAAAGGATTGTCTAACTCGGCCGTCTGGGTCGGCGAAGGTTTTAGTCGTCGCGAGGCACGAGAGCACGACGGTGACGGTGTCGGGAAGAGAGTTAATGCAAGCCGAGTTGCCGAGACTGATGGCATAGTAGCGTGCAACGATCGTGCCGAGAGCGAGCAAGAGAGAGAGAGAGGGAGAGAGGGGTCTTAGCTAGCTAGAGCAGAGTTTCTGTTAGCCGAGCTCGGTAACTCTCGCGTGTGTCAAGAGAGAACGAACGAATGGTGAGGGAAAGAGAGAGAGAGAGAGAGACTTCGACGTCGGTTCGCCACGCGGTGAATCGGTACCGCGTGCGCGCTCGGGTACCAACGCGAACGAGTCATTGACCTGAGAAAACGCGAGAATCGAGAACCGATGGGGGTCCACTAGCGACGGACAGATAGACACGATGCTTTAGTGATTGCGATCGGCTGGAACGGCCATCCGCACTGTTTTTCAAATAGTATAAATATAGACTTCTGCACAGTAAAATTCAAAATAATCTACAAATATACACACTGGTAAAGATATTTACAATTTTTTTTTCGTTATGAAGAAGCTTTATTTTCAATTTTTTGAGATTTTCATTGTTATGAGAACTCAAAATGGTCGAAAACGTCGAGTAAAATTGTTTAGAGTGTGTGTGTGTGTTTGTGTCCAACATTTAGTTGGTATACATTTCATAAAAATCAGTTCAAGCATTTTGATTTTATCGGATTTTTAAGATTTAAAAAAATGACTTATCAGTGTAACTAAAAAAATGTCTAGCTATCGGATTGAAACTTGGTAAGAAAATTGATCAGACTGGTGTGAACTTTGGTATTGAGTTTAAGCGAAATCGATATGGTACAGATTTTATAGAAATTCGCATTTTCATTATTTTTTAAAAAATGTGCTTTTAATTTTGCTTCAAAGCTAAATAGTAATTCTAAGCTTAGGCGATATCGATCAATTACTTAAGATTCTATAGAAATTTGCATTTTCATCATCTTCTTTTTTTTTAATGCTATGAGTCGAGAACGGTTTAAGCAACAGATCCAAAATTTTGCATAAAATTTGAATGTATCATAGTTTGATTCTCAATTTGATAAGAATCCACAAAAAAAAGTTTATATTTTGGAGTTTGTTTTTTTATTACAAATCTCCCTTTAAGAGGAAGCCAAGATTGATCAATTACTTCCTCTTAGAGATAACTATGTAAAAAATTTAAAAATAATGAGACAGCAATATACAAAATTCTACTTTCCATCCTTTTTTTATTAACTTAAATATTATTCAGCAATTTCAAATAAATCAAGAATATTGTGAGAAACATATAGCAAAAATAGAAAATGCGTTTATTTGTCAAAACTCACTATAATCTCCCTTTAAGACTCGTCACGAAGGAATGACTTTAAAAAAAAAAAAATTGCTGCGCGTCCGTGCAAAGAGAATTTATGGCACGAGAATTTCCAAGAGTGTAATTACACTTTCCAATGTGTAATTAACCAGGACGTGGCAAGAACATTTTTCAGTCCCGGAATTGCATTGTCACCGGTTACAGTGAAATTCTTGTTTAGTAGCGTGTAGCTTTAGGCCGTGTTCCCGTAGATTGAATCAGAGTGATTGACAAACAAAATTAACCTGATGGGAGAGAGAAATAGAGAGAGAGAAAGGGTGATATGAAGCATAGGATACATAGAGAATGCTCTGATTAGCATTATGAGCGAAGCCAGTCGATTGACACCGTCAAAACGGCTAGACAGCATGTCGAGAATTGATTGTTCTCATATGAGAACCACTGGCCGAAGGGAAATCATACCTAATTTGGAGGCGACGAGCGCGTGGGTCATATGGGCGATTCATATGGGTGGTGTGTCAGTGGTTCTCAATATATATTGACTGTAAGGCTGCTCGCATTCTCCTACAATCGATTCTCCAAGCCACTCGACAATTTATTTTACCTCGACGATAAAGCCACCCTCTATTTTTTATATATATATATATATATATATATTTTAACTTGTTTTACGTAATTGCGCAACGAAGCAACTGCAACGAAAGATTCTCAATGAAAAAACCGAGGTAAAAATAATGAATGAAAAATTAATCGTTAAACAAGAACTAAAGAAACGTGGACAGAATGTAACTGCAGAGAGTGGGGAACCACTGATTTGCTCTGGCACTCTGCATGTAGAGGAAAATTAATTCGTACCCGCTCGTCGGAAATGGTTGGCCGAGTGAGAGCGAGAGGGACGGAAGAATTAAATAGGATTCGCCCCGCAACTTCACCCGATAAATCACGACCGCGGAAATTAACTATAGCAATAGTACGACCCTCCGACGACCTTGAAAAATACATTTTTTTCTTTTTTCTTCCTCAAAGACATGGTTTTGATTTCTTTTTTTTTTCTTTTTCTAAAGTTAATTTTTATGACAGGATATTAAAATTGTTTTCAGACTTTCGGAAAATTAGTTTGGAACAAAATTTCGAATCTTCATATTTCGACGGTCATTCGTGTATTCAGATATTTTTATGCAGTTTCATAGAAGTCAGATTTGTAAGGTTTGATTTTGGATTTATTTTTGAAGCTTAGATTTTTCTCCTGATTCAGCATTAAATTTGAGCCGAATCTAAACATTTTCTTGAAATTTATACGACTTTGGATTAAAAAAAAAAAATGAGTTTGCTCTAATGTCGCCAACTTTTTCCAGTTGAACGTACATTTTTCCAGAGATTAACTAAAAAAACTGTGGTATTAGATACAAAATTTGATAAAAATCTATGGAGTATTTTATATTTTACAGCAACTTGAATTTAAAAAAATACTACATACGTTAAACGACGTTCAGGAGAACATTTGGTATGTACTATATTTGGTGAATATCGCTAGAGGCGTTCAAATTTGTTGGAATATTTAATATTTCTATTCTCGATTTCCAAAACTAGTAGGAATAAAAATGCTCCATAATACGTAACACAACTTGAGTAATTGACCTAAATTTTCGTACACCAATTACGCAGTAAATTCCCTTTATTACCTTCAATATTTGGTAAACTCTATAAAAGTAATAAACTTTTTTTACCACTTTCAAATTTGTCATTTTTAACCACGTAAATTTTCCTATACTTGAGTTTCTAATTTTTCTTTTCTATAAAAGAACACAAAGCTTTCTCTACGAGGAAGTAAAAATTCATAAACATATTTTCTCACAGTCTCTTTAAAAGATAAAAGATAACAAGGAAGCAAATTTTTCAAGTTTCTATCTTCCATCCCTTGTATATCAATACTAATCTTCATCTCTGTTTCGCACAGATCCACCCCTTGTTTCCACAACTTTTGAGCAACCGAGAACGATATTCCTTCCTGCCTTAAAAATATTCCTTACATTCAAATTGTCATACAACGACAATTCGTCTCTTTCGAAACTTCCCGATTCAGCAATAAAGTATTTGCTGACTAGTATAACGCGAGTGTTTGCCAATATAGAGAGTTTCTGCAGAGTTCGTGTGTCCCTGAGGGCTTCGACTTAAGTGTACCATTGCTAATGTATGCTTAGTGATGGCTATAATCACTATCATTTCTTCAACAAGGAGCCTTGTTCGATTTATAGCCTTTAGAGTCCTGACATTTAGTCTCTCCTGACTGTAACAGACAAAAGAAAGAATGAATAAGGGAAAGTAGTCGGCAAAAAAAAAAGAAATAAAAAGATAAAAAAAAAAACCGAAGCAGCCTTCTGCTGTCGCCTCAATGACGTGAGCGAGAACGTTAGAAAAGAATTGGCGTCGTCTTCAGAAGTATAGACAAAGAGGGGGAGGGAGGAGCTGAGCCAGACTATGGCGTGCGTTAGCTATATACGCATACTCGTCTCAATTATTCAAGACGTTACGGCTGCTGCAGGTGCTGTTGCTGCTCCTTCTTCTATGTATTATTTTACTGGCTTCACGTCGACCCAATGACTACCACAACGATGAAGACGAAAATGGGAACGACGACGACGACGACGACGACGACGACGACGACGAAGTCGAGGTGGTGAGGATAAAGCTTTACCGCGCTAACACCTGCTGTACCAGCTCGTCTCTCGGTCGTTAACGAGCGAGCGGAACACGCGCCGAAATATGTACAGTTGAGGCGAGCGGTCTTCTTGAATCCCTTGGAAAGTGTAACGTCGCACTCAGCAACCGGCATTTCTCTGTTCTTCCTTTTCGAGATCTCTCCCAAGGATCCGTCATCAATTATACATAAATCCAGTAATGAAATACGCCGAGAGTCTCTCTTTATGTCTTTTTATATTGTCGTCGTTGTAGGGTTTTACCTAAGAGAATTAAACAGTCGTTGAATTCAGTTAGAAACTGATTTTTTTTTTTTCAAATGAAATTATGTTTTGAGTTCCCAAAAATTTGTTGAGCGGTGAGTAAGAACTTTTTCATTTTTTTTTGCATATGCAAAAAAAAATTAAGAATGCATAGAAATTTCCATACAGAAGTTGGATTTATTGAAATTTGAATATTTTGAGATGAGCAAAATCTGGAAGAATGTAATCATTGGTTTTGAAAATATCTAGAATATTGATTTTGAAAAATAATAATGTCAACAAGTTATTAATTAATTAGTAAAAACAAGCTTGTTTGATAAATTCGATGGAGGATTCTTTTTTTTAATATGGAATTCATTGTATCATTTTTCAGAATTTTCTTGCAGTCATGAAATTTTACTTTTCAATTTTTAGAATTTTTCAAGTATAATGTGAAACCTTTCGAAAAATCGCGAAAAAATCGCAGTTAAGAGAAAATTCTGAAACACAAGTATACATATTTTGAAAGATCAGAGATTTAATTTCATTATTTAAAAAAGTAATCTTTTTTATGGAATTTGTCGAGCTCTTTTTTAAACTAATTTATTCATAGTTTATGACATGATTATTATTCAAAATCAATGTTCTTGATACTTTCAATCACGTTGATTTCTTTTTCAGTCTTTTCATTGCCTATTGTTAAAATGTTTGTTAATATTTTCACATTAAGAAGCGAATTAACTTTGGAAAAACAATATAACATATTATGAGTAATATTTTACTAAATCACATAAAAACATAGTTTTTCTCTTGTAATGAAAAATAGCAAGGCTTTTAAAATACCTTTCAAATTAAAATTTAGTTCAAAATTAAATTCACTTTTAACAGATGTAGAGATCAAAGAAACCACAATAAGCTCATTTTTTGCCACATCTTTTTCTGCCTCAAGATTTTCTTCAATGAAAAGTAGTCTATCGCTATAATTAATTTTAAATTGATTTCCAACAGCTCTAGAAATCAATTAAGCCTCAATAACTTAATTCTGTTATTTTTCAAATGTCGAACAGAATATTATTCTGAACTTTTTTTCCAATTGTTCGATGAACTCCATATGAAACCCTTCTCCGCTGCAGCTAACTATTTGATTAATAACATAAGAAAAAAAAATATATATTTTTATCCTTAAGTTCCACAAATAAATGAATAAAATAGGCAATATAAATTTGAGTGACAACTCACCACGTGGCTCGTTTGAATTGTGATGATTAGAATGAGGTGCAACGGCAAACGAGTGATCGGACGATGACGAAGTGCTAGCAACGCGTTCCCGCTTTTTCTCCTGCTGTTCGACAAAACGCGCTGCTTCCAGCAGCGTCTCGAGGCTCATCTTGCCGGCGTATTATTGTCCCTCGGTCGTTTAATATTACGAATTTGACTTGTAGCCTTTTCAAGGGCTGCCGCAGTGACGAACACGTCGATTTCCAGGACGACGAACGCCTCGTTAATCCCAGATTCAAAATTCGCAATCGTCTCTGCGCTTGTACGTAGTGTGCGATGGCAGTAAGCCGACGTTCTCTCCTTGCGGTGGATTTCGTCGAGCGAGATTATTACACCTACGCGATTACGATCGTTCGGCCGACCTCCGGACCAATTTCCGTCGACAAGACGGCCCGACGACGTCGATGACAAGGCGGCCCAAAGGGGCGGCGTGGCGAGAGGAAGAGATGAGCGCCAAACTCGACGACGATGAAGATCCGGGGAACGACGATGGGAAGGATCTGGAGGAGTTGGGAAAGGAAAAGGAAAAGGAGGAGGAGGAGGAGGAGGAGGAGGAGGAGGAGGTGGACGTCGACGATCTTGATCCAGTACCCGTCGTACCAACAAACTTCTCCACTTCTGTTGCTCCTCGACCTGGCTGTCAATCTGCAACAAGATTAACAATAAATCAGATTACAATTTCAGCAATGAAATCAAACTTATAAGATAATATACCTATTTTAGTTGGAGCGATGAAAGGGCAGTGACGTAAAAAATAATCTTTTTCGTCGAAACTATTTATATACAACAAAAACAGGAATTTCTTCCACAGACTTTGTGATTTTGATCATAATTCAGAGATTTTTTTATCAACTCGATCACTATAACTTTTGAAGAAAAAAAATATATTTCTACAACGAAATATGTTTTCCTCACTCTGTTAATTTTTCTATATAATACTGCAATTTATGTAAAGTCAAGAGAGAATTGTTAAAAAATGTTGCAATTAGTGACAATCTAATTAGAAAAAAAATGTGACCGTTGATAAAGAATGACTTATTTTTGAAAATTTCACTTGAAAAATATTGCATTTAATACTGGTGCACTATGTGAACACAAAATTGCTAAATTATACTGTTTGACACACATTTTTGAGTCTTAAATGCCATTTTTTTTTTAAATCAATAGTTTCATCAAAAACAATGTTCTATTATGTTGCTTTTTAGATGACTCAATGCTTGCATTTTTTTTTTTAAATTCCTTTTTGCTATTTTTTTTAAATTCCTTTCTTACAAGTTGCAAGCTTTTATGAGCAAATTTGCATATTCACCATCGTAGAATTTAATGGTTGTCTTCGATAGTGAATGCATGCCAAATTTAATAACTCTGCATTTAACCCCCCAATATCGGTTATATTTAAATCCTTAAAAAAATATTCGATACCAGCAAGTCATTCTTCCATTTATTTAATGTTTTCTTTAGTAGAAAATATAATCTGTATATAGACAAAAAAAATTATTGGTAGAAAACCAATAATATTAATCTTATAGAAAAAATATTTGGATAACGAATACTCAAGGATTTTCTTTAGTCTTACATCAAAATGAGTTACCATTTTTGTAAATCACCATTACGCCACATTTTGCATAGATTTTACTTAATTTTGCACCGATAGGTATTTTCAAAGTAATTGCACTATGGAACATGATTCTACGTATAGCACAGAGAAGTGTACATAGTATACAGAATTATACACAGTAGAGTAGATAGAAGCGATTGGAGATATATCTTTGACAATGAGCGGTAATATCGAGAGAAACGGAAACAGTCTCGATATTACACATATCCGAAATGCTCTGTCGATTCAGCATTTCCGAAGGATTATATCATTCGTGCTTTGTGCACAATAGCGACGCTCTCAGCTGAGTTTCTCGAGTACAATTTCGATTAATATGTGGATAGCCATTAGTCTGATGGAAAGATGAGAAAATCTCAGCATTTGCAAATTACTAAAAATATTCTCTCTGTAGAGTCTTATTAATCCTTTGAAGCATGATGGGTCGTATTTCGACTCAAAAATGATGGACAAAAAGTCTGTTATTTTTAATGTTTCAAACATATTTTATTTACTACAATGGCCGCAGTGTTTTCATGTCACAAACATCCCCAAGGCCCGAATCAGTCTAGACAAAATTATAATTTGTTGTTTATGAACAAAGAGTTAGAAATAAATTGTAAAAATCCATTTTTTGTATACTTCAAAGTGTTAAGCAAAAAAAAAAAAAATTTTTAACCTTTGGTTATTAAAATTGAGGTCGCTTTAAAAATGTTTATTCAATTTTCCAAAATCTGAAATTGGACATATAAGTATTTCTAATCACAACACAAATAGAATTTTTAACTGCTGCTTTCTGTAAACACTGCTCTTTTCGTAAAGTTAGCAAAAATGATTTGCTTCCCAGTGCTTAATATTTTAACAGAGCGTACCGAGCAACCTCTTTAATCCTAAAATAATCCGGCAGCGAACGTTACGAATGGAATCTTTTCCACATGGTAGTGCCAGCGTTAAGCTCCATTCCAGTCTTTTAACTGACACACACACACACACATAAATACACATACATTCAAGCATACATCAGTTAGTAAATGCTTGTACATAGGTTTCATACGTACGTGTATTGTACTGTATGTAATAACAGTGAAATGTTATATGTAACCGGCATTGAGAGTGTTTGAGCGGAGAGGAAGGACGGTGAGGAGTGGAGACGACGGGACGGGAAGGGTAATTTCGCGCGCGGCAGTGCAGGCGCACATAGTGAGGGAGTTTAGCAACGCCGATGACGCCAGGGAACAGCGACAGTGCGTCACGTGACGCGTGACGTGACACGGCGTGCGAGATCCACGTCCTCCTGCACCCGTCGACCCGACCCCCCCCCCCCCCCCCCTCCCGCAGCTCCCTCCCCACACCCCCTTCCCCAAGTCGTCCCCTTTCGCTCGTTTCCCCTGTCGTTCACGGCGTTGACGCCACACAATAATAAGGAGACCACGCTCGATGAAACAAACACACACACGCAACTCACATTCACTCACTCACACTCACATTCACTCACTCACTCACTCACTCACTCACTCACTCACTCACTCACTCACTCACTCACTCACTCACTCACTCACTCACTCACTCACTCACTCACTCACTCACTCACTCACTCACTCACTCACTCACTCACTCACTCACTCACTCACTCACTCACTCACTCACTCACTCACTCACTCACTCACTCACTCACTCACTCACTCACTCACTCACTCACTCACTCACTCACTCACTCACTCACTCACTCACTCACTCACTCACTCACTCACTCACTCACTCACTCACTCACTCACTCACTCACTCACTCACTCACTCACTCACTCACTCACTCACTCACTCACTCACTCACTCACTCACTCACTCACTCACTCACTCACTCACTCACTCACTCACTCACTCACTCACTCACTCACTCACTCACTCACTCACTCACTCACTCACTCACTCACTCACTCACTCACTCACTCACTCACTCACTCACTCACTCACTCACTCACTCACTCACTCACTCACTCACTCACTCACTCACTCACTCACTCACTCACTCACTCACTCACTCACTCACTCACTCACTCACTCACTCACTCACTCACTCACTCACTCACTCACTCACTCACTCACTCACTCACTCACTCACTCACTCACTCACTCACTCACTCACTCACTCACTCACTCACTCACTCACTCACTCACTCACTCACTCACTCACTCACTCACTCACTCACTCACTCACTCACTCACTCACTCACTCACTCACTCACTCACTCACTCACTCACTCACTCACTCACTCACTCACTCACTCACTCACTCACTCACTCACTCACTCACTCACTCACTCTGTACAGCAACATTGCACCGAGGAAAATGGGATGCAGAAGCGCCACGACTTTATCTAGAACATTGATACTGCATGTACCCGTAATTCATATGTAATTATTCTCATGATATGCTAAATCATGGTCACCCTCAACGGAGCAAATCGAGAAATGTCAGGAAAACCATAAATTGGTAGCAGACTGTAATGATAACTGAAATTGATAGATAATTAAAATGATATCGTTTTGCTTCCTCGTAGAGACCTTGCTTTCATGGAAAAAAAAATTAAGAGATTTTCGTGTCAGTACACTCGAAGTGGTCTGAAACGTCGAGAAACGTTGTTTAGAAAAAGTGTCCGGATGTATATGTGTGTGTGTGTGTTTGTGTCTGTGTGATAGAGGGGTTAAAATTCATACTGTCATAACTCGAGAACTAACTCAACCGAAACCCCCCAAATTTTTGTGCCGTTACAGTACAGTCAAATGTCTCTTTAGTATACATTTCATTAAAATAGGTTAAAGCATTTTACAAATACTGAATTCGGTGATAATCCAACAGAGTTTATATTTCACAGAATTTTTAATGAATTTCCACTATAAGGAAACCAAAATTAATCGACATACATCTTCGAAGTGGTAGCTTTGTAAAAGATAAAAAAATTTTGCATTTATTTTTATAAACAAAAACAGTACGTCAAAACGATTTCGAAAAACATAATAAAAATCTTCAATGTATAACACTGTTTTAAATTCACAAAAAAGGGAAAAGAAAACGTGTCCAACATTGTATTCGTGGCAGTATTTAAATAATTTATATTTCAGATTTATTAGTCCCATTCCGTTCCATTATACCATTCTAAAAATGTCCCAATAACTCTATTATTTAATATCAAATAAGAATGTCAATGCTTCTCCACAGTCTTTGTATGTCCTATAATACCCACTTTATATTCAATCCATGTGATAAACAAACAGCATTAATAAATAATCGTCAGCACGTCAGAAAAGTAACAATGGTTCACATTTCTATATGTAGCACTGCTATAGAAAGTTACGAAGCAGAAGCACCCAGACACGGCACTGTCTTGGGTGACTTGAATAGTAGGGATAGAGCGACGAGTGGTGGGGATCGAACCACCAGGACGTAGTACACGTGCGTTTGAGCACGTGCGGGTCTCGCTTACGACAATCTTAAGACGATGTGAAGCATATTTTTCATTTCTCTCTATCTCTCTCACTGCGTCGTGAGCGCCATTAGTTCTCTAACCCTTCTCGCACTCATCCATATTTCACATTCCCTTAAGGGGTTACACCACCCGGACGGTCGAAAAAATCGGTTAAAAAATGATTTTTTTTTTTCTGACGCAGATATGAATTTTATAGAAAAACTTTTATTTCACATGCATAAAGTACATATTTAAGAACAATTTCCAAAAAAATAAATTCGAAAAAATTACAAAATGGCGGAGATATGAGTCATCCATTAGGCCTGTCTTTTCAAGACCCTCGTTGATGGTGTACAAGATTTCTTAATCGGGTATCAGAAAAATACAAAAAATTTTTTTTCTTATTTAAGAAGGTAGTAGCTATGGCGCTACGTAGGGAATATTTTTTGAAATTTTATTTGCAAAAATGGCGGTAATTCGAAGAAAACGATATGAATATTCACGAAAAATTGAAGTCAATTAAATTTATAAATTAAAAACGGGACATCGAATCGAAAAATCCCTACGTAGCGCGATAAGCAATGTTGTAAAGAATTTGTGGTAAAAATTTCAGGTAAATCGGTCGAGTAGATCTTGAGATACCGTGTACACCAGTTTGAAGAAGGTCGTTTCGAGAAAAGAACAAAAGAAAAAGAAAGTGTTCCCACTTCTAACAGCTGTAACTCCCGAAATACTTTGCATTTTGGAATGGGGAAGCGCTTGAAACATTCTCAAAAGTATGTCGAATTTTTGAAGCGAAAAGAAAAAATTATATTTTTTTTTCTTTTCAGTGTGGTGTATAACCCATTAATGCACTCCATTATCCTCAATGTTTCATCGTGACGACCGAGCTCACATTACTTCTTTTTCGTTCACAGCAATCCTTCATATAGCTTCCAACTCGATTGTTTGGGATCGAAACGAAATCGTTGAATCGCGCTTATTATGCGCGCAGTAAACACGAAACTACGTGCAACGTGCAAAGCCGGTCGCGCTCTCGAACCACCAGTCCTATATGATATTATAAACACGTCTGGATTGGCCTGAGCCGGCTTCCCCCCCACTACGAGCTTCCCCTTCTTCGAGTTTCGAGCGCCTTGTTCTGCTAAACGAAGGATCCGATGCTCTGACATTTGCTATCGCAGTCAAAACACGGTAATCTAATCGTGAGGATAATACCGACGATACCCGTTGTTCAAAAACAGACTTTTCTTTCGCTCTACTTTGAAACACTGTCAGAATACATCTGCTGAATTCCATCAAAACAAGGGGGGAATAAAAGGATGTCAAGTTAAATTTCGGATATGGCTCTTATTTTACATCAAATCTATAAGGACGCATTTATTGATACTTGCTTTTTTTTTTTTTCTTTTTTCATAGTAAAACTTGTGACAAAAATGGAGAATAATTTGGTGGCAATATTTACGAAGTTCTGATTTACAAACTTATAAAGTGAAATTTAACGAAATTTTACTGATCGAGGAATGATAAATTTTTAATTCTCAAATAATTCGTTCAGTATATTTAAAAAATGGTGGCTACTGATGAAAAATGACTGTGTAACTAGTGTGAAAAATGTTAATTTTTCGAATTGTATTTGTAAATTTACAAGACTCGACAAAACGTGAATATTAAAATTGAATCTTGTATACAGTTGAAATAAAGTTTTAGCTCATTTCGTCGAATGAATTGATTTAATATCCACGTTGATAAATAATTCGTTTATGAACAAATTTTGAGATTAACTGACCTAAGTTTACACGAGTTAAAGCTGCAACGTAAATTTTGATTAAGAAAAAAAACAAAAAAAAAAAAACGAAAACATGAATTTGTAACATATGTTTCTCGTTTTAAATGTAAACACACCAAATATAATTTACATAATCTCCAGCACAGTTTCCTTATCTTATATTTGTTTTCTTTACAAAGACTTGTTGGAATGAATTATTCTTTAAAGCTAAATCCTGAAAAATTCAAGAACTAATAAACAAACAAACAAACAAACACACGTTTGAACCAATCTGAATACCCTGACATTAAAATATACAAAAAAGTAATTTCACGAAAAGGATATGTAAGAGAGTAAAAACAAAGTGACTCCGTCGTTTCTGCTTAATTCCGTTGCAGCATTGGCAATTGTAATGAGTCTATTGTTAAGAAAAGATTTTCAGAGAGAAAGGTTTTTTCTTCTTCCTGTTCGTGCGAATTCGCCAGACGAAGAGGCAAAAGGTACAGTATTGAGGTATCAGTAAATCTAATGACGTAGATTTTTGTGCCAGATTGTGTTCGGTTTGAGAACGACGATGGAGAGAGAGAGAGAGAGAGGAGAGAAAGAGAGAGAGAGAGGACAAGAGAGTGCCAGTCGCGAGAGCTAAAGGAAGTAACGAGGCCTCTGCCTCGTTACCTCCACGCTTTGGCACACCGTTCGACTGGCTCTCTTGTGAGAGAAGTCCTCGTTCACACTTGGCAACGGTCAACCATCGGCGATTCCGGTGTGCAAGAGAATCGTGGGTAGAGCAGTAAAGCAACCAGCGACAGCAGCAGCAGCAGCAGCAGCTCTCTACATACTGTTGTATATTACGCTACACACATGCAATATACAGAGGGGAGATCCCCGCTGCTGCTTTCCCCTGTTTCTGCTGCTGCTTGTGTTCTCTTTTTCTCTCTCTCTCTCTCTTACGCTCTTTGCGTTTCTGCCACTCGAAAGTCTCCGCGACAGAAGCACAACCAAACCTGACGCTTGTTTCGCGTGTACAAACCGCTGCGTTACAGCAGAGAGAACTCGCTTCACGAGAGATAACTTTCGGCTGGCACGTACACCATTTTTTTTCTTGCCATTCTGTTGTTTCTTCTCTTTCTATAGGCTTTTTTTTTTTTTTTCTTTCTTAAATCACAGACAGGTACAAACATCCTTTTCGAAGGCAATGTCACGCACAGCTTCGAGTAGAAAAAAAAAAAAAAAGAGAAACCCGTTAATAGGTTATCTGAGACCTTGAAGCTCTATTAAGAAGGGTGCCTTCGCAATAGACAAATCAGTGGAAATTTTTCTAAAAACGTTTCTTGAATCTTTGCTTGAAATTTACTGCTATTACGTGTTTTTATATTCCTCGTAGAATTTCGGGTGAAAACGCACGATGCATGAAGAAATGGGGGGTTTTCCGAATTTTCGGAAAACCAATATGGCCGCCCGAAATATAAACACCATCTGTTTTGGGAGATATAAAAGTTTCTTGAACTCACTTCAAAATAGGATGCATGACCTTTCTCGGCGGTTGTCAAGTTTTTTTTGTACTGAATATAGTAGAGTCAAATGTTTCGTTGGTATGTATTTCACAAAAATAAATTCAACAAGGAGAAAATTTTTTCTACATTTTTTTTTAAATCGCTTAGCTTGTTGGTTTTCTTTTCAAATCTATGTGTATATATAATATAGATTTTTTGGGGACGAGGAACTGCTTTTAACATATATAATCACAGCCATGTTTTGGAAAATAATAATAAATTGTAGTATTAACCCGAAAGTAATGAGGAATTTTATTTAATTAATTATTAGTAAATGATTTATTAATTCATTGTCTAAACTCATTAGAAAATTTAGGCCATCAATCATGAAAGCGTTTTCCTTTCATATGGTGACTAGTAAAAAAAAAAAAAAAAAAAAAAAAAAAAAAAAAAAATTGTAATGAATTCAAGGTTATTTCAGAAACGAAAATATGAATTGATAATATACGTTTATCATTTTAAACGTAAACACAGCGAGTAAAATTTACTCAATCAGCATCACAATTTTATTGATTTATGTTTTTGTTTGCAGCGGATTGCTTGGCTTTAAGTTATTTTTTTAAAAACTGAATCGTGAAAAATTTAGAAAGAAAGAAATTCAAAAAAATTTTGATCATGAATAAACAAAGTGAGACAATATGAGAAAGGAAACAGGGTTTATTATTATTTTTAACTCGACGAAAAACCACTGTAAATTATAGAATTGCGTTTCAAAATTTAACGCTGTTGGGAAATCCAATCGTCTGCAAGTAAAGTAAGATTTTGTGTCTAATGTTTGTTTTTTTTTCAGTCCATTGATAAATATCATTTTTATCCATCATCTGAGGGCTGGAATGACGAATTTTACGAATCATTTCTAAAAAATGTAATCAACTGAGTTCTAAAATTATAGATTTTTTATTGTTATTTATCAGTGCACTGATAAAACATATAAAACACAAAAAAATATTTGTTCTAAAAATAATATTTCTCAACTCAACACTTTTCTGAATCAAAATAATTAAAAAAAAAAAAAATTCGTGCACCTGTATAAAATGTACTTTGTTTCACATCATAACATTTCTTTTTTTTCTGATGCAAACAACATTTAGAATGACAGAAATCCACAATTCGTTAATTTCAGAATTTTGTTATCTCAAAATTGAACAAAATATTTTTAAAAATATCCTTATGCAAAAGTGTTATTTCAGCAGTTAAAGGGTCAAAATAATCAGGAATATCAACAACGAAGCTGGCCAACTTTTTTTTATATAACATAGCACTGAAAAGAAGTTGTACCCTCGATGCCATAAAAAACGAAGTCTCAACCTCAATCTACACTTTGCCTATAATTAAAAAAACATTAATTCACGAATAGCAAGAATATTTCTTATCTCATCGAAATTCCAAGAATAGTGACTTCTAAATACGATCGAATAAACGCTAATAAAACCAAACAGTGAATTCAAACCACGAAAAATAAAAAAGAATTAAAGGCGGGAAAAGAATGAAGAATAGGAACTAGAAGCTTGTTTACCGATGATTTTCCTGCTTCTACTTTTGCTGCTAGGAAACGCAAGGGCTTTCGTGGATTCGAAAAAAAAAAGCGGAGAAGAGAGAGAGCAGCAGTGGTAGTGCATAGGTAAACAGTTGTTTCACGCTACTAGTAGTAGTGTCTTCGGGTATATGAACGCTAACAGTCCACTATATATGTCTACGCTCGAAGCGGGAACATATAGTTGCACTCTCAGGAAAGCGCAGGTCGGTCACGAGTAGAAGTAAAAAAAAAAAAAAAAAAAAAAAAAGAAGAGAAAAAAGAAGGTAGGGAGAGGAGTCGTTGTTCGTGAAGCCAGAGCAAGCGAAAAGCAGCAGCGCACGCGTTAGCGGATGCGGCGCCGCGCGAATCCGGTCGCGTGTGCGCGCGTGCAAAAATAGAGGTAAGCAGCAGCGAGTAGAAGAAGAAGGTTGGAAGAGCGGGGGCAGCCCCCGCTAGCTAAAAAGGCGTCTCTCGTCCCTGGCAGCGTGCGTTAACGCGCGCGCGCGCGCGCACATATCACGAGAAAACACCGTTGAAAGGTTCTCTCTCGTTGAACGCACGATGACGATACTACTAAATATCCCCCACTCACGCGATATTACTCCCACATAAAACATGTTTTTGTTGTAAAAGAAAAAGAAAAGTAAGAAGCATTGCTGTTGCTGACCGAGCCACAAGATTCATCGTGTAGTAAAGCGAGATTCTCGAACTGACAAAGCAGTCACAATGTATAACATTTACTCGCTTTTAAATAATTTGGAAAATGCACCGGGTTTTTATGGCGTTTACAAGAATTTTTTTAAAAAATTTGGTACTTTTATATTAGTTACGAGTTTTTAAAAAATGTTTAGTACACTATTAAGTTTAGTTGAAGATTTAATATACTTAATTTATGGAGACTTTTAGTGCTCGAAGATTAAATTTTCAGCACAACTTTGTTTAATGTTGTTTTCGAGAGATTTTCCGCAGAAACTGCGTGTATTATGTGTAAGTCTGTTGACCTAATTTGAGGTACACTAAACAAGTGCAAAAGTAGGGTTTAATTTGTAGGTACTTTGACTTTGTATATATTAATTGCTTAATAAAACGGATTACAGGACGGTGAACAATATTTTCTATGAAAAATAATATGATTTTGTAGGAAGTTTTTGTGTGGAATCGTTTTTATTCAATGTATTTAATTATAGTAAAAATGTGTTTATTGTCTTATGTTCAATTGCAAAGCATTTCAAAAAAAATTATCTTCATTTTGTAAATATTTAGTCTGCAGAAAACATTTCTACAATAGAATTGTTTAAATCCCGACTTTTAAAAATGTGCAAAAATTTTTTCATCAAAATAATCATAAATTTCCAAATATTTAATGTGCCCAAAAGTTTAAAAAAAAAAAAAATATCTTTAACTGCCCTCGCCAAAAACTTGCTCAAAGGAAACAAAAGAAAAACAAAAACAAAATTTCCAAATATTTTATAATAACAATGTGTATAATCAAAGGAAGAAGCACGTTAGCACCAGCGACGCACGCACTTGTACACCCGGCGTCCAATCGGCTGGAGTGCCCCTGTAGTGACGTTACGACGAAGCACGAGAGGAGCACCGATTGGCCGCTTCTGTTATGGAACAGAAAACACGCCACGCAACCACCTATACACATGTTAATTAAATAGAACTTTAAGGTACCCACCCAAAGCACAGCCCAAACAAAAGAAAAGCCCAGGTACGCATAAACTCATCGAAATATGTGACGAAGGAAAACAACGTAAATAAAAAAAAGAAGGACCGAGAGAGAATCGAGATAATGGCTCGAAGTATCGTAGGAGATTATTCGGGGCCGGGCGTGGTAGCTTCTTCGCTGCGACCGTCGCCGCTGCTGTCGCTTTTGCCTCTTTACCCCTCCAGCGACTCGCGATCACGAGAAAACGTTTATATCTACAAAGAACAAGTACACCTACGTATATACGAATGCACATTTTTTTCACTTACTCGACTTTTGGAATTAGTAGTGCTCTTCTTTCTCCTTTATTATTATTATTATTATTATTATTGTTATTATGCTTTTTTTAAACACAAGAACGCTCACTCACGCACACAAATGCACGCGAAAAACACTCACATTCACAAATAGTCCGTGTAAAAAAAGAAAAAAAATAAAAAAAAAAAAACAAAAAGTTACTTTCACGCGTGACGCAGAGACTAGCGATCGAGAGAAACACGGCGGACAGCCAAACGCAAACGCGAGATGAGTAGAAACGAGAAGCAATTTTCAAGTAAAGGTTCTTCTGTCTCGCTCACGTTTACCCGGGCGCTGAGAGTGACACACTATTGCCAAAGGGTTCTGTCAGTCTGGGGCGTGTAACACGTGCTTTTTCGGGTAAAGAGGCCCAACGGCCACCGGTGAGACTTTGCTTTGTCTCCGCGTCACAAACCCCGCGATATTAACGCTCAAACGTAACTCACGAAGTCTCGCGCGAGAGCACAACGATCAGAGTTATAAAGCTGATCGATCTGGCGCGTGGCAGAAATATTTTACAAGTGCTAACCACTGCGCATCAACAGCCATGCTTGCTTCGCCACGATTCACGTGTCTGGGAGCCGCGACTTCCACCAATGAATGTTAGCCTCGTGACGTCACTGAGCTCTATCGACCAATGAGAGTTGCCCATGTGACGCAGCAGTCCGCTCTGGGCGTGTAAAAAGAGAGAAGTGTCGAGCCGCCGTGTATATCGCCCGGAGGATCCTGCTTGCTTTGCTGCTGCTGCTGCTGCTGCTGCTGCTACTGCTGCTGCACCGCGCGCACTCTCTTTCCACTTCCACGATTTTTCGTTACGTATTTTTGGCTCTTAAGCGCTATTATCCTGTTTTCGTCGAATCACTCGTGATGCAGAAGTGGAGTAAAGGTTTTTTTTGAGTTTTTTGTTGTTGTTGTTGTTGTTTTCTTGTAGGTTTTTAGATGGGTGAGAGATTGATTATATCGCGAATTTTACCGGAGACGACGGTAGGCACGATACACCCGACACCCGGCTCGCCCGGGCAAATACTCAATCGTACTCGCGCCGCGGCGTCACCCTCTGCCACCTTTTGTCACGTTCCTTCTCTGTCACATGGATCGCGCCGCGGCGGCGATTCTGTGCATGCGACGTTGCCGCTTTAGGCAGAGACGCGCGATGTTTTGTATGCGAGAATATGGCGCACCACCGATCTCTCGGGTGCTGATCAGCTTTTATAGTTGTTTACCTTTGCGCGCGCGCGATCGCGCCAAATATGAGGCTTTCGGTGTCAATACAGACACGCTCTTTTTTTTTTTCGTATGAGCAAATGGATTTTTATTATTACGATTTGTGATTTGTGCATGCAAAAGAAAATTATACTTTTTTAGCTTAATTTTAGTATCGAAGAAATGATAAATAAGAAAATCTTGTTATAGTAGTTTTATATCAGGTTTTTAATCATATTTTGAAGTTTATTCTGTCGACATTTGATTTTTCAATAAATTCTTTTTTCTTCAGGAAAATGTATGTTTTGTAAAAACTATAAGTAAATAAAAAATTCTTTTTCTAAAAGTTGCAATTTTATATCAGATTTTTTTATCAATTTTTATAATTTTATAAATCTAAAAATATTGTGTTTTTACAATATTTTTTCTTCTTTCAGGAAAGGCTATTTTTTTCTATGCAACAAAATTTACAGAATGTTCTGGCGCTACTGCCGATTCCATTTTAAAAATCGCTGGACTGCCGTCGACGTTGCGGAGTAAAAAAAAAAGAACATCATGCAAATACTTAAAATGCAGGAAACTATAAAATACTTTGTGTTTACACTGCAAAGGTACAATATAAACTTATAGTTTCCCGCGATTAAAACATTTCTAACCGGATAATAATCGTTAGTTTAAACCATTTCACATGATACAAATTTTTTAACTCCGAAACGTCGATCGGTGCCACTCTAAGAATTTTTTAAAATACTGTCGAGGGCGACGATTATACATTCTATAAGATAGATTAGATAGATTTCATTTTCTTGTATGGCTGTTTGTTTTTTTTACATTCCTGTACTTCTTTCACTTTTGTCGTTACATTTGTCATCGTTTTGCACTTCATACTTCAATTTTATCTTATATAATATTATAAATACATATTATTGCATCATGGTGTTTATCTATTGTCTACAATTCGCTATTTTCTCTAGTAATTCAATTCCTTTTTTTTTTTTTTTCATATTATCCATTTGTTCATACCGGATCCTCTCCCATAATTTTCAGGAGTAGCTCAGATAAATTTGTTCTATGCCTTAAAATTCCAATCTTCGTAATTCTTTTTCCATTTTTCTTCTACTAATCCGCTCATTTCTACTAAAGATTTGATAAATCTACTATCTAAATAAAAGCCTATCTTGAAAAAATTTCTAACTTCTCATGAAAAAGCAACGTTCACAAGTCAATAAAATTATTTACAAAAATATCAAAAATATTATTTAAATACTGATATAAAAGCACAACTTTTACGGTGAGACATTTTTTATTCTGTGACTTATAGTTTTCAAGCTACGCTGACTTAAAAGAAAATTGGTTAAAAAATCGAACATTTTTTTACTTGAAGTTAAGAAATTATAAGAAAAATCTGGAGGCCGAAAAAGTGGCCGAATTGACAATAACTAATATACGACTCTGAAAAAGCGTATCACTTTTTGAATAAATTTTTTTCCTCTTCATTCTCTCTGTCTCGATGCCAACGTTCGCCGACACAATTAAACGCTTTTTTTTTTTTTATTGTTTCTAAACCTGTTCCCTGCGAAACCCGCATCTTCGGGATGCGTAGGGAACGCGAAAATTGGGAGATGAAATAAATGTACGGCTCTCACAATCTTTCTTCAAACATTTTTATCTATCGCAATCACGTAGCAGTTATAAATCATCGAGTAAATTACACATTTTTTTTTGTGTGTTTCACACTTGCACAAGAGAAAACAAAACAAAAATTGTAGGCCTAAAAGATCAACATGGCATAACTAAATGTTCTTTATGTACTTACATAAAAATATATAAAGTAGGTCAGTGTTGTTATCTTTTTTCAATTCCTTCAATTCCATTAGTTAAAAACTTGCTACAATCGGCTCAACGTCGAATGTAACGTAACTTTTGCACCGCGAAATCTCGAGAGATACGGGTGTTGATCGATATACTGTATTCAAAGACGATTGGCTTGCGATAATCGTAAACGTGGACATTGAACTAATACAAATTTATCTACTCAAAAAGACTGACTAGAATTTGCATCATTTTTTTTTTGTATACTATCAGATGTATTATAAATTAAAATGTAGAAAACTAGCGGCTTAAGGAATTAATTTAGTGGCTATCTTTCGACGACTGATTAGTCTCCATTAGCGAATGGCTCGAAAGATAATCCGAATTACATACCGAAGGTTTAAAAATCTCATTTAGTATTTTGTCTATTCAAGTTTGAGGTATTTGTAATAAAAATAGCACGATTCCCATGGATCGTTGCGCCTTTTTCATCGCGCTTGCATCTGTTTCGTTGAATTTGCAAATTTATCATTCCCGTCGCTTCGATTAGAAAAAACAAAAAGAGAAAAGAAACAGATCGAATGAATGGTAAAAAGTATAATGAATTAGATCTATATTAATTCTCAAAAACACGCGCAATGATTTTAAAGAAAATCATTGGGATACCTTTTTCTTTTTTTTTTTCTTTTTTTTTGAGAATAACAAAATGGTACTAGACACATTAAGTGAGTAATTTTACGTTGGCTATCTGCTCAAATTCGTGACGTAGAGATGCTTCAGTTCCGTCTTTGCAGTGTTCTCGAAGAGTGCCGCACGATTTTGACCCTCGCCTTTTTTCACCCAATGACCGTAAACTCTAAAGGCACAGCCATCGATCACCTGTAAAAATTCAATTATTCTTAGTACTTCTGCATTTTGATTCAGCTTTATGATTGTAATTATTCAACAAATATTAGAATTTCATTAAATGCTTTTTCTGATCAATGAGATGAAAATAAAGGTTGCAATCATCAAAAGTAATCACATAATTTTTTTTAAATGAAATGTAGAAACTAGAATATCAGTTTCTTTTTAAACTTTTTTTAAATTTAGTTTTATTACGATGATCGGCTCTTATTTACAGTTTTCAGTGCTTTATATGAATTTCTACAGATCTGTAATTCTAACATTTCAGAAAATACTGTATTTTTTTTTTAATTAATGGAACTCGAAAACTGTAAGCCACATAAAAAATGCCTCATAATAGAAGTTGCAGTATTATATTAATAAATAATTTGTAAATCAATTTATCGACCTGATAACGTTGATTTGTTGCTAAAATATGTTAAGACAATTTTTTCTTTCAGGTAAAGGCATTTTTATTAAGCTATAAAAATCACAGAATGTTTGGGCCAATACATTTTTTTTTGTTAATCGCCAGAGTTGCACCAATCAACGTATCAAAGTAAACAAAAAAGTGGAAATCGTGCGAACTCGTCTGAAGCAGCATTATTTTGCTGAAAAAAATTTTAATCGCGGCCAATAGTAAGTTGCTTATAGTTTAAATCGTGTGATTTCAATGTAAACCCAAAGTACAAAAAGCATACAATTTTTATTATAAAAAAATCAACGATTCCAGTCCATAAAATTATTTACACAATGTCAATGAAAAGTTAATTAGAACAAGAACTTTTATAGTGCTATATTTTTTTGTCTTATCATTTTCGAGATATGATGAGTTAAAAAAAGAAAAAAACATTATCTGAAAAGATGGATTTTAAAGACCGAAAAAAATGTACAGAAAGTACTTCTTAGATGATTTAAATTCGACGAATAACTAGAAATATCTGAGAGGGTCCGAAAAAGATACAGATAATCCCAGCGAGAAGAAATTACCTTTCGCAGAACTTTGATTCTGTAGGGATCCGTGCGAGCCACAACAGTCGACAGAGGTTCCGGCGTTGTGTGCAATCTCTTTATACGAATTACTGCGCGCACGCATATAATCGCCAGTTGAAAGCGTCTTCTTGCATCGAATGATTTCGCTTTAAGCTCCTGTGAAATATCACGGGAAATATTCAATACAAAGTTATGAATATATTTCATCCATTGAATTTATATGTATTCATATAATTCATGGCTAATGAGACGGACAACATAATTGTTAGTTGAAACGAATCACACAAGGAGGATGATCGTTGCAGGGTAGCAATTACGAATTGCTGCAGCATAGAAATGATTAATCATTACAGAGTGGGAACTGTTAATCGTTCATTGTGGATTACATGCAAAGCGCAATGATTTCTGTTTATTTTTTTTTTATTTTGTAGACTACCTGTGTCCGAGATTATTTACCAGTAAATACCAAAAAAACAAAAAATTACATTTTGGCAACAAAACACGCAATTTTCTTTCCAGTATTAGTACCATCGAACCCCCGGACTGTATTAGTTGGATTTTAAACACCAGGAATGTATTCTAAATTGTTTTGTTTACGTATTCAATGACATAAACAGAATCTAAAGAACATAAGCAAAAATTTAACATAACATAATTTATCCACAGACGCCCAAAAAAAAGGAAACCAATGAAAATGAAAAACAAAAATAAATTACCAAAGCTAATTGAGATATCCGACTGAGACGTCGCGAATTAGAAGACAGTGAACGCTTAAGAGGCGCAATGTCTTGATCCCACAGCTGTAACGGCAATAACTTATAGTAAAACATAAAATCACGGAAAAAATGATAAAAATTCGGCTTTAATAATAATTCTTTTATCGTTTGCGAGAACAAAGAAAACAAATTATTTAAAATGTGGCTTTGTGTAGGATTTACTCAGTGATGAAGCTAGAAACACTGCTAAAAGCGTGTCGAATTTATGAATTATATTATCCTGTTCCGAAGGACATTATTGTGAACGCTATTTTACAAGATCGATAAAAGTTGTATGAAAGAAATAAGGCACTTGCCACAGTGTGGAAAAACGAGTGTTCCAGAGCTTCCTTGATGGATATTCGCTTCAACGGATCGACGACCAAAAGCTTTCTGATCAAATCTTTCGGAGCCTCTGGAAATTGATTAAAAAATTGCGGATCCGGAAAAAAAAAAAGTGTCGAATCCTAACGAATACTGTTAAAATAAAACGAATGACGCGGCAATTTGTTACCTCCTGGACGTGATCTTACCGGTGATGTCGGCCCATTCGGGCGACGTGAACGAGTACTTTCCTTCCATTATATTTCGCAGCATGACCATTTGCTTACGATGCCAGAACGGCGGACAGCCGACCAAAAGTGTGAACATTATTACACCGCAGGCCCAACTGTGGAAAATTCATTTTTTTTTAAATACCGAACAACAGTTTCAGTTGCAAAAATATCGCTGTAGGTGAACACATACATGTCGACTTCGTAACCGTAGCCTTCCGCGTTTTCAAACATATTACACTTGAGCACTTCCGGAGCTAAATAACCAGGAGTTCCACACAAATCTGAAAAAAAGCGAAAAAATAGACATCAAATATAACGAAAAAAAGTCACCAACAAATGATGGCTCGAATTCACATCATCGTTTTAAAGCTCCACTAAATTAAATCCGACGTTTACGTTGGATCAACTTTAAATTTACGATAAGACTGAATTTCATTTAAATAGGTGGTAATTTCAAATTTAAAATCCCTTTGAGTGTTTATTTCAGTTCAAACTGAGTTCAAATTGAAATCAAAATTTAGTTCCGGTACAGAGTAAATTAAAGAGACTTTGAAGTTGCAGGGACCCTAAAAACGTGAATATGAATTACAGCCAATATTGTGTAAGTTTTATCGAGTGAATAAAGTTAGCTTTTTTTTGTCTGACAATACCAACCAAATAATTTATCTCCCGGCTTCAGCATCCTAGCGAATCCAAAATCCGTAATCTTAACATTCAAATTATCATCAAGCAGTATATTCTCAGGTTTCAGGTCACGATGTACTATTCCTTGATTGTGAACGTGTTGCACCCCTTCGAAAACTTGCCGCATTATATATCGCGTCTTTTTCTCCGAGAGCGTAACTACCGACGTCAGGTAATCAAATAATTCGCCGTTCTTGCAGATTTCGAATATGAGAAAGATAAATGTACTTGACTCAAAGACATCATGTAATTCGACTGAAAAGAAAGATTCATTATTTGCTTTCTTTTATTTTCTATTATTTCTTTTTTTACGGATTTTGTTCTTTATAATATGAAATCACAGTGAGTGACTAGGATAGAATATAAAAATACACAAAATATATAAAGACAAAATGACAACAGTATAGACAGGTTTTTCCAGATAACTGATTATCAATGCTCTTATTGCCTTCAATGATGTTGATTTTTTTAAAGATTTGTCCAACATCTCGAAGTACTCAAATTCTGGTCAAACCAAAATTTTGTAAAATTAATGTAGTATAGAAAGCATTCCATACCAATGCGATCAGGCTGTGACCCTCAAACCATTTTTATATTTTTTTCGTTCGAGCATGTTATGAAATGAGAAAAGAAAATGACCCATACAAATTTACAAACTTTTTTGACAATTAGGGTAACTACAGCGAATGATCTGATGACTTATTTTTAGCTATTGTCAGTTTTATTGAAATTTACAGCACAAATTTTTTGGAAAAAAAGAAAAATGTTGATACTGTTTCTGTTATGCCTGTGTACTTTTTTTTAAGGTAGTACAATGAAATACTGGTTAAAAAGTCATCATTAAATATCAGGAATGAATTCTGGGTCACATAAATAAAAGTTTATAACAAAAAATTGCATTAGAAATTTTGTTTTTTTAATATTAATAATTGTTTTTTAATTCAAAACTTACGTCTTTTCCGTGATAACAATGCCGTGAGATAAATGCCATAGAGATCATGGTATATACTTGGGAACAGAGGCTTGATTGCATTTTAAGAAAACAAATATTTTTTAAATGTTACAAAAACGGAATCAAAAAAATGAAAATTAAAGTTATTGAAATGAAAAAAAAAAAAAATATCTAAAGTTGAATATACAAAATTAGCAATTTTTTTTTGTAGAAAAATTTATCTTTATTTTATTATACAACCTATAAAAAGTACAGAGGCATAATGGAAATAGTCTCAAAAATGTTGTTTTTTTTTTTTTTTTTTTTTTTCAAAGAATTTATGCCACAAATTTCAATAAACTTGACAATGTCTAAAAATAAATCATCAGGTTGTTCCTTACAGTCATCGTACATATAAAAAGAAATCTGAAAATTAGTGAAGGTCATTTTCATGCCTCATTTCATAACATACTCGAAGGAAACAAATATTTAAAATACTGAGGGTCACAGCCAGGTCAAATTGGTATGTAATGCCTCATATACAAAATAAAAATTATACTAAATATTTAATATTAAATTTTTGTAATTTTGCGTCAGATCTCTATTAAATTTAAAATACCAGGTGATGAGTAAAATGTTCTGGTAACTCAAATTACCGTAACATTTTTAACACTCCAACATAATACAACTTGTTGGCTTATATTTAGACTACAGCAAACAAGACTTCTAAGTTTGAGGCATTAAGATGAAAAAAAAATTAGGTTTGTATTTCAAATAGTATTATCCAAGGACCAGGATCAACGTACTTATATAAGGGTGACCCGCAACCCTTCTGAGTATGTGCACCTCTTGCATCGTCGCATCCTGCATTGTATGGCCGTCCGCACCGTCGTGAGGTTCGTTGCTTATATCTATAATTTTGGCAGCATATTCTATGCCAGTTTCCTTCTCTATGCATCTTCTTACAGTCGAGGAGATTCCTCTGCAACGCAATATCATCAAATCATAACCGTCTAAAGCTGTTTACGGATACCAATAACAATAACAAAGAACATTTAGAGGTTAGGAAAAAAAAAATCCGTACGATTCAACATAGCTAATAACTTTCTAGCAACTCTTCTCGATCGCTCGACGACTATTTTAATCATTTCCGACTGTTTTATTTTTACATATTCATTGGCAGTCTATAAATGGCTCAATAATAGGAATTATATAATTTCAAAGTTGTCGCGTATTGCTTTTTTTTTTTCCACTCAACCTCGAAGCATTACGGATTTGTCTCCTTTCTCTGCATCGACAGTCGCAAAGGCCGTTAAATAACGCACATTGAAACAATAATCAGTGATTACAAAGACATTGTTGTGATAAAAAGAGAGAGTTTGTAAACAAATTTCATAATACAAACAATCGACTAACCTTCCAAGAATTTCTTTTGGTTCGTACTTGGCATAAAAACCCTTAGCTGCGTCCTTGTCAGGCAGAAGATCATCTCCTTCGTCCTTTGCCATTATAACTGACAGCTACGCTATAGATCGTTAAATTACTTAAGACTTATTGACACACAAACTAATGATTATTCATCTCATTGTTATCAATCGCGATGTTTTAAAAACAAGAGAATTCTTTCTTATGCCAGCATCAGCAGCCACAAATGATGCACCTGTCTGTGCACCTGTCACGTAAAACTTTGCGCATCCACGCTGCGCAGTTTCCTGACAGAACGAAAATTCTCTAGTAATAATTGAGAGGATATCAGTTCAGCCAATAAAAAAAAAAAAAATTCCAAGAAATGTCTAAAAATCGGATAATTCAGACAGGAAATTTCAAATTGTTCAAAAATTCTTTGAATGAACTTTTGAATTATTTATTACTTTTCATTAAAATATTTATATCTTGAAAACGATTTACGCTATCTACCGTTAAAAAAATGAAAACATGCACTTTTTATGGCCTGTAAGAAGAAGATTTGTTCAAATTTAATTATATAATTTTGAACGAAATTTATGGCAAAATTATAACAAATTCATATGTTCAAGATGAAAAACATCGGATATTTGCACCGATTTATTTTATTTAAATTATATTAGACAAAAATAAAATTTCTATGGAAATTATTTCATGGGATTCGAATTTGATCAAAAGCTTATGATTATTTTTTAAATTCTAAAAATTTGTTTATCAGAATTTTAAAAAATTAAGTCGGTGCCAATATCCGACGTTTTTAACTTAAATGGACATGAATATGTATTAGTAAAATGACAAAAGTTTATGTTTAACATGAAAAACGACGAATATTGGCACCTATTTAATTTATTTAAATTCGAGTAGACAAACAAATTTTTTGTCGAAATCATTTCATGGCATTCATTTCATTTAAAGAAAAATAATAATAATAATCTTTTGATTAAATCCGAATTTCATGAAACAATTTAAAAAAAAAAAAAAATTTTGTATAACATAATTGAAATAAAATAAGTCGGTGCCAATATTCGATGTTTTTTACCTTGAGCACATACAATTGTTGTTTATCATACCATAAATTTCATTCAAAATTATATAATTAAATTTGACCAAATTTTCTTCTCATGAACCATAAAAACCTCATATTTTCATAGTTTCCAATTGAGATATAAATACTTCCGTGGAAATTAATAAATAATTCAAAAAGTCAATAAGCCATTTTTTTTTAATTTGAAATTTCGTGTCTCCGGAATTCGTATTCAACTGATTTTTGGTAATTTTTATCTTCTTAAGTGGCTAAACTGCTATGAAGAGCCTGAAAAATATGAATCTCCTAGATATTTTAATCGCGACCAGCCTGTTCGTTTATTCTCTAGCGAGGTAGTCGGATGGTTCGAGCAGTCGCATAACCAAACTAAAGAAACCGGGTACAAATTTTTCATAAAGATTCTATTAAAAGTTTATACGCTGTTTTTCCCGTGACATGAATTTCAAACTACTTCTCACTTATCGCCATAGTCTTTAAGCAATTTTATAGTTGTCGTTGTAATTACAGAAATGTCGGAACACCTAGAGATGCAACACCTAGTCGACTGTGACGTCGACTATGAGAATCCTTCGAGGATTCGTTTGGCGTCGAAAACCTCAAAATGCCGATCCTGCCCTTATCTGGGTTTGATGCTGGCGACGTTATCATCCCTCTTCTTCTCGCTGTGCAGTGTCATCGTGAAAGGTTTGGTCGAGGTGAATCCAATGGAGCTCGCGGCGTTTCGTTTCGTCGGTGTTCTACTTCCTGCCATACCAATCGTCATCTGGAAGCGAGAGGATCCATTTCCAAAAGGACGAAGAATAATGCTGATACTAAGAAGCTTCGTCGGAACCACAGGACTGATGCTCAGTTTTTATGCATTTCGTCATATGCCGCTGGCGGATGCTTCTGTTGTTGTGTTTTCGGTGCCAGTTTTTGTTGCAATATTCGCAAGGATATTCCTGAAGGAACCCTGCGGCTTTTTTAACGTCATTACGGTATGTTTGACGTTGATAGGCGTTGTGCTTATTACGAGGCCTCCGTTGATATTCGGTCACGCCGTGGAGTCTCTGACCGATAGTCACGTAGAAACGGAACAGGCTGATCTTTGGGGAGCCGTCGCTGCTTTCTCCGCTACTCTCTTTGGTGCGAATGCTTACGTTTTACTGCGCGCTTTGAAGGGACTTCATTTTTCTGTCATAATGACAAATTTTGGCTCGTTCGCGCTTATTCAAACGATCACAGTTACTTGGGCCATAGGCGCTCTCTGTTTGCCTCGTTGCGGCACCGACAGACTTCTCGTCGTAGCTCTAGCTCTCTTCAGTTTCGGTGGACAAATATTGCTCACTCTGGCGCTTCAAATGGAGCAGGCTGGTCCTGTAGCCATAGCCAGATCGTCGGATATAGTATTTGCCTTCTTCTGGCAAGTTTTGTTCTTCAACGAGATACCAAATAGATATTCGGTCGGTGGTGCTGTGCTTGTAACGAGTTCGGTTTTGCTAACCGGACTGAGAAAGTGGGCTATATCGCTGCCGGAAACATCGAATATTAAGAAGTCACTGGGTATACTAGCGTTGTAGATAGACTCAGGGCTTTAATTTGCAATGTAACGATTCCTCCGGCACGCGAATTTTATACAAATTTTGCATCTCGCGTGAATCTTCAATTCGGTAAAATAACGCTAGAAGATTTGGTGGAATTTCATTGATTTACTTTCGTGTCCTTTGTGGGGCATTGATCAAATAATGCACGAATAATTACGGACTGCGGTTCGTCGACACTCGATAAACATCGATGTTAAAGAGTTATTTTCCATAGTACTGGGTATTCTTTCTTTTTTTTGTGTCATAGATCATTTAGATTTAGACATCGTAAATTTAATAATTAAATAGGGAGCGGACGGTATCTGTACGTTGGCACAAAAGAGAAATCATCGTTGATGATGACGAAAAAGGTCTTTAATCGAAGATCCAAGCCGTCGATGATTATTCTTCCTATCATCTTCATGGAAGAATTGCGATTTGTGGCACTTGAAATGGAATGAGATAAGCGAAAAAAAAGAAGAAGAAAATACAAGAAACCAGTAAATACAGCCGATCGGAAATGTAACTCTCTCGCGATTTTTTGAAAGAGTTGTAATGTGATACATTGACTATTGACTTTTTTCAGACTGATCCTAACTTAATGATAATAACTTAGTAGGCGCGTGATTCGCAGAATTTAGCTATAGATACTAGTCCGCCTGTTACCTAGAGCAATAATCTATGACTAACTTAAGCCAAGTATTCGACGATACGATTTTATGTGTATTATTAAAATACCGGCGATCCGGATTACGACGAAGAATCGCAGACGGCCTCCAAATTCGTTTTTTTTTCTTTTTTTTTTTTTTTCTTGGCCTGTCTAGTCACAATTTTTCTAATGACCATTAATTTGTTACTTGTAAGAAGCAAAATTCACACAATCATGGCGAGATTTATCGTTATTAATCGTAGCAATAAACGCCAATTTTTTTCACGCAATATTATGTTTTCGCAAAGCGAAAAATCACAGTGATGTTAAATAGCTGAGTACCAAATACTTTTTGTAGCAAATTTTACAATTTTTAGCTTATCCTACTGATGGAGTTGTTGACTCGTCAATGTTACACGTGGTAGCGTATTTTTTTTTCTTAAATACAAATTGTTAGTACTAGTCCGATTAATACCAAACGAATGATATAAAAGTAATTATAAGTAATTAATTAATCTCGTTTACTAGTCGTACCCACGTTTTTTTTTTCTTCAAATACGCGGTACATAGAGTAACGAACGATGGTAACAATTATTCCGAACAAAGCTTCCTGTAATCGGTGTCTCATATTTTCGTTTGTCGCGTGTTGTTATTATTACTTATTATTACTTATTATTACGGAATCCTTATGAGTAAGATAACATTTATACATCATGACACGTGTACATATATACGATTATCGTCAATATGTAAAGACAATGCATTACACAATCACGTTTTGCCGAAAAAAAAGTGGAAGACAAAAACGTGGCTGGAAACACGAGATAAATAAAAAACAAAAAAGAAAAACACAATCAGCTATACTAAAAACGATTTATCTTTATTTAACTTTGCCTGCTCTCTGCGTTTATTCTAAATACGAAAGTATTACGTAAAAAAGAACTCAAAGAGAGTTCATATTTCAATTAAAATTAACTATAGATTTTTAAAATTTTTGTACCATTTCTGTGTTTGAAAACTGATCCATTATATATAATGTTTCAAAACAAAATTTAGGTTTTTAAATATACTCCAAAAAAATTGTATTAGCCGAGTAAAAAAAATATTGGAATATTCTTTTTTAAATGTATTCTTAAAAATATACTGCAAATCGAAAAAAAAATGAAAAGAATCAGATTTTAATTCTGAGTGATGTATGAGATTAAAAAATTTGTTATAATTTGTACATGTTTCAGTGTAAACAACTTAAGGGGTAAGGCCACTGTAACGGCCCAAAAAAAAAGGTTTTTTCACTAATTTTTTGCTCCCGAAATTGAAGGTATTTGAAAAAAAACTTTTAATGGTGTTATCGGGCATACATTAAGGGGTAAGGCCACTGTAAATTTTTTGAAAAATCGATTTTTTTTTTATTGGCTTAAAAAATAGTTTAAACCCTCTAGAATAAGAAAAAAAAGGTCCTGTGCGAAAAAAAATTTGTTGTCCTTAGGAAATGAAGGTCGCCGCCAAGCGTGTCAAAACTTGCTCCGAAACGACTACCTGCGGTAAACATAATGACGAAAAGGGACGACACAATAGGCCCCCCCCCCCCCCATTGCTCCTAACCGCCGGTATTAATGTTCCACGTGTCCTTTCGATCCTTTTGAGCATTATCAAGAAAAATTCCATTAGTTTAGAGACAGCAAGCGCACAGTAAAGAGCGATTGATTCTTCATAAGCGACGATTTTTGCGTGTTTTTCGTGGTTTCTTTACAATTTCACTGTAAAATTTACGAACGTGTAGTTGAAATGAGTGCTCGAGTGTATCTTGGAAAAAAAGGTACGAAAACCTCGTATCCAACGCGGCGTCGGTCAGGCGGGAAGAAACGACCCTTGAATCAATACGAACGTGAGAGTGATGAGCCGGGCGTCAGTGCTTCGGCGAAAAAACTGAAGGACTGCAACGAGGAATTCGATGTTAATAGTCAATTCGGCTATAGAATCATCAAATTCTGCGCCGTTTTTGCCGTTATTGCCCAGCACGTGAAGTGCAAAACGTGCGGATCTGACATTGCGTTTCGAGAAAGAAGTCCTCGTGGTTTAGGATTCAAAATTGTAATCGTTTGCCCAAAATATCCCGATGTGGATATTCCGAGTTCCAAATTAATTCGCAATGCATATGAAATAAATCGTAGAATCGTGCTTGCAATGCGACTGATTGGAATAGGATTACATGGAATCAAAAAATTTTGCGCGTTCATGGATTTGCCACACCCAATTTTTCATTCATTTTATGATAAATTGGTCAAAACGCTAGCAATCGCAACGAAAGCAGTGAGAGATGCAAGCATGAAGAAAGCAGCGCAAGAAGAGAAGGAGGAAAGCCAGAAAAATGGACAAACTGACGGAGTAACGGTTTCCGGCGATGGCTCATGGCGAAAACGCGGATTTTCATCGCTTTTTGGAGTCACGTCATTGATCGGCTGGTCATCTGGAAAAATAATCGACGTCGAAGTGAAATCAAAGTATTGCAAATCATGCGAGCACTGGAAGTCCAAAAACGGAACAACGGAATTCGAGGAATGGCAAATAAGTCACGCCGATGAATGCCAAGCCAATCACGAAGGATCATCGGGAAAAATGGAAGTCGATGCTGTCGTCGAAATGTTCCAACGCTCAGAAGATTTATACGGAATAAAATACTGCAATTATATCGGAGATGGCGATTCCAAAACTTTCAAAGGCATCGTGGATTCGAAGCCTTTTTAACCGTAAAAAAAAAACAAAATGGCGGTTCCACAGCTACCTTCCCGGGACATGTTTTGCTTCCAGGGCTCCGCGGCACGCAGCACCACTGGTGCACTTTTGAATCTAGAATAAAAAAAAAAAAAACCATTAATCTAGAGGGCTATAGCTAGAGAATGTCGATCGGATTTTAAAAAGTATCAATTTTTGTGGATTTGGCGTGCGTTTGAAAAAAAAAATTGATTTTTGACGAAAAAAACGGCAAGATTTTTGTTAATAAAAAATCAATAAATAAAGTTCTTGAAAATTCCGATCGACATTCTCAAGATAATGTAAATGTTCACATCTGGTTAAAATTTCAAGTAAAAAAAATGAAAATTGTTCGAGTTATGCTGCGTGCCATTTTGAAAAACCATGTTTCGAGAAAAACGCGTTTAAAGTTTTGCGAATAGTTTTTTATTGAAAAAAATTAAAAAAAGAAGTTAAAAAAAATTTTTACCGTTAGTCTGCAATCCCAGCACCATACATTTGTCCTTCGATAGCCAAATTTTCGTCTTCTTCGTCTTTCCTGGTTGATTTTTGGAGCGCGCGCGCACTTTTAGCCGCGTCGCTCAGAGATGTCTCCGCGTGCGTGATGCGTTTGGCGTCGGCTTCGATGCAGAAATTATATAACTGTACACCAATTTCCACCTCCAACATCTTGAATATTTGCAAGACGTTGGTAAGGCCGCCATTGAATATGCAAACAGCGATATCCGTCGCGATATCTAGTACAGTTTTTCCGCTTGAGGATGATTTGGGGGCCAAACTCCAAACGGTAGCGTTGAAACTTTCGTTATTGTTTTGAGTATAGGCCCCCAAGCAACGCTCCAGCAACTCGTCCCGGCTCAATTCCATGTAGATGGGTTTGATGGCTTGATAAACCTCCTCACTCATTGGCTGATTGTGATGATACGCATCCAAGGCATTTTCTGCATTCGCTTTCTTCCAACTGCACCAATTCTCCGAACATTTTTCGTGCTGAGGCTTTTCATCCGTTGACATTTTGTGAAAAAGGGTTGCCCAGATCTCATTTTTCATATTTTTGATGGAATCGGAATTTCGACGGATTGCTAAGCTGTAATAAATGCTTAGTTCGTCAATCAATTTGGCAGTGAGTTTTCCTCTTCCCCCGAGACCTTTTGTTCCTTTTTTTAAGTTTCTCAATCGAGTTCCCATTCTTTTTTGCACGTGATCTATGCACTCTTTTTTTTTAACATCAACATTTTCATAAGGCTTCGAATCCACGATGCCTTTGAAAGTTTTGGAATCGCCATCTCCGATATAATTGCAGTATTTTATTCCGTATAAATCTTCTGAGCGTTGGAACATTTCGACGACAGCATCGACTTCCATTTTTCCCGATGATCCTTCGTGATTGGCTTGGCATTCATCGGCGTGACTTATTTGCCATTCCTCGAATTCCGTTGTTCCGTTTTTGAACTTCCAGTGCTCGCATGATTTGCAATACTTTGATTTCACTTCGACGTCGATTATTTTTCCAGATGACCAGCCGATCAATGACGTGACTCCAAAAAGCGATGAAAATCCGCGTTTTCGCCATGAGCCATCGCCGGAAACCGTTACTCCGTCAGTTTGTCCATTTTTCTGGCTTTTCTCCTTCTCTTCTTGCGCTGCTTTCTTCATGCTTGCATCTCTCACTGCTTTCGTTGCGATTGCTATCGTTTTGACCAATTTATCATAAAATGAATGAAAAATTGGGTGTGGCAAATCCATGAACGCGCAAAATTTTTTGATTCCATGTAATCCTATTCCAATCAGTCGCATTGCAAGCACGATTCTACGATTTATTTCATATGCATTGCGAATTAATTTGGAACTCGGAATATCCACATCGGGACATTTTGGGCAAACGATTACAATTTTGAATCCTAAACCACGAGGACTTCTTTCTCGAAACGCAATGTCAGATCCGCACGTTTTGCACTTCACGTGCTGGGCAATAACGGCAAAAACGGCGCAGAAATTGATGATTCTATAGCCGAATTGACTATTAACATCGAATTCCTCGTTGCAGTCCTTCAGTTTTTTCGCCGAAGCACTGACGCCCGGCTCATCACTCTCACGTTCGTATTGATTCTAGGGTCGTTTCTTCCCGCCTGACCGACGCCGCGTTGGATACGAGGTTTTCGTACCTTTTTTTCCAAGATACACTCGAGCACTCATTTCAACTACACGTTCGTAAATTTTACAGTGAAATTGTAAAGAAACCACGAAAAACACGCATAAATCGTCGCTTATGAAGAATCAATCGCTCTTTACTGTGCGCTTGCTGTCTCTAAACTAATGGAATTTTTCTTGATAATGCTCAAAAGGATCGAAAGGACACGTGGAACATTAATACCGGCGGTTAGGAGCAATGGGGGGGGGACCTATTGTGTCGTCCCTTTTCGTCATTATGTTTACCGCAGGTAGTCGTTTCGGAGCAAGTTTTGACACGCTTGGCGGCGACCTTCATTTCCTAAGGACAACAAATTTTTTTTCGCACAGGACCTTTTTTTTCTTATTCTAGAGGGTTTAAACTATTTTTTAAGCCAATAAAAAAAAAATCGATTTTTCTAAAAATTTACAGTGGCCTTACCCCTTAATGTGAAAATAGAGGTCATCAAAAATTTGAGATTACTCAAAAAGAGGTCATATTTCAATTAAACTAAACTTTAGATTTTTAAACATTTTTCGATTTGATTTGCTTAAAAACGATCCATTGTATATAATTTTTCAACACAAAATTTAGGTTTTTAAATATACTTAAAAAACATTTCATTAGCCGAGTAAAAAAAATATTGGAATATTCTTTTTTAAATGTATTCTTAAAAACATACTGCGAATCGAAAAAAAACGAAATGAATCAGATTTCAATTCCGAGTGACGTATGAGATAAAAAAAATTTGAAATAATTTCTACATGTTTCACTCTAAACAAGTTTTTTAAAAAACTTGACAAACTCTTTTTAAGTAAAGTCACAAATTGAGCTGGCCCATTTTCTACGTCTCTATACATTCAACTCCTAAAATATGTAGGTCGAAAATAAAAATTCGATTTATCGACCGAAGTTTCCCCAGCGTGCGAGACCGAGTGGTGGGCGTGTCCATGAAGAAGAGAAATTTGCTATAGTGCCTAGAGCACGAGTGACGGAGCACGTGTGGTGTTTCGGCGACGCTGTTTTCGATGTTGGCAGTGAAGGTTTGATGTCGCAAAAGGAGGCGCGATTAATATTCGTAATCTGGTAAATAAAAATATAATTTTTTAAATATAATTGTTTCGATAAGTTTTTATGCGAACGGAGTGAATAAGAGGCTAAATGGCTCAGCGGTTTCGGCGTGGATTTGCATTCGGATGGTCCGGGTTTCGATTCCCCCCCGGTTTATGAAAAAAAATTTTTCTGTTATTTCGGTGGTTTCGAGTTGAACTTTGATGCGTAAATTCAAGGTTGAGAGGATCAAGTATTACTCTGAAATGTTTTGCGCACCATTGACCTACTTTAGTTAGAATCAAAGCTGCTATCGGAGAGCAGCGAAACAGAACCAAAACGAGAAGAATAAATAATGTGAATGCTAAAGGAGAGACTGACGAAGCCCCACATCGACTGCGCGCATGTGTGTTATACCTGTCGTTGACATAAATTTACACCTTATCTGTTAAATAAGGTGATGTGTTATACGTCGATAGAGAGAGACTGAATTATGTGTTTTAAGGAGCTGATGCGAACTTAAAGTATCACGTGTTATATTAATAATATTATTCTACATTGTTATTAATTATTTAAATGTATACATTTGAAACAGAAAATTTGAAGCACTAGTTAAATCTGAGGAAATTCCAATTGTTTCTGTATAAAGATTGCATAGGACATACGTTGAGATTCTATCAATTTTATCACAGAAAAATAAGTGTCTCAAAAAAAAAAAAATAAAAATGTTGGGAAGAACTCGATGTTATCAGGTTGATAAAATTATTTGAAAAGTGCTGTAAAGAACATTACATCAAATTGCAACTTTTATGGTAAGAATATTTTTTTCTGTGACTGATTGATTCTGAGAGAAATGAACATTTAAGAAATACGGTATTTCCTAAAATATTGTATTTGAAAATTTGAATAAAATTTACTAAAGATATAGTTTCAAGTTGTATACAGATCTGGCTGTAGTTGTAGATGTATGTGAGGCAAAACACATCAAGTAAATTTTTCATGTCAAAAAAACGTTTGAAGAAAAAGCGTAGGAATTATTCAGATTTTTTTATTGCATATTCCAGCTATTAAAAATTTCTCAAAATAATCATTGTTTATTTTTTAAAGCCAATACTACGGCTCGCACAGAAAAATCATAACAACATCAAATTTTGGATTTTCAGCGAACTTTCCAATAACATTTTTTGTAAAATTCTCCGATTTTATTTTATGCTATTTTTCAATTAAATAAAGTTGCCACTTTTTTCCCCTCCGATACGGCATTTCCGATTCAGATGGAATTTTTACATTTTGATCCTTGACGTGTTATGCCCCATATATGAGATGATGTGTCTGATAAGAAGTGACAGAGAATCATTCATATATGTTGTTAAAAAAAGAAGTATAATTAAAATGTATTATCGGTGACTCATTACTTTAAGAAATCTGCAGACAGTCGTGCATTTTATTAAGAAGCAATTTTTTTTTACTCATCACTAGACAGACCAAATATTCACGCAAGCACGTGAAGACTACTATCTTAATTTACTACGATAGTAAATCAAGATATGAGACAATGTCAATAAACATAAACAAATCTTATCTGTTATCAATATAGGAATAAAAAAAATAAATTTCGCATGACTAGCAAGCTTCAGCACTTGCTTATTACAATTCGCACTGTGCTCAACACAGCTTTGATGACGTGATTAATAAGAATCGAGAAAAGCTGAAAGAATTGTTTGGATTTCCAGTGAGAAATGTGTATACTATTCGTTCATCGAAATCCCAATGCCAGTGAGAATTCGTACAAGCTCATTGTGGCATCAAATCGCGATGAAATGTACAAGAGACCCGCAAAACCAGCGCACTTTTGGGAAAATCATCCGGATTGTTTGGGAGGTATTTTACGAATAATTTTAGCTATCGCTTGGCACAGCAATTTAAAAAAAATGTTTTATGACAGAGAAAAAAATATGCCCGAATCTATTGAATTAACAGTTACGGGTTACCAACAAGATATTTAGTTGACTGCACGAAATAATTATTATATTAAATAAAATCCAAAAAGAAAACGCTTGATTCAATTTTTCTTCTCTTTTAATTAAGTATGGCTTTAAATCAAATAAATATTCTCTTCGACACCTGTACAATCGCTCATTTTTATTCAAGCGATTTTTTGTAAACTAAATTTACACAGGAAATTAAATATCCCATTTTATTAGGCACCGATAACGAGCCAGGCAGAGAGGGTGGAACTTGGCTTGCTCTTTCCACTACAGGACGAATTGGAATAATTCTGAATCTCACAGGCGAGTCCAGGAACAATATCGAGATTGGAAAAGGGCGAGGAAATCTTATTGTCGATTACGTTACGTCGAAAAATTCGGCAGAGAATTATTTAAGCACTCTTCACGAGGTCAATCAGAATGGACAACCCTATAATCCTTTTAGCTTGCTTCTCGTTGACATGCAGTAGGTCTAATTTTGTGTGAAAATATATTTGAAATTTTTTTCGAATCCGAACAAAAATTCTACATCGTTTATTGCAATTTCTTTTTTAAATTATTAGCGATGCAAGTGTTCGCTACTTGACCAGCTCGCAAAGTTCCACGGGAATAATTTTGTGCGAAGACAACATTCTGGGATTTGGAAATAGTCTGATGGAACAACCATACGCAAAAGTTAAAGCTGGTAGGGAGGAATTTAAAAGAATTGTCGATGGAGCTAATGTTAATGAACGTGATCGGCTAATCGAGGATCTCCGGCAATTGTTGAAGTCGAAAAAACGGTAAGTCTGCATACAATGACTCGGAAAAAAATTTGTTATCAATTTGTTTAGGAAATCTTTTTTTTTGCATTAATAGCATATATTTTACAAACTTCCAAAACTTTTTTTTCATCAGCTTGACGTTTTCTGAAAAAAAGTACAATACCGAACAAATTTTTTGAACATTGTTTTTTTCATCTTACAGAATATTTTTTGTCATTTGTAAAAAAAAATTCTAAGCATGTAAAATTGAGTTCTTTTTCACTTTTCTAGTTTAACAAAATAGAATTCGACAAATTTTTTCATTTCTTTCCATTAGTTTAAAAATAATTTTGCTAAATAAATTACAAATTCGGTAAGTTCAACAAAAAATAGTTTGTGTTTCACAGATTTTTCGACAAGCGGGTGGTGAAGTCAAATCATAATAGCCGATACTTATTGGAAAATATCTCATTTGTTTGCTGCTATTATAAGAGAAAATATATATCGTTGACTCTTAAAATAAAGAATATTTTGGTCTGTAAGAATAGCTCACCATGAAATTATGGGGTTTTACGTTCGTCGCATATTTTTACGTTTTTCACGGGTGTCATATCAAAATAGCCGATATTTATCGAAGAATATCTCATTTACTTGTCTGCTGTTATTCAAATTGCCGTATATTCTGCACTGAATATCGGCAATTTTTATATGACCCGTAAAAACGTAAAAATTTTTTCTATAAATTTCATATCTGCGTCAGAAAAAAAAGTAATTTTTTAACCGATTTTTTTTACCGTCAGGGTGGTGTAATCCCTTAAGAAAATTCGTTCAACAATATTAGAACTTTCGTCTAACTTAATTTTGGTGATTTGTACATAGTTTACTTTCCGTGCTCTTACTCTTTGTTCTTTGGCTTTCGCCGCTCTTTCCAATATCCTGCAGTATTCACACAATTCATGTCTAACCGGCTCCTCTAAAATTCGCTTCCACTGCATTTGAGTGTCCCCACCTTCTTTCAACAAATCTTCCACCTTAACTCTTAAATCCGCTTTTACTATCCTCTTGAATTCCCTGCAGATAATTTTTTACGAAGAGAAAACCTAAGACTTTACAAAAATGATTTTTTTCTCCGTGTACTTGTAGACATTTACCGGATCCCGAGTTGCAGAGACGTTCGCCAGATTGGTACGAGTCCTTGAGCTCGATATTCGTGGAAGGCAAGACAGTGGGATACGGAACGAGAACTCACTCAATAATACTCGTAGATGGAGCGAATCGTGTCACGTTCGTCGAGGAAACTCGAATGCCCGATGAAACGTGGAAAAAACAACTGTTCGAAATTACTTTGAAGTGCATTTCACAATAATGCAATAATACCTAAAATAAGAAAGAAATTAGTATATATAAAATACATAAAAAATATATTTTAGATATATGAAATATATATTTTACATAATAATCTTAATTGTATCCAAAGAATATATGAAGTGATTTTTCTGTAAAAGGACGAAGTTATATTTTTTTTCAATAGATGTATTTAGATACTTTTTTTTCTGGAGTCATCAAGCATTAAATGGACTGTTTACTACAAGAGTTTTTAAGCAGAAGGAACGAATTACTATTAATATATTGTATCATAATATATTTGAATATTTCTGCGTATAAAAAAGACGTAGACTAACATAATAGAAAAACAGAAACAAACATTTACACAGAGAACGATGTTTTACGAATTTAAGTTATCATAATTTATAACGTAATAGAGTGATATTAAGGTCACTTTGAGGTTTCAATGGAATAATATTGAAATGATTTAGTCATCGTCGGAAGCTCCGTCCTCGACGTCACTTTGAAGAATATCCGACATAGCGTCGTCGGCGGATTCCTCGGCGGCTGAGTCGTTAGCGCTCGTGGCTGTAACGTCGTCCGAAGACTGCGCAGAAAAAAAGTACATTTTCCTAATTGTTCGGATAACAACGGTAGGAATTACTCGTTTTACTTACCTGAGAGAGTATCGGTTGACCTTCGAGGTTCTTGTTAACGAGGTTTCCCATCCAAAAGGCTTCGGAACTGTTGTTTAAGACAAGCATACCCTTTACACTATACAACCACTTCTCGGTCACTTGTTTTGCAGTTGGAACCAATTTCGCTAGAGTTATGTCTTTTTTCTCGGCACTGTCTACGCACACTCTGTTTAAATATCGAGTGCCACCTAAATTGAACGGTTGGAATCAGGTTGTTACGTCAATTACTAATGATTCAAAAAATTTGCAGTTATGGCTCGGTCTGAGATAGCTTTATCATATTCCAAAAACTTTTTCATTCAATTTAGAAAAAAACCATCATTTTTCCGCGGTCTTTTTTCTACAGCTATTTTTCCGGCGGCCCTTCCATTCCTAGATCCAATCTTTTTTTTTATAGATTATAATCGTAACTACTCAAAATTGCCACGAATCCTCACTTTTGACTCGAAAATTTTTAATGAAACAACGTTAGACGATTTTTCAATGAAATTACGTACCTTGAATCATTTTCATAATTTCCGTAACTTCGTCCGTTTGATATCGAAGATTTTGCTCCATGATAGGCATTGCGCTGGTCATAAAGAGTTTTAAAAGTGCTGTCATGTAGCGCAGAAAAGGCAAAAGCACGGCGCGCGAGGAGCTTTTACATATTTGAACGATTTTCGTTACGTTTTTACCAACTTCTTGCCAAACTTTGATTCTCTGTGGATCCCTAATAAATATACGTATATATTATGATTTTTTTAATCCGTAAAATTCGTGATGAAAATATTCCAGCACTGATAAAGTGAGAAATAACGTTGATACGTACGATGTAGCTTCGGCGAATGAAATTTTGGCGCCGTTGATCAAGCCTTCGAACAATCGTTGAAACATATGATGAAAACAGGTCTTTGTGAGGGCGGGCAGTCTTTCGAGACGATCTTGTGGTTTTTCGAGAGCCGCTGCTTCGTCGGGCAACCACTCCATCACCGCCGACACGGTTTCCAGGGGTTTAGGCTCATTTTGTATCCAGTTCGTGAGCAAACCAATCACAGCAGCTTTATAACCAGCTCCGTTAGGTTTGTCATCCGGCCACTGAAGGCTCAGAAATCCGCAAGCCAATTTAGCTGTTACAATAAAAAATTCATGAAATTTTTCCCTCGTTAACGGAATTTGCGCAGGACCTTTATGAGAAGAAAATATGTACCTTGCTTATCTTTGTACTGTCGAGCAAATGTGTCGGAATGTTTCATCAAAGATCGACACATTTTCACCAGCGCAAAAGCCAATGATATTTCCGTAGCTACATCGGCTAGTGATTCGAAATATTTGTACGATTCCGCGACCAATTCCTTCGACGAGCGTAGCATCGAATTCGACTTGTCTATTTGACCAGCTAAAGTTCTCAGACCGTCTGAAGAATCACAATTACTTAAATACGTTTTCTGTAACTCGCGCATAAAAAGCGGTGCTTTTCATGGCAGTTTTGCGGGCCGAAAGTGGTTCATTTCATGTCAGTATAGAAAAGATGAGTCGTGCATGCGCAGTTCGCGATTTCTTCACTTTCGACCCTTGGGATTTCACTTTCGTCCCTATAGAGGAAAAGTTGTAACCTGACTTTTCACTGGCAATTGCAACCCTTGTTGCACAATATACTATTCTCTGCAGCTAGTTTTAATTTAAGAGTATGTGAAAAATCGGTTTTATTGACATGAAAGTTTAGTATAAAACATTCATTAGAAAACCTAACTTGTCAATGATTTATCCACCGTTAAGGGGCTTCATTTTCATTAGTATGAAATACTAATGAAAATTAATAATTAATTAATTAATTCATTAGTATATTATACACTGGATTGAGGATTCCTTGAATAAAGGATTCCATTAAAACTAATTAAAAGGACAAAAATTCGATTGAAACCTTTTGAAACCGATTAATTTTGAATCGGAATTTTGTCCATTTGACCGGTCTCTATCAGTTTTAATCGAAAATTCTAAGCATGTTTATAACCTTTATTAAGTATATTGATTTTTATTTTTTTAATTTAATTTTCATTTTAAATTGCTAATAAACGAATATTAAAAATTTCAAATAATTTTATTGTGAGAACAATATGAACGCACCTCTCAGCATGGAATGATACAACGCGCTCTTGAATCCCTTCCAATCGAAAATCGTCGTCAGCAGGGATAATATCAATTTAGCGACTTGTCGGTTTTTCGTTTCGTCCTGCTCTCTGAGCTCCGCGACGATGTCCTGCAACTTGGAGCATATTTTTGGCAGCAGATGAATTAGATCTCGCATCAGAGTCTCTGAGGCTTCGCCACCGTCAAACATCGCTAAAAGTTCTTTAATTACGAAGCAAACTTGAGCTTTCGAGATATTTTTCGGTGATTGGGTCACCTGCTGATCCATCCTCAGATCCAGGAGATCGATAATCTACAAAAAAAAATCGTTATGTCGATATATCTTATTAAATTAAAAAAAAAACGGGTTTATTATGATTTGTAATATCTAAGATACGAATTTTGCAAATTTTAGAAATCATGTATTCGCAAAATTAAATTAAAAAAAAAATAGTATTCGTAGATGGAAATTAATTTTATGTAACATTAAAAAAATTCAGAGATAATAAGTAGTCGATATTACAACGTAAAATATTTTACCAGCTTAACATTTTTAACTAGAAATATCGATTTTCTATAAGAATTCTTCTTCCGAATAAACAATTGTTAAATTTTTGATATCACTTATTTTACCAAATTACAAAAATTGGCAATCGTCTGCTATTGTTGATATCGGTAATAAAATATTTATATCCTGCCACCAAATACAGATTATTGGGTTTCAACTGAACCTTCGGATCCATTTGCCGGAAATACGTGGGATTCTTTGCACAAAGTGTAGCTCCCATTTCCCAAGCTTCCCATTCCGGAAGACTGCTCGTTTTGTCCAAGCTGTTTCGCTTGCCCTTCTTCGCGATTTTCTTCTCGACCCGGACAAATTGCGGCGCGGGAAATCGATGAAAGTAACATGGCGGTGGTTGATAACGCGTATCAGAGAGCGTGAGCATTGTGCCGAACTCTGCCTGTAACGCCATTAAATCAGCCAAGCGTTTGAGTATCTGTTCCTGCAGAATTTCGTCCGGTTGAGTTACAAATCCGCTTATGAGCTCTCGAAACCTGCGAACGTACATTGTACAATAAAGACAAAGTTTTTAAAAAGTAATCGCATTTATTGTATTACCAATTGATGCAGCAAATCATGAGATCCAAGCACCACGGCTCCGGAATCGCCATATCTTTTGGCATAAGGACCGGAACTCCCAGACGTAAGTTTATGTCGGACAGATCTCCATTATTGATACGCATGAAGCAGATACGCAATAGACGAAAGAAAGCCGGCGCCACAGCTCCGTATTTTCCATCACCGAAATTGATAACGCATTTTTGTTCCTCGTTCTCCGCGTCTATCAGTCCGTACTTTGATTCCAACTCGCCTCTGTTTGACATTAAAATCAGTATATTCATTATTCTATACTCTACATTCCTCGAAATAATAATGATCATTTTCTAATTATTCATATTTGGGAATTTTTTTATCACACTTGTTAGTTCATTTCTTTCTTGTAACTCTAGTTAAAAGAGAGCCAATTTATTCATAGCTTATTTTACGCAGTTTTTAACCCATTTTGTGATTTTTATGTTTTTTGCTTCTTTCTGTCGTGTTTGGAGTCTGCTTCGGTGTTGATAGTCAAATTGAGTTATTCGGGTAGTTCATTGAAAATTTTCGCTGCTACATAGTCATAGCATTTTCTGCCTGCTTCTTTGTTTCTTTTCGGTACTTCGATATTCTTACTCGTTTTGGGTCTCGTCTGTCTCTCGTGATTGATCGGTTGGTAGAGTTTGGTTCGCGCAGATAATATTGTCGATTTTAAGCAAAATGTTTCTCTTATATCCAATAGATCCAGGTCATTGTATAGGTTTTCCGTGGGGTATCTTGTTGGCGAATTGTATTTTTGGTACTTTATTTATGAAGACCGTTAGCTGATTTATTGCCCCTTATTTTTTATTAAAAGTTAATATAAAATAAATAGTATTTATACTATTTGAAAAAAAAAAAAAAAAAAAAATGTTAGTAAACGTTTGAATACAATATAGAATGTATTATACCGGTAATCGTTAAGATCAGTCATGTAAGTGTTGACGAATTCGTCTTGAAACTTGTCCGTTATTTCCTTGAGAAAATCAGTTTCAATATTCGTGGTATCAGCAATTACGCGTCCAATCTGATCGTAAAAAAGCGCCTGTGATCGAGGACAATTCTTCGCGCCTGCTTCTACCTTAGCTGCAAAAAAAGTCGTTAAATTATTAACACAATCGTTTTGTATAATGATTATTTAAATCATATTGAACATACCAAACAGTTCCTCAGCAATTTTGCAAGATTCTGGATTTCCGGCTAAATGCTTGATGGCCATTGCCGCACCCAGCACACCCTTGCATTTTGTCCTTCACACAGAATCGTTAATGATATTATTTGGCGAAATATGCGTACGATGCGATAAATAATAGGAAAAAAAAATAGATTTACAGAGTTTTTTGATTGAACAACTGTTTCTGCAGTAGAATAAAGAGATCGTCTTGAAGAGCGTCGGAAGATGAATTGGAGCAAGTGCAGAGTGCGTACAGCAGATCACTCAACGTTGCGACTTCTTGGAGATCAAAATTGTCGATTTTTTCGAGCAATATCCTCAAGTGATTGCAGTGCGAATGCAGATATTTCTTTTCCACCTCGTTCTCCGTTAATCTTCGCAATATTCCAAGTGCACCTTTCGCCGTATGATCGTTGTTGCCCATCAGTAATATAATTTTTTCGATGATCTCACGTTGCTTATAAATCGCCTCCGACTGACTGACGAATTGATGTCTAAACCACTCGATCGCAAAATCCGTGTAAACCGAGTCTTCCGACTTCAGCAAATGGCTCGCTAGCTGAATAGCCTCGGATTGCAGATCTCTAGCCACCTTTTTTAAAAAGTAACGATCAGTTACAGACTTTTTTTTTTCGGATAATGCACTACAGAAGGTATTTCATTTATTTAACGCATTTTTTTTCCAACTATAGAACAACGAGTGGATTCGAAAATGAAGCAGGAAACAAAAGCACATTGCTGATTATTTTCACAAATCCATCTGTGTGATTAAATGAAAAATAAATTTCTCGCGATTTTGCTATCAGGATACTCAGAATGACTCAGAAACTTAGAAAAAAATGACTCACCTCTCTGTAGTATTGATAAAAAGAGACGAGCAAGCTCGGCCTATAAAAACCAGATTTCACGTGTTGCTTCAACACTGCCTCGGCATTTTTTTTCTTAGCCGTGTCCGAGTAGACGAGTAACAGCATGACAAGGTCCAGTGGCTTAGGTGATTCTCCTGTCTTCTTCACGACCGCCGTGGCTGCTGTAGACATATTCTTAGACAAGAGAATGCTCATCTTCAAGGCACTCATCACGAAAGTTTGATTCGTAAAGTACTCGTCGCTCTTTTCACCGCTAAGAGGTTCAAGCTCTAACGATCTTAGTACCGTCAACGTTTTCTGACAGACTTCGACCGACGGGCATTCGTTGAGAACGAATCTATGAAAGATATTATTGATGAAATTTGCGATAATAATTAGTACATTAAGCAACAACGGAGGGAGTTACGAGATATTTGTCTTGTGTGAAGCTTGGCCGTGCAAAGCGAGGGCTGAAATCACACAAGGTGAAAATACTCGCGTGTGGCATACGCTATTTTTCCCCGATTTCGTTAATATTTCCACATTATTTGCGTTACAAAAACCGCCTTCACACGCATAACGGATACGATCCGGAGCATTATACTCTTTCTTTAACTATCACTAAGACTTAAGAGTTTTGGTCATAGTCTGAGAAAAAGTACTGCTCTGGATCATATCCGTTATCCTTTCTGAAATTCTTTCCAAAATATAACAGACTCTTTCCAAGATTAGGGCGACATTTTCCGTGACCATTATCAAGACTTTTTCCAAGACTATCCTTTTCCGCGCGAGTTATTATTGCGACCATTACTGCTCTGGGAGTAATAGCGCTGATTTTTTTCAGGTGAACTCTTGTGCTTGTTTTATTCAATGTGTAATAATTCGTTACATAATTTCAATTATTAATCATATCCAATTTATTTAAAAATCGCTCCTCACAGCTTGTTTGGAAATTAACAAGAAAACGGTAAAAAAAAATAACTGTAACGTACTTAGCCATTGCGGGAATTCTTGATACTTCTAAGTTGTTCTTCAACATGCTCAAAACCTTTGTTCTCAACTCCTCTAGATACTCTTTGCCCAGAGTTAAGTTAGGTATGCATTCCAGAATAACATTTGTCAAATCGGGATGGGTTTCCATTAGTTTACTGAGCATTTCCGCGATCGCATGATGCTGAACGTCAATCACGATATCGGGCAAAAAAAGTATGAGTTCTCGTTGAAACCAGATAGGACAAGTTTCTAAGAGTTCCTCCAGGCGCATCGTAAGAGAATCCGTGTCGACCACAGCTTCGAGAAAGCGAAATTGTTGGAGCAGCAGCGAAGACCATGTTACATCGTCCATAGTGTCCCTGAAAATTAATAGCTTTGAAAATGCCAACTCAGCTCTGAAGATTAACTGAGATTGCAACGCACTCACGCGATAAGAACAGCTTCGTTGAGTTTTTGCAATAGATGATTGGAAATGGCAGTTTGAAAGGCTGGAATCTGCAGGAAAATTCTAACAAGTGAGACATTACTTCCCGCACGACTGGGCTGTTTATCGCTCACAATCGACACGTCGTTTAATGCCTTCTTTAAATTATCTTCGTCATTAACGTAAACGTGGAAGAGATCTATGATTTCCTGTTTCTTGAATTTACCGGTGGAAATTAGGTCGATCATTTTTTTCTCGATCATTGGAGGATCGTCGTCTGAAAGGAGAATTGTATTTATTATTCTACAATTTTGGAATATTGTTCGTTTTATGAAAATATCATGCATACATTTTTAATCAAAAGTTCTATATCAATTTGAGTATATCAGGATAAGAGAAAAATCTTTTTTTTTAAATTGATATTTTCGCAGTTTTATATTGGATCATACATATCTTTTCAGATGGATTTTTTTGCAAAAACATGAACTTGTTTTCAATAGTGCTATGTTGTTTTAATTATTACAAAGTGTAACATTTTTTTACATAAGTTGCTTCCCGGACATTCATTTATATAAATTTTAATAGATCCTAGCTTGAATTATTAAAATGAAAAAAAGGAAACCTGATGAATATTTTTTAACTCTGTTAGTGAGGATTTCTTTTTACAGATTTTCAAACTAATTTTTCATAAAAAAAAATGACTGCATATTTATTGAATTACATACGATTTTTTAAAAGAATTTCATTTATTTTTATTTAAGAAAATGGTCCAAAAGTCATGACAAAAATTCTTTAAAATGGATATTTAGAAAATTCATTTGAAAAATCGTATGTTTTTGGAAAAACCAGTAAATTCGTTTTTATTAATTATTTAACAAGTTGATTGTAATATAGAAAATTTCATATAATATTATTCCTAATATTACTCCTATTATTTTTTATATTAGTATCTTAATTTTTTACACATTTTCTTTCGTCACTAAATACTCAAATTCTAATAAACTTAAACATTTTTTTTTATTTAAGAATGCATACATCTTAAAACCAAAATTCATTAAATCTACAAACTTAAATCTAAAAAAAAAAAAAAATTCATTCTTTTTATACCTAATTGATAAGACCCATCATCCTGAGATAGTGTGATTCCTGATCTCTTGAGAAAGTCTTCCAATTTAATGCCAGATTTTTTTTTCCGAGGTGAAACAAATTCATCATCGGTATTAACATGTTCAGTTTGTACAGCTTTAACGGGAGATGAGAATTTCTTGAGTCTACTGGTATTGCTTTCTCTCTGAGAGGCCGTTAACTTCAGAGATCGTGAACTCCTTCCGGAAAGTTGAGGCCTACTGAGTTGAGTTGTTCTAACATCAGAGGCTTTTGTAGCCTCGAAAGTCTTTGAAGCCTCAGAACTTTTAGAAGCCTCGTTAGTCTTCGAACCTTCTCCATCTTGTCTACCAATTATATTGTCAATACGTCTAACTTTCAATGGACTTTTTTCAACCGGCTCCTCATCGCTATCGCTGTCCGCTGTACTTGGCAAAAATGTCTTACGCTTCTTGAGTAATTTGTCATCAGGCAATTTTTTAACGACAGAAGCAGGTTCGTCATTGTCCGACAAGTAAGACACAGATTTTATGCGTTTTTTTGTGGGAATACCCAAACTAGATTCCTTGCCAGAAATCTTTAGCGAGCTCGGATTATCTTCTTCGCTCTCGTTGTCAGAATTCAAAATACATTGAACGGTTCTTTTCGGCTTGTTAGGCGATTTCAGCGGCGATTTTAATGACGACTTTTGCGGTGTAGTGCTCGGCGAATTTATCGTGTTTTTTGACAAATTACCGGTGTTTTCATGTAAATTCGACGCTGATCTCGTTCGCCTGCGAAGCATCTCCGAATTCGAGAGTTTTTGCGAACCCCTAACCGCTCCGCGTGATGTTCCGGATGTCGTTGCTGCATCCTCGGATCTCGTTGACGCTTGAGATTCTGAGAATGATTGCAAACCCTTGTGCAGAGCTGTGCCACGCGATCTCAATCTCCTTCTATCCATTGTCGATTCTTCACGGATCTCTATGTAATATTATCGCACGAAGACATACACCATTTTCCCACGTAATTGACAGGATAAACCATGACAATTGATAAGAATTTGACAGATTGATGACAACCGGCGTGATGTGTTATTTACTTACTCGTGAACTTTTGGCGCTTCATTCTTTTGTTTTTTTTTTTTTTCAATTCTCGTGTTAAGGTGATGTGCTACTGCTCGGTCGGTAACAAAAATGGTAAAGCGTTGTTCTCGTTCCCATTTGATCTTTGGAACAAAACATGAGAACGGTTCACTGCGCTTTAGAATTCTGCAGTGAACCGTTCTCGTCTTTTACCCGTAAAATCAACCGTAGCCAAGAACAACGCTTCGGGAAGATTCAGTTATCTCTCTCGCACTTACGGTGACTCAGTCGGTATAGCACATCACCTTAACAGGACGCGACGATACTCACAGCGACAAACACGCGACTCGCGAATAGTGCGTTTGAAAATCCGTAATGACTTTTATTACAGTCACTATAAAGGTATGGAATTGGTTGTGTTGATTGGCTCACAGCTTATCTACAACCGAAATTCGCACCAATTAGGGGATGCTGGAGAAGATTTTGTTACCGACTTTGGTCGGTAAAAATATTCAAGTAGCACAAAGACAAAGGATATCTATTTCGTATATACGTAAAAGTATGTTAATTTCCCTCCAAAAGATATAATTTAGAAGGAAATTAACGTAAATCTTCGTATACCAAAAATAGATATCCTTTGTCTCTGTTCTACTTTATTTCGTACTTTACACACTTTTTCTCGTTAATATCAGAGATTTTCTGGTCCTGCACTCGAATTTCGATTGAAAACTTAAAAGATATATGAAGAAATATGTATTGTCCTGAATTTCCCGAAAACTAATATGTCAATGTCCGCCGTTTGAAAACGAACGTTTTTTTAAAATGGATAACTAGCAGAGATGAACATCTCTGATAACTATAGTGTGTTGTGAATTTAGTTATTTACCATTTTTTCTGATAAATCGGTTCATTTTAGCGTGCTACCAATATACAAAACGAAAATCTCAAATTCGAAAAATTGCAAATTGTTTAAGGTAACGCACTGACAGCAGAGATGTATACTTATCTCTGCTGTTAGTATAAACAGGAGTCGAAAAATTCATTATATTTCCTTGAAGGGCACCGAGCGTAACGTTCATAAACGAAAAAAGTTGATTTGACTTCTTATGTGTGATGATGATTATACAATAAAAATAACGTGAATTAGACGAATCGTAAACTAACGCTAAAATTTAGTATCAACTTGTTTGCTTAATAAAAAAAATAGATTTTTTTGTATTAATAAAGTGACAACAAACAAAATTGTGAATTTATCGAGTCTATAATATTTTTGTTGTTGTTGTTGTTGTTGTTGTTGAACTAGATGAATTAAAATTGATAAATAGTGTCAATCTTAATTTTCTTAAATTTTCTTAAATAAGTAATTATTTTTGTACCTTCTTTCTCTAAAACTAGAAACATATAAACTTATTTTTCTAAAAAAAAAAAAAAAAAAAGAATGAAAATAAGTTTGTACATTTGTGTACAAATTTCGTGAAAACTACAAAAAAATCTAGTTTTTTTTTACTGTTCTGCATCAACTAAGATATATTTGACCGCAGGTTCCTCTCTTAAAAAATAAAATATAACAAATAGTCGCGTTTAATTAACCGTGTATTAAATTCCAAATATTTAGCCGGTTGTGGCCGGTTATTTATCGACTCGCAACCCTATTATGGATAACAATAAACGATTTCGCGGGATTTCGAATAATGTCGTTGCACACAGCGCCGATTTCGCGCGCAATGCGCAAGAATGATTTTGGGGTCAAAGAGAAAAACAAGACTCCTTTCCTCTTGCTAAACCTCGTTTGTTGCACCGAGAGAACACAAAGTTATGTACAGCTAAGATCGCACGAAAGAGAGAAAGAGATAGAGAGAGAAAGGCGACGCAATGATTGCGATATGAAAAATGAATGGCGTAAGACGAGTCTCTCGTGGGGATGAGATGCTGTACCATATCGGAGATAACAACACAAGAGAGGAAAAGAGGTGGGGAGGAGAGGTGAACAAGGGCGCGTTCTTGTTAATACACATTTGTACACACTACACAACTTCGGTTTCACGAGCGAATTCTAAATTTGATTGGACAAAGTAACGCACGGTTCATTTGCTAAAGGTCCAATAAGAATGGCCGCCGTTCTAGGAAGAAAGCTCGGAGTTTCGTTGCCGGTGCTCGGCAAAACAAATTTACCGATCTTCTCGGCAAGCCGGTAGGACTTTTAAATATCGGGACAGTGTCCGCGATTATTGAGCTCGCACGCTTAGCCGATATTAATTGGCACAGCGTAATTTACATTCGGTATTGTTAAGTTTAAAGCTGTTTCTCTTTTTTTTTTGTTTCTCGTCTCGCAGTTTCGTGGCAAGGTCGTCGGATCATCAAGACAGTAACGAAGGATGGCTCAGCAAATTAGGCGTAAGAAAACTCGAACCTACCAAGGAATCTCACTCGCGTATGCTTTCCGACAAGGAAGTCATTTGGGCTTTGCATACGCACAATATCCGTCCTGATTCTATCGACAAGTACCTCAAGAATTAGTGAGTATAACACTTGACTGTTTTGACCTTGTCTGTCATTCGCGTGTCCGTCGCAATTGCTCTATATTGCGTGGGAGTGGCTCAAAGTGCGGTTTGATAAGGGGGGCGAGGGGGTGCGAAAACTGTGTTTAACTTTGCTTAAATGTATCTTGATGATGTTTTTTGTTTTCTTAGCGAGGACCATGTAAATCTCATTCATTCCAAGAAAGAATTGAACTGCGAACTAGTGGCTTCGTGGAACGTCGAAGTTGGCGACTTGGATCAGGCTCTGCATTTATGGCAATACACCGGAGGGTACGAGAGAATCGATCGTGGTCATGAGATTCTGTCGAAAGATGAGGTATCGCTTCTAGAGTTTATGCTTTTGTAACATTTACAACCTTTGCGACATGGTCGGACAATAGTTGTCCTATTTTCTTTTGTATTTTTAATAATTTGAACTAATATCTTAATATTAAGTGCAGGTTTTTTTGGATTCATGCGAAAAAAAAAAATAAAAGTATGCCTCAAAGGGTTAAAAAAGGTTTCACTAATTAAAGGGCGGAGCAAATTTTTTTAATTTATTTTTTTTCTGTGAATAAAAAAACACTGGATAATCACCCTGAAAGAACTCAATCTATTTGTATGAAACTGTATGATATTTTTGAGATGCAAGAAGTTCTATAAAACTACATTGTAAATAGCTGTTATCATTTTTATTACTATATGCAATTGCAATATTTAACATAGAGTCTAATTTCAAACAAAACAGCTTTTTTTTTACACTGTGAAAGAAGTGGTAGAAATGATTCCAAATAATTGTAGCAGTGTCTTGATTATGTTGATAAATTGCCAAGTCAGTGTACCAAAAATTCTAGGAGGCAAACTAAGAAGTGTGGATGCAAAATAAAATATTACACATTATTTCCTCATTATCTTCCACTATTTAGCAAAATTACCTCTATAAGGAAGAATATTCATCGACTTTGATTTCCTCATAGAGAAAGTTTTGAATAGTGGAAAATAATGGGGAAATAATGTGCAATATTGTACTTTGCATCCTTGTTTAAAAAAAAATTTAGAAGCTGCATTTCAGGGATATTTTATTTATCAAGTAATAATATAATTTAATGTAATTAAATTACTCCTGCTTTAGGATAAGGATGGGTTTCAAAATAAAGTTTCTGAGACATTTTTATTTTTCTATTTTATTTATTAGTGATTATTAGTTACACTAATTAACAAAATGAATTTAATTGACAAAGATGTATCATTTTTTTAAATACCTTTCAATAAATTTTTATTACTGTTCATATTCTAGACGTACCAAAAATTGCTCAGGGAACGAGGAAATTACCTGAGATCTCGTCACTTGCAGTATCTACTTGCATTTAGTTACTGGCCGCCAATAGTGAAAAGAGAAGGTTCCAACAAGTATGAGATTCGTAGTTACAGACTGCGACCCGGTACGATGATCGAGTGGGGTAACAACTGGGCCAGAGCTATTAACTACAGGCGTAACAATGACGAGGCATTTGCTGGTTTTTTCTCGCAGATTGGACGTCTCTACAATGTTCATCACATTTGGTGTACGTAGATTCCCCTTAAAGATTCAATTCTACATTAAAATCACACGAAAATTGCATTTTTTTTGTCTGTTTAAAATAGTGATGCGAAATTCTAGTATGAAAGATCGTATCGAATGATCGTGCATCTTAAGTTATTCATAACTACGGCAGTGTTATTTTCATCACTAGTTTAAAAAGAATGCAAAGTAGAACTTTGCGCATTGCTTTCTCGTTATTTTGGAATTTTTACAAAGCTACCTCTATAAGAATGTAATGTTTATGAGTCATTCCACGGTATTTCACACACCAAAAAACCCGACAATCTCCAATCTCCTCCTAATTTTTTTATATCGCTTACCATATCAAACGAAGCATCTATGCATTTTTAAAAAATTTTATTCGGATATTTGTCCGATCCATAGAATAAAGCATGAAAAAATGAAAAAAAAATCTAACGTCAAGTGAAAAAATCATATCGACAAAAACAACTAGGCCAATACTTTCGTAATTCAACACAGTTTACGATAAAAATACTACACATTTTTTTTTTTAAATCTGTTGTATTTTATTCACGCCTCTTACCTAAAAAAAGTACCATTTCACTAATTTGGACCCTTTCGATTTCATTGAGAAAAATCACGAAAATAGTACATTCAGTGCTAAACACTTTAAGTGTAAACCCAATATGGAGAAATTAATGCTTCCATTTTTTTTTTACGGTTTTTCGTGATCAAATTTTTTTTTTTCGTCCAATGTTCTCCTTAATTTTTTATGTTATTGATAATATCAAACGAAGCATATGTGAATTTTTTCATAATTTTATTTATACATGCATTCGATTTATAAAATTTAAAATATTTAAAAAATTTATAAAAATTGTACTCCAAGTGGAAAAATCATATTGACAAAAACAACCAAGTCATTTTTTTCGTAATTCAACACAGTTTACGATAACTTGACGTTAGATTTTTTAACAAATTTTTTCATGTTTTATTCTATGGATCGAACAAATATTCGAATAAAATTCTAAAAAAATGTATAGATGCTTCGTTTCACATGGTAAATGATATAAAAAAATTAGGAGGCGACTGGAGATGGTCGGGTTTTTTCGTGTGTGATATACCGTGGAATGACTCTTATATGTTTTTGCTTCTGTATAGAAGAACGTTTGTAAAGTAAAAAATATTTAAAAAAAAATAACAAACACCATTGCGTCATATTTTCATAAAATACAAAGTTTTTGTTTACTTGCTACACTTTTGCGGAAGCTAGACAAAAAAATCATAATTTAAAAAAAAAATTCAAAATCACGTAAATACCAAAAAAAATTGAACTTATCTTCAGTTATGAAGAACTATTTAGCAGAATCGTCGAACTTTTACGAAAGTTAGAGTGTTCACGTCTCATTTTTCTTTTTAAATTAGAAATTCTGTGAAATCTATACATGTGGATACATTTTGTAAAATTACAGTAAACAAAGAGGAGTTAATTGACTTCACTTACGTGCAAAATTTGAGCTCGAAACCTCCTACCGATCGGGATCTATAGACGTTTGAATTTATTATGCTAAGAACACACACACACGGACATTTTTTTTAGGAAGAAAAAAAAAACAAACAAACACATTTTTTTTTAGAAAAAATGCCCGTGTGTGTGTTTCACCATAAATCTCGAAACCAAAAATTTGCATAAAAATGAAGTTTTCTCTATCAGGAAGCAAAATTAACGTTAAAATTTGTTTCCAGGTTACAAGGATCTTCAGTCGCGTAAAGAAACTCGAGAGAGCGCATGGCGATCTCCAGGCTGGGACGAATGTGTAGCGTACACCGTTCCACTGATAAGAGAGATGCACTGTCGTATATTGAACCCGACTTCCTTCTCCCCAACTAAGTAATATGTAAAATATTACTGCCACATATCTTGTTGCATTTGTATATTGAGATACTCTCTATCGGTAATCATGTTAAAAATCGATTGTTCGCGTTCGTTCAATGGTCGATATCCACGTTTGCATAAACTAACCGCGAACTTGGTAACACATATATTTTATTTTTTTTTTCTAAGAGAAATTCCCCTTTTTATTTTATTATCACTGCGTCGGGTTAGCTACATAATCAAAGAATTTTCTAGAGAGCTCATCGAGTCTCGTCAGTCGCAACGCGCAATGACTGTGTATAGATTACTATTATATAAAATATACAAAATTGTACCATAATTGTCTTTCAATTTTTTTTATCGTCGTGAATACTTTCCTTCCATTATTCGTTTTAGCAAACTGAAATTCGAGCTGAAATTCGGCACGCAGATACAACAGTTACCCTTTGTAATAATTTACATAATAATAAAAATACTTTTCCAGGTTTTATATTAAATGAATTTAAAAAAAAAAAAAAAAAATTTCGCGCGCTCTGATCGACACAAATGTTTAGCTATTGAGCTAAATAGTTTTTTACGAATGAAGCGAATGAAGTAACGTTGAAGAACGGTCGTTATTGAATACAAAGTATTTACAATTAAATTTGGAATCTATTGCATTTCGATTTTTAATAAGTTTTAATTGTTTCTACTTTTAAAACATATGGCAAAAATTCGGTGAAAATCAGTTGTAGGGTTTGGATTTTGTGACTATGTCAATTTTTCAAATTTTAGTTAAAAAAAGAAATAAGTATTAAGACATTTTCGACACCGAATTTCTTAATATTTCAGATTTCAGGTCGTAGAAAAATATGGAAAAACCGTCCCTTCAAAAGTTACAAAGTTGAAAAATAGGACCTTGCACATTGCTTTCTAATATTTTCTAGGAAGCAATGTAATATTTACAAAATATTGAAGTATTTTTTTTTTAATTATGGCAATATTGCCAAAATATTTTCGAACCTGTATTGTATAATATATTGCTTAAATATTGCCTTAACAATGTTGTTAACAGCTTAAAAAATAATTAAGACATATTGCCTGCACTTGCATAATTTTATAGAAATTTAAGGAAAATAGACAAACATCATCATGAAACCTTTCTAAAGTCGGTTTCCCTTCAACGATATTTTTGAAATATAATTTCGTAACTAGCAGGACATATATGGAAATTATAAACTAGAATAATTTATACAAAACCATCTGAAACAATGATTAAATTTAGAAGAAGAAAAAAAAACGCAAATTTAAAATAAAAAGTTTTTCAAAATATTAAGAAAAAATGATATCAGGAAGCAAATGTGCAATCTTTTACTCGGCAACATTTTTTGTTTGTCAATGATTCAAGGATAATTATCGAGACTTTGACATTGTAATATTTTCATTTTTTTTATTATCTAATCAGCACAGTGGTTTTTTTTTCACGAACGGTTCGGAGCTGCTCTCTCGTTAGAATCATCGATCAGTCGATCCTGAAGAGCAGCCCTCACATCGCCTCTTTTTTTTTTAATATTTTCAACCATTGGTTTAGTTAAAAAATGTATTTATACTCTACCTAAACTTAAAGATAAAAATAATTACCATAATAATCGTTATAATTATTAAGACCGATTACGAGTCAGTTTTGCCTCACAATAAACGTGCGTTGCGCTTTCTTGATTGATTACTTGCTACGAAGGTATTGGTTTGTTTCTTTAGTTGAATTTTTTCTTCTTTTCTTTTTCTTCTCGTTTTCTTTAATGTATAATATATAATATATATTTGTATAATAATAATAATAGAGAGTATTCGTTCTATACTCGTGTGTACCTAAGTTCAATGTTATAATTGAGTGTACTTCTGCGTGAGCAAATTATTGACCACAGATCTTGGCTCACTGATAATTAATCCCGATCCCATGACTCGTCGTCGGGTTGGAGCACTTCAGCATTGCTTGATAAAACGCTCGTCCCAAATGGACCTTGTCCTTCGTAGCATTGTTTTATTATTACGATTACTATACGCTCTTCTACTACACATCTCGAAACATTTTACAAAAGACAAACGACACTCCATCTCTTCTTCTTCTTCTTCTTCTTTTTTAAACTTGATTTTTTTTTCTTCACGAATGTACGCTAATTTCCTAGTATGACAAAATATGGAAGATCATGGAACACGGCGTTATAAAAGAGGGGAATAAAACGTGGATGACGTTACGAAAAAAAAGAAAGAAAGAAAAAAAAAAGAGCTTAGCCCCGACGAAATCAAGGAAATAATTATTAATCGTAATTTCTCAATTTCCGAATAGTCATTCGCCTACGAATAATTTAAACGATACATTTCGGGGCTCGCGTTGGTTTGATGAGAGTGATTCGATGCTCGTAATTAATAAATTTGCAATATAGATTTACAACGATGAATTGTGAAAAACTCTCTCGTCGGTTTGTTTCCCATTTTTTTTTTCTTTTTCTTTTTCTTTTTCTTTTTCTCTCACAATGCTGTGGGCGATTATTCAGAGCCTGCAGCAGACGACTTTATACGCAAGTTGACGTAAAAAATATTTATTACACTTATGGAGATGAGGGGGGAACACGCCAGTTTCGTTAGTCAGAATACTATAAGAGGCGTTTTTTTTTTTTGCGGTACACGAGGATGCTCCCGGAGTTTCGCTACGATAAACGGATATCGTGACGCGATAAATGCGACGATAAGGTCGCCTAAATTACAAGCCAGAGAGAATTGCGTTCGAGGGATTCATACGCGTCGACATTTAATAATGCAAAAGCCGTCGTCGCAAAAAAAAAAAAAAGAATCGTACGGCTAAGCCATCGAAGCAAGTTTAAGATTCGTTCGAGAACGCCTTTTTCTACCGATTAATTGAACGCATGCTCCTGTTCAGACTCTCGCTATCGCATTTTTTTTCTTCTTTTTTCGTACATCTTCAAGACGTATTTTCATTCATCTCTCGATTTGGTTTCAACGTTACGCGGTGGAGTTAATTGGGAGACGCTCGTCGTTTGTCACAAACATTTGAAGGATATCTCGTAAACATATTTTTGCCTACAAAGGTCTCCACGGACTTATTTAATGTTAGATTGCGTTATCTTATAGATAGCGAACATAGTATATCTACAAATGCCGACATAAAAAAAAACGAAAATTCATTCTCTAAATTGGTATTTAGTGTGGATGTGTGTGTGTGTGTGTGTGTGAATGTGTGAGTGAGTGTGTGTGTTTGTATGTTTTTTGTGTTTGTGTATTACAGCGATTATTACCAAGTTATTTATTCGCAAATGAATGTTTTTGCTGTTAACTGCAGCGATAACGCATGCTAAACGTAGAGACAGGGAAGCCTAGCGCTTGCCGATTAAATTCAGATCCGGAGTGTCCGGCGAACGTTTTACTATCCGTTCACGGTGAGCCCGAAACCTTCGCTGACCACTACATTCGCTTTGTTCGTAAATGTTTAGTATGCTTGGTTTTTTGTTGTTATTTATTTTTATATGTACAAGTTGCTACGAAGAAAACGAGCGTCAGATGATTGTGACACTTTCGTGAAATCGTAGTAGTGTTATTTTTTTCCCGTAGCCAAGATAACGATCGCACTGAGACAATTATTTATGTATTTTTTTTTATTATTAATTTTTTTTTTTAATAGTGGCGCATAAATGTATCTCAGATACTTATGATAATAAAGACGACGGTAAGGTATTGCACTAGAATATTGTATAAAACCGTCTGTCTCTCATCCAGCGGTGTCAACGATAACGAATTAACATCGACTATAGCGGTGCTCTGCTGCTCATTATTCGTGATGCAACGTATCGGTCAAACCCAATTATGAAGAAGGGTTTTCGAGAGAAGTGCAAAAGAGACATTAAAAGCCAAGAATCCGCTAGACTTATCACTGCGTCGATTTTTCATTCTTTTTTTTTTTTTTTCGTCCACCTATTTCTTATCACGTTTACAATCCAAATTCACGTTAGAAGGGATCGTCATTTCACTGTTAAATGTATATTGAAAGTTAATATATTTGTACAGAACGTTTTTGTGCGAAAACCCCGTATTTTAAATTTAATATATCAAACAATTCGTATTTGTATATTAAATACTAAATTTAATTGTATGCAGTTTACGCGCAAAAAATTTGCCATAAAAATATATTAGTTTTCATAAAGAAAAGTGTTAACAGTGTTTTTAATTACGTTCGGAAAACTTCGCCGCGTTGTTCGATTAAAATTGTCACAATCAGCTGGTGTTCGATTCGATATTTTAATAATTAATAAGAATGATAGAAGGATATATATATATGTGTTATATATATATATATATATATATATAAATATATATATATATATATATATATATGTATATATAACAAAGAGAGATTTTTTTTTAAAGACGCTTGAAGGGAGAGAAAAGAAAGTTAGTTGGAGTAACGGGAGGACGAGGGCATCTTCGCGTAATCTTATTTCATGTCTTTCCTTATTTGTTCTCATTTTTTTTAAAAAGAATAATTATCGTAATAATATTTGTCATTATTATTAGTAATAATTATCAATTATTAACAATAGACGATTATTTAACGAAAGAGCTCGAAAGAATGACAATCAAGCGTTTTATCGTTTGATAGATTCGGATGAGAAACCGCGCGCGCGACTAGACCGAAAATTATACTCTCGTTTCGGTTTGGCGATAATTGGCTGATAATCCTCGACGAGCTCTCTCTCGCTCTCTCTCTCTTCCTCTTTCTCTCTCTTTCTCGTTCTTTTTCTTTCTCTCTCTTTTGTTTTTGATTCGAATCAGGCGTGTCAGAACTAGTGTCAGAGGCTCTGCAGCCTGTCGACGAGACGCGACGCGCATCGTCACGTCCGGCTCGTCTCGCAACGAATCTCAGGCAGACATTACAATGTTTTACAATTAACGACATTAATATTAGAGACTATTAGGGGGGAAGGACGTGGAGCTATTACTGTGAGCCAGACTTAACATCGAGCCGCTCAGGCTCTCGTCATCTGGATAAGACTCTTTCGATGCTTCGGCTATCGCCAGCGCGCTGAAACAAAATTTAAACATGCAGATTTTGTTCGTTTTTTTTATTTTAAGGGAGAATATTGTATTTTTCTTATTTGAACATTGAGAATGTATTGGAGAAGCGACCGTTTAATAACAATGATATTTTAACATATTCGATTATTTTCGTTAATTTCGAAAAAATATTGGTTAATTTTGGAAATTTGCGAAAGTGTAATGATTCGAATAGAAAGTCAAAGCGTGGAATACCCCATATGCCAAAGATCGATGAGATTCCGTCCAATTTTTTTTAGAAGTAACTAACAACAATATTAATTCGATTATGTGAAGTAATAGCTCATTTTATTTATTGCAAGATACTTTATTGGTTGACCGGCTAGATTTGCTGTAGAATTTTCAAAAGCTACGACGGTTTGTTTACCCTAAATTAACGTAACATTACGCATCGGTGATTTTTTCAAAATAAACGACACACTCGTCGGATTGTAATTCCAGAATATGTTAGTGCACTGAGCTCTGAGTATTGTGAATCATTTTCCGATCTTTCATCTACTTTTATTAACTTTTCCTCTTTTTTCAAAATTCATATACAGTTAGAAAAAAATGATATAATGTAAACTAAAAAAAATAATAGAAAAATACATTCTTATGTGAAAAAGTCTCATCTTTAAAGGAATTTCAGAACGCGATTAGAATCTCAAAATCGTACAAAATACTCAATTCATTTGAATCTGCCTATGTATGTACGGATGCCAAAAATATCTTTATTCGTTTTATCCAACATTTTTGAGTAACTTTTATATATTTTTAGTCTGAGTTCTCCGTGGTTTGTATGGTAATAAAACAAAATACATATTTATATAGTAAAATAAAAATGAATTTCATTTTATTAGCATGCAACACAAGGAGATCATATTCTAAAAAGACGCATTAATGACGTCTATCCTATAAGAAGCGTGACGATGATTTTTCTCAATGAAAATACATTTCAACCAATTTTCCAATTTATTAGTTTTAAAAAAATCGTTGTACTTTTTTGATATTTTCGTTGCTTTTTGAAGATTTTTTTACTGATAAAAGTACAAAAAAAACCTGGTTTATTTGTATGTGTCTATGGCTTTCCAGCTGAACTCGACCGAGGTCCGATTTTACCCCTCCGGATTTAGTACACAATTTTTTTCTAAGATTCTATCAGATCATAGATCTTCCAAATTATTTCAGATTTTTTCGATGGAATTTTTTAGAGGTACAGTTTCTTTTTTAAATCGATATTTTTTAAATTACGTTGTCTCGAGCAATTTTCTCCATCCAATAAAAAAAATGTCATTGAACAAAAATATTTGTACCGAATCGAAATTTTAGGAAAAAAATTATTTTACAAATTTACCAACTCAACAATATTAACTTTTTTCGTTATTCGACGTAAAAAAACGATTTTTCGAAAAGTATGTCTTGATTTTTTCTGCTCTCAATTTTTCTATAAATGAGAGTATCCGTTACGGATATTTTGAGACCCGGAACATGATTCCCGGAATTTACGATTACGAGTTATGATTTTTTTCATGCCAGTATGCATAATCGCGTTTTTTCCTGCACAACTAAAAAAAAATCGAATTTCCTCCGGATGTCTTATCATTCTTTTGGCTCTCAATTTTTTAACAAAAACGAGCGTTTATTGTGGACGAAAAAAATGTTCATAGAACATTAGCATACATCGGTAAATATTCTTTTTAAATCATGGCTGTGAATGTAAGCATATGTTAAGTATATTTTCTGCACAAGCGATTTAATAAAGCCACTTAAAGCGTTGCAGAAACGCTTATAAAAATTACGGATTAATTTATCTAATACAATGAAGCACTTCCATCCTGTTTAACGACATACGTACATTTGCAAATCGTATGAGTGTCGAATGTCAAGGCTCGATGTTTAAATTGGGATCAATTCCTCCTCGTCGTAAATAACATTTCCTTTTAATTCACTTACCTAAATCCAATTCTCGTGCTTTCCTCGTCGAACTGTTGCAGCTCGCGTTCGTGTCTCTCGTGAAGTAAGCGTATTCGTTCGCTACGTTCCTGAAGGAACTCTTGGGTCTCGAGTTCCATTTTTTGCTCGAGTAGAGCACGTCTCACAGACACGCGATCTTCCAATTCACGACGTTCCCGATTTCTTTGGGCTTCGGCGTGCATCTTATTTTTCGACTGATACGCCATAAGGATCTCAAGCTCGTAATCCAGCCTCTCCTACACGAAAAAAAAACAAGGAATTTTAGCATGAATGAAATATGTAAAAAATGTTTACGGGTACACAGGTACCGTCGAGTAATTTCGCAACTGAACATGCAGTATAAAAAAAATTGCTTTTATACACTAACTAAAATAAATATCATGTTCACCTGGAATAAAAAAATAATTTTACATTAAAAAATTACATTTTTTGATTTTTAAACTGTCGGTTTAGTTGATGTTATTTCCCTTTTGATTCTTGCGGGTAAAAATTCATGTTTAATTCTCTAAAAAATCCTTATACATTTATTTAAAAAAAAAATGAAATCTACAATTTTCAGTTGCAATAGTTACCTATTACAAATAAATATCTTTAAAAAAAAAGAACAATTTTAATTCTTGTGCTTGAAACTCACCTTCAAATGGTGACATTCAACCTCCTGCGACTCGTCCAGTCTGATACTCTGCTTTTGCAGCATCTCGGCAATACTCTGCTCGTACTGATCGCCCAGAAGAGCGAGTTTTCGCCTCTGTTCCTCCTTCAATTTTTTAATAACAGCTTTTTGCTCATCCTTCGCTGTTGTCTGCAGTATCTGAGCCTTAAGAGCTTTATACTGGCGCGTTTGGATTTTGCACGTTTCCCTGAACTGCTTGCGTATTTGCATCTCTTTTTGCTGATCATTTATGAAGTAAAAAATTGATTAACCATTTTGTTGTTGTTGTCAGGGGAATTGTTAAATTATAAGGAATACGAGAAAAATGAATGTACCTTCAAGCTCTTCGGCTGTTGCTTCAGCTCCAATGCGTGCTTCTTGCGCAGGTCACGCTCCGCTCGTTGCATGTAGTCTTGCTGATTGCATAGCTCGGTTGCGTGCTGACGCTGAACTTGATCTTCGCGAAGTGAATGCACGGCTCTTTGTTGCCGGTACTCGAGTTCCTGTGTCTTCTCGTGGTGCCTCAAGAGCATCGCATGTGCCTGTTCCAACTGCTGCTGTCTCTTGTTCAATTCCTGACAAATTTTATCAATAAAATAGTGAATAAAAAAGTAGACAATCAAGTAAAAAATTTATATAAAAATTAACTGTTTTTTTTTTAAACATCTTCAAACATTGTTTGTTCAATACTTTCAAGTTTTCGCGAAATTTCCTTTGTGAGAATGTCAGACGATTTTATTTGGGTTAGAAAACAACGAGAAAGCAAAGTTTCTACTTCGAACGCGAATCAACGATGTTTTAATTTTGAAACAAATTTTATAGCTTTTAATAACCATTGTCAATCTCAGGCAAAATTAATAGCCACCAAGTTTGGTTGTAACTTTATTTCTGTGAAAAGTGAACTGCTAAACTTGACAATTGCACAAGTTAGCTTTCATATTTCGTTTAGTGTCTTTTTTTTTAAACTTTTGCTTCGTTTTGCATTTAAAAAAAAAATTAAAAGCTCATAAAATATTAACGACAAAAACAATTCCAATTAAAAAGACGTTTTTGGTGCGTAATTTCTTTCTCTCTTTCAGGGGATTAATTTTTCACTAGGTTTATTCTCGGTTTTTTTTCATTTTTCGAAAAAACAAAGCTTCCAGTTTCTACAAGCAAGTGGATAAATAGACAGAAATAAAACTTACTTCGCGAAGAAGTTCCTGCTCGAGACTATGGAAAATGAGCAATTTTTTTCTCCGGAACTTTCGAATCTCGAGATCGAGATACTCTCGTTGTCCGCGGGCGAGTCGCTGTTCCTCTTGAGCCTCCATCTGTCGGAGATTCTCTTTATGGCTCTGCAGAGTCGCGTCTCGCTGTCGTTTTGGAGTAACCTCGTCCTGCGAGAGTTCTTTCTTCCATCTCTCTTTGTACACCTTTAGTGAGGTATTTTTTTTAGATAAAAAAGTGAAATTTAATTAAATTACGTCCCACGCATCCGCCTGTTCGACGCTTCTCGTACGTAAGAGAATAATCGATCGACGTGAGAAAAGTATTTTCAGTGCTAGTCGTAAATGTCACAAACACAAAGTGCAAACACCCACGTGCGAGTATAAAAAAGATAATGAGCATAAAAACTAGCGACATTGAGGAAAAATATATATTTTTCATACCTTGTAATCTCGCTTCTGTTGAGTCTCGAGAGCTTTACGATCGGCCTCCTGCCTACTCGTTATCTCCTTGTGAAGCTTCTTCTCCGCGTTTTGATTCTGCTTTAGCTTACGCTCCAACTCTTGCAAATGTCGCATTTGAAGCTTCTCGAGCTCCTTGCTGAATTGCTGGAGCAACGTTTCGTATTCCTTATCCAACAATTGCTTGTGGGATTCCACCTCCATTTTGCAACGCTCTTCGAGTTTCACCTATAAAAAAAAGCGTCGAAGTCAAATAACTCGAGAGTTTTGCAGTGAAAACGCTTGAGGTTTACTTTAGAAAATTCCAGTGAAAACAAGTATTAAAAATTGATTATTATTAGTAAGATTTTTCAACATTTTTTTCTTCAAAGATATTTACAATTTCCATATTTCACGAGAATATATTGTCTCTAAAATACTTATTCAATTCAAGGAGAAATAAAAAAATCACCAGAGCAAAATTGAGTATCAAAGATTAATTCTTCGAATGAATTTTTGAAAATCAAACCGCGTGAAGAACCCTAATTCAGTTACCGAATCTACTCATATTAATACCTGTTGGTTTTTGTTATTTTTACTAAAGATTTTTACAAAGTAATGCATGAAAAGAAGACCATTTTACATAATTCACAAGAGGATATTTTTCAATAAGAATTTAATGAAAAGAAACATTATAAAAAATTTACCAGAGCGCCTTGATGCTCTCTTCTCATTCTCTTGTATCCGCTCATCTGTTCGTGCATTTCCTCCTGCATGTGTTCCTTCTGTTGTTTCGTGACTATCGAGGTAGTTCGTATTGTAGCAAAGTTGTTGGCACCGTGCTCAAGTAAATTGGCAGTGACGCCCGATATCTTGTGACGATTTCTCACGGAACCTGAGGAATAATCGTTCGCGTCGGCGTTCGGCAGTGGCAAGCTGTTTGTCGAGGAACTTTGCGAGCTCGCCGACACGCCCATTGAATGAATCGAGTGTTCGGATGTTATGGAATTGCTCTTGCTGCTGTCGCCACCCGTTTGCTCATCGGGTGTGTCTGTACAAAAGTATATTCGTATTTTCTCTATTATCTCTACTGTCAATCTCACATTAACGTCAATGTCATTGTTTTCCGATGCATTGACTTACCGTCCGCGTCTCCGACTGTGCTCTCGGTCTCGCACGAATCGATCATGAGTATCTTCTTCATTTTACGGTAATTCAAATTGTCGAGTTCTCGCACCGCAGCTTTAGTTCTCTGTATGAGATCTATCAGAACTTGTGGCGAACGGGTTCTGGTCACGAATTGATGCTGCAGAAGGATTTAAAGTTCAGTTGTACGTTTTTAAATCGATCGATAAACTCGATTTCCAAATTTACAAATTCTATCAGGTCACTAGGTTTTTCTTAGGATTGAAATTCTTGTATCAAAATAGATCACAAAGAGTCTGGAAAAATGTGATCGATACTGAAATTTTGAAAAAAGTCCGATTAAGGAAATTCCGAAAATGGAACATTCGATAAATCCTTCTGTGTGTATGTTTTGTTTGCAATTATACTTTTATTTTGATTATTAAATTATAGACTACCACCAAAAGTATCGGTGTAATAATATTAAATCATAACTTTTTTTTTGTAAATTTATTTATAATTCTCTTTATAAAAATGTATGTCTTCATTATTATTGTTATAAATATTATCTGAAAATGACTGGGTTGAGAGTCTGGAAATGTAACAAGGAGATTAAGATTTAATTATCAATTCCCCTTTCGACCGAAACCATTGTCGCCAACATAAAATCTTCTTTAATTACATCGGTGAAAAGCTTCATATTCAAATCGCTAAAAGAAGGTGACCGAAAAATAATGTTAAAGATGAAACTCACCGACAGTAGTTTACCGGAAGACGGCCTCTCGTTTGGACTCTTGGTGAGACAAACTTCGACAAAATGACCAAATACAGTCGTCCAGTCGGGCGAGTTCAAGGTTGGCGTATCATTTTGAGCGATGTGGTAAAGAGCACTCATGGCGTTCATATTAAAGTACGGCGGTTTTCTTTCCGCTGTTGATAATACGTTTAATTAAGTATTTTTTAAACATTAAACATAATAATTGACTATCAATTAGCGGACGATACAAAATGGCTTACCCAACTCGATGCATGTTATTCCTAACGACCACACGTCGACTTTTCCATCGTACTGTCCCTCGTCCATAGCCAGTATAACTTCCGGAGCCATCCAATATGGAGTTCCGACGAAGCTGTTGGCCGGACATTTTATACTAGCCGAACCAAAATCAGCGAGTTTCACCGTGCCGTTCTCGGTAAGCAGAATATTTCCCGCTTTAACGTCACGATGAATTCGTCCGTTTGCGTGAAGATAGTGCAAACCTCGTAAAACACCCTCGCAAATTGCGGCGATCTCGTCCTCCTTCAGCGGTCGTTTGTGCACCTCTATTATGTCGGATGCCGAGCCAAGACAGTATTCCATCACCAACTACGAAAAAAAAGAAAAAAAAGAAAAAAAATAATCAAATCGTCTTACGCTGTGAATAAATAACAATTGAAAAATCTTTTGCGCTTCGTATAGTAATCTTTAACGTTGTTATCTTCCTACGTTTCTACGACATTAGACTGAAGCTTTTAAGGTTTTAATCGCTAATAATCAATAACTAATAATAAACTTGCAGATTGTTTATCATTTTTCACAAAATCAGTAAGTATGTTGATCTATTTTGGCTTCCTCACAGAGGAAGCTGTGCATACAATTGTAAATAATGAGGAAACAATATTCTACTGTTGATGCTTTTCTAACGAAAGTAGCTGAAGGAACTTAGGTTCTAAAATTTCATTGCTTCAACTCAAGTGTACAAAAAAGTACCTGTAACTCATAAATCATTTGACCAATTGATTGTAAAATTTGTTGCATCAATTAGAATGTAAGTTCTTGTTCTTAGTTACAAGTTAAAATCTATGTGTTTGTCACAGATATCCAGATATTTTTTTTAAGTATAATTTCTAAATGTTTTGGTAGAATTTGAACATATTAAAATCTTATAAACAAAATACAATATAAAAAGCAAAATCCATTTATGTCTATTGTTAATAAAACAAATTAAGCTCTTCAAGAAATTCTGGAGTTTAATTCATGCACACTTGCACACATACAGTCACTTTTTCTAGACATCTTTTCTGAATGTTTTGAAAGTTTCTGAACACTACATTAAAGCGGATCGATCATGGCAGACTTTTCTAGACACAAATCTAGAATTTTGAATGTGTTATAGATTTGCATCAAACCAGACGAAATATAAAATGTGAATGAGACTAACCATATAGTTTCTAAGTCATAAAATTGTAAAGTTTAATCGATAAGATAAAAAGTAAATGGAAAATCGGCAATTTATATGTTTTGAACGTTTTTGAATGCGATACAATTAAAAACACATGACGTTAACGCCGATTAAGGACGAAATGTGGGTTTAAAGTTCTCATTAAAATCGCAATAACAGATGAACGCGATTTACGTGCGAATTCAAATTTGACTTCTGAAAATGATCTGAGGTTAACGCAAAAGTTAAGAAAATCAAAATGGCGAATAATTAAAAAGGCTCATATACTATCTGATTATAATTTTGAATATTATTTTTTTTATTAATTTAAGAACACTCAGTTTTTTTCTAAACTTCGTATTAAGGTCTATAAAATATGAACCCTTTTAATAACACATGCTTTGTTGTGTATTGCGTTATTAAATTATAGTTGCATTAAAAACTGGGCTTAAAATATCGAAATCCCACTTTTTCATAAAAAACAAAGTAAAATTAGGAAAAATCTGTCTATCATCAAAACAAATTAAATTGTTATCTGGAAAATCAATTTACAACAAAGTAAATAGATTTTCCGTAATGAAATAAATGCCATCAAGCAAACTTAGGGTTATAAATCAAAAATCCTCTTTCTCCAGTTTTTTCTTACAAGCACAGTTTTACATTGAAAACTTGTTCTATTATGATTGAAATTACCCAGGCGGTGTGATCTCTGAGATAGCAGCCCTTGTACTCGATGGTATTTGGATGATTGAGCTGCCTGAGAAAGCGAATCTCCTTGAGAATATCCTGCCACTTCTCGACGGTCTGCTTGCCGAGATAAGACATCTTCTTGATAGCCACAATTTCCTTGGTAACGAGACATCTTGCGTAATAGACAGCGCCGAAGCTTCCATGTCCGATTTCCCTGAGATCCTCAAAAATCTTCTCGGGATCATTTTTCTCAAAGAGCTCCGCAATCTCAGGATCTTTCAAATTCCCAGGTCTCGGCACAGTCGGCATATTAGAGCGATCGTCGCTGCAACGACTCTGATCGGCTCTGCAACCTCCGACTTGCTGATCGCGCCGTGTCTTGCACTGTTCCTTCAACCGAATAGGCTTCAACGAGCCGTCCGTCAGTCCATTGCTGATCTCTTTGCTTCTGTCACTATGAAAAAAAGAAAAAAAAAAATAAATAAATACAAAAACACCACTCTTTGATCGACAAAAGCAAATTTCGCTTTATAGCTTTAATTCAAATAAGCATCACAATAATTTGCAGTTGAAGAAAAAAAAAAAAAGAAAACGAAAAAAATTGTATAAAGAAAAGAGAGTAAAGCTGCAGTGTAAAAATTAGCAGTGATGAAAAAACACGGGAACGAAAAAAACGATCCTGGTCTAAAAGTTAGAAATCTCAGCCTCAAAGACTTCACAAGTGCAGCCGCCCGAAACGTCGAAAATGAGCACTCGTGCGATACAAAGTCACGATTCCACGACTCCGAGATACACAAGTATTAAAAGCCACACGAAGTATCCATCCAACCACAAAAAAAAAAAAAAAGAAAAATTCCGAAAAAGAAAAACCGTGCTTTAACCAGGATTGTTTTTTCCGGCGTTTTAATTAATTGAGCGTTGATGAACGCTGTTGCTGTTTGCTCACGTCATTCGCGCGAATGTGACACATATCCTCGGGCGCCAGAAGAAAAGGCTCGGCCGCGGAAATCACGGTCGGATATCAGAGCGAAAACTCGGGCAGGAGCGGCGAGAGTGCAGCCCGCTGACTATAGCCAGAGTTTACGGGTGGGTATTCGCGTGTCACAAGGAGAAAACCCGGAGGCGGCGAGCTCTGTCGAGTTGTGGCTTTCGCATGGATGACGAGTATATACGTTATACAGAGGGAAAGGTAGAAAGAGAGAGAAAGAGGGAGGGAGAGAGAGAGAGAGAGAGAGGGAGCGAGCAAGAGAGAGAGAGAGAGAGAGAGAGGTGAGGGCGAATACGTCGAACGGTATATAGTTATCCGAAAACTCGAGGGATCGAGTAATGCGGGTGTAAGGAGGGTTGGGTTCAGACGGAAAGTGGGGCCCCAAGTCTCTCTTCTGAAAAAGGGGCCTTGAAATACAGTAACAAAAAGACTGTGTGTATGTCTTAAGGGAGTTTCAACAAACGTTACTTTATCGACCACCCCTCTGCTTTTTTTTTTTTCTTTTTGTACGTTGTAACAAAACAGGACACGGAGACGTTTTGGAAAATAGAGAGAGAGAGAAGAGAGCAAAAGGCGTCCCGGTGGTAAAAGTAGAGCTCTCTGCGCGCGGATCTCTCTTTCTCTCTCCTCTCTTTCTTTCTTTCTCTTTCTCTCTCTTTTTCTCTCTCTCTTTCTCTCTCCCTCTCTCTCTCTCTCTCTACGTGCTTTTTTTATGGCAAAAAAATAATATTCACCTCTAAAATGGCGAGGGTGCACAGAGGCATGCGCGCGCGCGCGCGTCTCGAGAATGCATTCAACACACTGTTGGGACACTATGTCCTGTGACTTTTTTTTTTTTTTTTTTTTTTTTAAATTATTAAACTGCTTTTCCGAGATTTTTTTAATCCAGTTTCACGGTTACACGATGATCACGACGGCATTGTTTTTTTTTTTTTTTTGGTTTGTTTTGTTTTGTTTTGGTTTGTAGATATTTTGTTTAAAGCGCGAGAAGCGAATTTTTTTCGCTTGCTGTGTGTGCTTTCGCCGAGCAGGCGAACCCGAACGACGAGAGGAGAGCAGCCCTACGTGCCCCGGAAAAGTACACGCCCCGTACGTGTCACGCACGCACTAACATCGAGATGATTACACTCACACAGACACACACATACACACATTGGGTGGACGATGAATAGAAGGCGTGTGGGGACGACGCGAGTATTGGCGAATGTGAACTACGCGCACTGGGAATGAGAGAAAGAGAGAAAGAGAGAGAGAGACAGAGGTTCGGGATAATACACATCGATAGTTTTGTACACACATGCAGGAGAATTCGCCACTTTTTGACGCCTTTCTCGACCGCGAATATGCAGACCGAAACAAACGTGAGGTCGAGCCTATCGAGCCGCCCTCCTGGCGCTGCCTTGGAATCACTGTGGGAACTCGTTATCTCATCGCATTGGAATCTACTGTCGGTAACTTACCGACTCTAGTCGTGTTTGGGATTGTAAGTTTAAGGGGGTGCGGAAGTAGATTTTCTTACCGACTACGTTCGGTAAAAATAAGTTATTTCGTGCCTTACACTATTCGTCGTAAATATGCTACACATATGAGTCAAATTGTACAGGATTATAATATCAATTCATACATACAGCCCTGCACTGGAATTCCGGTTGAAAACGGCCGAGAACAGAAGAAATAGGTCATTTTCTAAACTTCCCAAAAACCAATATGTCCGTCCGAAATATAAACACCATCTGTTTTGTAAAATAAGAAAAGTTTCTTGAAATCACATATGTCGAAATAGAGTGCACGACCATTTTCGGAGGTCCTCCGAATATTCCACAATACCCAGGAAACCGATTAAACAAAAAAAAGACTTCAGAGTACAGTTTGTACTTTATACTTTGCATGGATTTCTTTTGTGCAATCGGTTTTTTCGAGCTCTCGGAATATTCGGAGGACCTTCAAGATGGACCTCCATGCTTTTCTTACGTACGTCAATTCAAACAACTTTTATATCTTTCAAAACAGATGGTATTTACATTTCAGGCAGCCATATTGTTTTTCAGGAAATTCAGGAAAATACATACATCTTCATATCTCGTATGTTTTCAACCGAAACTCATTGTAATAATATGACATTGTAATAATGTACATTTTCAAACATGTGCATAGCACATTAACGACGAATAGTGTAAAGCATGAAATCGCCTATCTTTACCGACCACAGCCGGTAACAAAACCTACTTTAGCATCCCCTTAAGGTGATGTGCCACGGCTTGGTCGGTAACAAAAAACTGTAATTCGATTTTCTCCACCACGGTTGATCTTTTGGACAAAAGATGAAAAAGTCTCCCTCCATGTAATAATTATGTAGGGCGTCTTTTTCGTTTTTTATCCAAAACATCAACGAGAGAATTCTATCTCTTTCGCACTCGTTTAGGTTTTTACATCACCTTAAGGTGATTTTTTTTGGTTGAATAGAACTTGAGTATTTTAGGAACAAAAAAGGATTTAGGCACAATTTAAGATTTTGAAAAAATTGGTACTACTGGAGCGTGATTTTTTTTTTTTCATCCGAAAAAGGTTTTTTTTGATGAATTTCAAATTAAAAATTGGTTTTTGTATGTAAAATATTTTTTTTATTAACTCGGTAAGGATTTCACCGCTTCTAATTTGTCTCATAATGTTTTTTGTTATTCTAACTGCGCAAAAAAATACTTCATCTTTTTACCAGCTAACTTTAAAAACAAAAATTTAACAATCGAAATTTTTGCAACAATTAAAAAATGTAAATAAACATTTTTAAATCTCTGGCTTTGTATAATGAAATGTGAACGTTGGCATGACATTTTTTCTTGAATTTGAAAGATTTCAATATTTTTTTTTCAATCTTCTAAACCCTCTAACACAAGTAATCTTCAAAAGCAATTGAGTTAAAACTTTGTACATAAATGAACTAAGAAATTTGGGTACCTAACTTGTTGGAAAGGTCTTAAAGCGTCTGAATTTTTCAAAAAGAAATTATTTAATCTCTATGACGAAATTTAAGTTATCCACAGCAGCATACAAAGTAATTGGACAATTACCAGAGGACAAATATTTACTGAGTTGGCCAGAAGAAAGCTTCTTCTACTTCCTTAAAATTTATTTTTTATCATCAACAAAATGATACAAATTAAACATTAAACATCTACAAACTGTCGAGTATACGATTCTTCAACCTCAATCTTGTAAACGAACAAAATTATAGATGCAAGGTCGCTTATTCAATAATTTCCAAGTGTTCAATGCAAAATATACACTATTACGTTCTCAATGAAAAAAAAAAATTAAAAGAAATTTATGAAAAACAGCTCAACACTTTCCGTTTTTTTTTCAATAATAAGATGTAGATAAAATAATTTTTGCCTTATATGCAATAAAAAATCGACTGTAACTATCTGTTAATCTTAAAAATTTGTAAATTTTTTTTTTACAATGCCTGGCCTTTATCCGTAACGCTTATTTCTTTGACTACGAAAAGTAAAAATGTCTCAATGAAAAAATAGTTTGTTGAAGAAAACGACGAGAACATGATGATAAAAAAAAACTTTGGCGACAAATATTCCAATAATTATTTTTTATTTTCATCGTATCCTATGTACAAATTGTCTCACATTTGGAAATATTGTTACGTTTTCACGATCACTATTAGCTGAGCAAGTCTATGATATCTTGCGTGGATAAGTTTGCCTTGGTTTGTTCAGACGAGGAAACTTGCGGGCCCATCAAAAGCGACATCGGCGGAACGTTCGAGCTTGAACTCATGACACTGCTATGATTTTGATTCATAGGATTCGTCACACGCGACTGATTCCAATTTGAAGCAGGATATTGCGAGCCCCAATTCATCGGCGCGTTCATTCCATTTCCCGACCAATTCATCGACGTATTTTGTATAGTCGGAGACTTGTATTGAGCATTCGCGGTTTCCGGTCCTTTCCATTGGTTTTGATTGAAATTGGCGCTTTGCCACGTGGGCGACGTGACGCCCGAATAATTGGACTGTGAATTCATTGGCTTGTTTGTCGATAAGTTCAACTGATTCAAATTACTTTGGAGCAAAGTACTTGTGAGATCTTTTGGCTCCTGTTTTAGCGGTCTCGTTGCCGTATTTGGCGTCATCGGACTTTGAGATTGTAGTCTTTGATGGGTTTCTTGTTGTCTCGCCAATCTGCAAAAATGAAGATAAACGCCAACACAGGAAGCATTAGTTATTTGATGCGTAAGGAAAACCTCAAATTTCTGTCGATTTCACGTAGAAAAGCGTGATTTTTGTTATTAGCAGTAAAAAAAAGATGTTTCAAAAAATCACGTTTTGCTCTAATTCACGTCAAATATCATCGAATCAATTGAAATTGTTTACAAACGAAAAATAAAATTCAGCGTTGCTATCAACGGGCTACAACTTTAATCTTATGAATTTTATAGATTGCATTTTATTATTTGCGATTGTTTTCATTTTTGAATGTTTACAAAGCTTCCTCTATGAGGAACTCAAAATAGTGTAACATATTTCCACATAGAGGTAGCTTTGTAAAAATTCATTTGTAAAAAACATTTTCGAAAAATATAAAATATAATAAAATGGTATTGAAAAAAAATGAAACCACGAGTCTTAATCTGACCAGAATGAAAAAATACGAGAACAAATATACTTGGCGAGCTTCTGGCAGTTTGATACATTTTTAAAAAATGTCTTTTGATTTAAAAACCAAAACTTAATACTATTTTTTCTTTTGCGATACCAAAAAATTGTACCTGTGTTTCTCTTCCATCGTCAATCCTTTGCCGTCCTTTATGGGTGTCGAGCTCATGGACGTCGGCGACGATAAATCAACTCGAGGGAACGCTTCGTTAAGTACATTCGCCGCGGAAGAGGAGTTTGTCGTTTGCATCAAAGCAGCATCCAACTGTTGGGCTTCTTTGCGTACAGCGTCTAATTGACGAAGAGCTTCTCGATGCTCGGTAGTAACGCGATTTACCATATCACCGACAAGAGAGGCAAGAGCCTCGAATTGTGGTGGGCTGAGATTCTGCTCTATGCAAAGCGGCAAAAGAAAAGGCAGCACTTTCGTTGCCAGCATCTCTTTACTAATGCCAAGTTTACTGTGTGTCAAGACCATTTTGTAAATACCTAAAGACACAACAAGAAAAATTAAATTTACAACAAATTTGATTTGTATACCGATAAACGTAAAATAAAGAAAAAATATATAATAAGCATTTATGTTTTCTTCGTGTTAATGCTATTTTTTATAAAAAATATCAAAAATTAAATCCAGTTTAATCTTTAAAAATTTAATGATTTCGTTACCTATAATAGCCATCAAAACAGCTGGTTCTCCAGAATGTGGTATTTCCTGAAGAAACGGTAAAATCTGATCGAGTATCAACCAACGATCGAGATTCTCCAACATTTTAGCGAGACACAGGAGACAATTAACACGTACACTGAGACTTCTTCCACCGCTGGGTCCAGTCAAGCAGAGTTTTTTTATTCGCGGTAAAATAACATTCTTCATCGATGGATTTTCGATCAGTGTTGCTATGGATGGCAGCGCTGATAGACAGAGCTCCTGAAGCTGTTCCAATCGTGAGTCTAAAGCTCGAGTTAGCATTGGCACTACGTCGTTCTTTATTACTTCAGCGGTGCAGAGTTTCAGTAACAAGTCGATGCGTTGCATCAGAACGAGGCTGATCTGTGAAAAATAGATGGGAAATGGTTTGGTATCTTCATTAAGAGCCATTGAAAAACAAAATAGATTACATAATTATTACAAAATAACGGATGAAGATAAAAAAAAACTGTTCCAAAGTGGCGGTTGTTGATACAAAAATAAATTACCTGCGGTGGTTCTTCGAGAGCAAGCACGGGTTTTAAATTCGGCAATATGTGCTCACTGAATTCTTCCTCTGTACACACTTCCAAAACCTGAAGAATACTCGGTAGAACGAATGGAATCATAGGAGCATTTACGAACTCTTTGTAGAGACAGGGAAGAACTCTGTGCAGAACAACGCGATGCGGCAATTGCTTCAAGACCTGCGGCAGACCTTTGTAAAACTGTGATTTCTGCAAGTTGTCCCATTGAAACAGCTTGTCCAAGTAGTTTAATGTTTTTACTCCGATATCCATAAAGTACTCAATCTAAAAAAGGTAAAAAATAGTTGTTAGCAAATTGTCAAATTTTTATAATGGGCTTTTAATTTTATTTGTTAAGATTATTAACATTTCTTCTGCATATTTATTCTCAATTTTTTTTGCTTCCTCATAGAAAAAGTTTTGTGTTCATGAAAAGAAAAAAATCTCGAGATTTTCATGTCAGTATGTTCAAAATAATCAAAAACATCGAGAAAAGTGGTTTATAAAAAGTGTGTGTGTGTTCATACGGCTATAACTCGAGAGCTACTCAACCAAACCGTCTTAAGTTTTTGTGCCGTATACTGAACAATCTAATGTTTCTTTTGTATAAATTTCATAAAAATCGGTTGAATTTTCGTTTTATCGGATTTTTAAGATATTAAAAAATGTCTGTTATCACTCTACCTCAAACAAATTTCCAGCACAAAACGGAAATTTGACTCAAAACTTTATCAGAGCGGTGTGAGCTTTGATATTGAATTTAAGCTAAATCGATAAAGTAGTTCAGACTTTATAGAAATTCGTAATTTTCGGAAAATTCTATAACTGGAGAACGGTTCAAGAAAATGATTTGAATTTTTGCATAAAACTTAAAGTATGTTAATGTTCGATACTGAATTTGTTAAGAATTCAATAAAGAGAATTTTCATTTCAGAGAATTTTTTTTTTTTTTTTACAAAATTTCGTCTATGAGGAAGTCCAAATTGATCAACATACAGCAGAGGTAGATTTGTAAAAAATTCAATAATAATGAGGAAGCAATGCGTAAAGTTCTACATTGCACCCTTTTTTTTATCATCTGTTGTCGTGGTACAGATTTTTCACATATCCAAACTGTTTTATTGAGATTCTTCGAAAATATGTTTCAGATCGCGAGTTAATTTGTTTTTGTAAAACATTTTTCTACAAGCAATTTGTTTTTGTTTTTGTTTTTCTAATAGCTATAGTTTTTATATTTGGCGTATGGTTTTTTTTTGCAAGAATTTTGTTGGGTAGATTTTTTACATTTCTGAGGAGATATATCAAAAAATCTATACCTTTAAATTCGATTTGTATTTTTTTTACCTTAATAAATTGATGAGCATCGGGTCTAAGTTCGGGATTGCCGCTGAGCATAAGTTTAACTGTATCTCTAAAGGAATCCGGAATGGGAGCGAGTTTCGATGGCCCGAGAGCAGTTTTGAAATCGGCATAGAAACGTCGACATTTAGACGGATCGCCGTGAGACTCGTGGAGAGGACGATTTCCTGGTGAGTGCAGTACGTAAGCGAGCATACCCAATGAAAAAATGTCGCTGGGTGGGGCGCAACTTCCCGCTACGATGCATTCCGGAGGCTGATAGTCGAGCTGCGGCTGACCAATCGCGGGAATCGTTGGATCGTACTCTACGTATGACCATGATGGCTGCAAATAATATAATTTTCGTCACATATTAAAAATAATCACCCAAAATTGAACTTTTATTTTTCCTACATTGTAAACTTAATATTTTCGTCATTAATAGGCAAAGACTTTAAGCAAATTTAGTTTCAAACTTGATAATGACATTTTTTGGGTAACAGCTTCAATTTAATAATTGATAGAAATATAGTTGTGTGAATGAATTTTGATGGACAATGGATGAAGTTAAAAAAACAAACAACTTAACTATTTTTATAAAAATTGAAATGATAATAATAATAATACTTCTCTATAAATATATTAATCAGTTTAACTACTTTTTTTAATCTTTAAAAATCATCACCTGTTTGTCATTAGGATTTTGGTTCAGAGCGCAACAATCAAATCCAAATATCTTCCATGCTCCGTTCTTATTAATAACGATAGATTCTGGACAGATATTTCTATGAAGAAGTTTGACGTCGCTGTGTAAAAAAGCGAGACCTTCGCCCAATTGCAACATTCCATAGTGAATTTCGACGTCCAGCAATTTGTAATCTCTCAATGCTTTGGGAAGCGGCTGAGCAGTGTTCTCCGTATTTCCAAGAGCATTGGCCAGACTGGCAAAAACTGGTTCCGTAGCAAAAGCCAAACTGTCTCTAGATTCCTCCAGAGGATGTTGCACTATCAGTATTTGAGGATGACGCAGTTTTGTAAGCTGCGTCACTCCTCGTTTAAGCGTTTCGAGCACGGCTTCGCGTTCCTGTTTGTTGGACCATCGGTCGAGCAGGCGTTTCTCAAAAACAAATATCGCAGCCTCCTGCCTCGTTGACTTCTTGTAACCGCTGTAAACCTTCCACAGCAATCCAGGACCTGCGCTGGCAATGTGGGCGGTAGCTTCGAATTCTCTTGTCACAGGATTTCCAGGAAGAACGCTGGATAACTGGGATAAACTGTAAGCCGTGCTGTTCACGGTATTGCTTATCGTGTTGCTCACGGTGTTTCGCAATTTATTCAAAACTTCCATTTTCACGAAAAAAAAATCGAACTATACATTCACAGGTGATCGAAATTTTTTGAAAATTATACACTCAGTGACGAACTACTGTGTGAAAAAGCTTTTCGAGCAATCAGAAACATGACATCTGGGTTGATGTTTTTTTTTCTTCAATTGGGTTTTTTTATTATCACTTATTTCAGTGATAAAAAGACGGATTGAATCATCGATTTGACAACCGTGACTGCTCAGTGTAACTGACGGAGAGGACTTGCAGGTAGTTTCCGGTTTTGTAACCTTTTGATTGCTGTCACGGACAAGAATTAGTTTAAGATTAGGCGATATTAGCGAGAGATGGCGCTTGGTGTTCGAGGAGGTTTGTCAGTTTAACGGTAAATTATGTTGGTTACCATTTTAGTCGTTGATTTAGTGATAAGTTATGTTTATTATCATTGTTCTGGATAATTCACCTGCAAATTATTTTTGTTGACCAATTTTTATATGGCAATGGGCCGCGAAATAGACGTAAATAAATTATAGTTGCTATTTTGATGGTTAATTTACCGGTAAATTATTTTGGTACCATTTTCCTAGTTATTTTACCGGTTAATTATGTTCTTTACCATTTTTATTTTCATTTTACCGGTAAATTACCTTGGTTACCATTTTATTGGTCAGAATTTAATACAATGCTACCAATACACAAAGGTGACCATAGAATTAAATTTATAAAAATGCATATTTCAAATCACGCTCTTTAAGTAAAACAGACAGTTGACAACCGGAAAACAAAATCTACTTGAAGGTCACCGGAACTTTTGTTTAAAGTTTGTAAACAAAAAATGGTTTTAATGGATTACAGTTTATGTTACCGACCAAGCTGTTTCAAAACGTTATAATGGCTCCTGCAACGGAGAGGATTCTTTTTCGCGGTGGCGCTATAATCCTTTTCTTGAGCAGAATTGTCTCGAGGCTCGCGTGCATTCAATTCTGCGGGATTTATATTTTTAAGGCAACGTTCCGGCGCGTTGCGATGTTATCGACTTTGAAATACAACAATTACTCGTGTATTGTGAAAAAATTATTGTTTTAGAACTATGACAATAAGGTTGTGACTTGTCGAAGGACAATTTTCTTCGATCTGAAACTCAACGAGTAAGTCGGTGATTTCAAATCGCGATAACTATAACCTCTGTTTGTTGGTTAACTTTCGATTAAGCTGATTTATCTTAGGATTGTGTATAAAAATTTGTGTATAGCAATTTTGAGCAAAAATGTCGTATCCAACGAGAAAGGAGATTGACGAAATGAAGCCGCAGATCGAAAAAGCGGTTCACAAGTTTCTGGGCTTCGGAGAACCTGCTATCGTCACAGCCGCAGTAAACTGCATAACTTCTGGCTACGATAAACGTAAAACTGCAGGTTTGTAGTCTTTTCGCTTTCTATTCCAAGTTCGTAACATTTTTTAAATCATTCGGCCTATATTTATCAATGTTTTATCCGATAGATAAACTTTCCTTGCTTTTGGAAGAAAAGAAAGCTTCAAAACTCACCGAGAAAATATTCACAATATACGACGACACTAAAGCTGCTCAGAAAAGCAAAAAACGCATACATGCGGAGGAAAAAGACAAGGACAAGGATGCCAAGAAGCTTAAACTTAAAGAGGAAGAACCAAAAAATGAAAAGGGCACAGAAACTCAACTTTCCAATGATCAGGTAATATTTGCTTCACACCTTTATTTTGGTTTCTGATAATTTGTAATTAATTATATTCATTAAATATTTTTAATATGAAGAATAACACAAGTTTTAATTTGTCTAAAAAATGTTTTGCAATACTCAACAAGAACATGTGTTGGCAATATTTAAATTGTTATTAAACACTAGAATGTAAAATTTAAAAAAAAAAAAAATAATTTGCAGATAAAACAAATGATGATGAACGCACAAAGGGAGATTGAGGAGCGAAAAAGGGCGTTAAATGCGATAAAGCCATTGGACGACATGCCATCGAGGCCCCCATCGAAAATGCGTGATAACGTGCCAAACGTCGGTAGTATGTACAGTCAGGGTTTGCTTACGAAAACAGATTCGGACAAGGCACGAAAATTAGCCGCGGTGCAAGCGCGAATTCGTAGTAAATTGAACGCTGGTGTGTTGAACAATGTGAGCGTGCCGGATAAGCCTACGCCGTTGATTCTCGATGAATCTGGAAGGACAGTCGATATAACTGGCAAAGAGGTGCAGCTGACGCAAGTTGTGCCGACGTTGAAGGCGAACATAAGAGCCAAGAAGAGGGAGGAATTCAAAGCGCAATTACAAGAATCAAAAGGACCGGAGGAGATTCAAGATACTCACTTTTTCGACTCGAGAATTGGCGCGAAATCGGCGATTCGCGGTAAGCGAGCTTTAAAGTTTCACGAACCCGGCAAATTTCAACAAATTGCCGATAGAATACGCGTGAAAGCACAATTGGAAAAACTACAGAATGAGATTAGTCAGATTGCGAGGAAAACGGGTATTAGTTCGGCTACCAAGTTGGCACTAATTGCACCTACCACTGAGGCGCAGAGCGAAGAAGTGCCTACCGTTGAATGGTGGGACTCGGTCATTCTCACTGGAGGATATCCTAACGATGGTGATGAACCGTCTATAAAGCCTGGAGTACTCACGAATTTGGTGGAGCATCCCGCTCAAATGAGGCCACCGAGTAAGTATTCGTTATTTTTTAATTTTTTTTTTATGAGATATTCCATGCTACTTTACTAACTCCTGACCTACTTCGATATTGAACAATATTTTTTAAATTAGTGGAGTGTATGAATTACGCTCAATATTTCTTTAGATTTTTTATCCAATTTTTGGATGAGTTATGCATTTTTTTAATTGTTGACTTATAGGATATAAGACGATTTCTTTTTAAATCATCTTACTTTCTACGTGTACTTCAAATTTTCGTATTTGCGAGTGGTATTTTAGAGATTTTTTTTTTTTGGAAAAATAAAAATGGTCACTTCCGGTAAATTTAACAATTTCTTTAAATATCCTTACATGAAAGTACACTTAAAAACATCTTTCGTGAACTTATTTATACGATAAGATTTATGTTGTACAAGATTTGAACATATTTTATGAATGTTTGCTAAGAAAATTTTTAAAAATTCGTCAGACACCTAAAGAAGATGTGAAAAATAAATAAAATTTTTTTTTTCAAATTTCTATTTTTTTACGGATCTATCAAGTTAAAAAAAAAACACAGTTTTGATCATTTGAACAAAAAACACTTCGTATTGCAGCTCCGGCAAATATCGAAATTCCGGTATAAACATTTCTACACTAACATTCAACAATTATTGGTATAAAATTCAGTAAGGGTCCACCGATTAGTTCAAATTTTATGGAAACAATTTTTCGAATTAAAAAAAAACGTTTGATTTGTTATCGTTTTCAATTTTCCAATAATAGGCTAGTGTATACAGTATTTAAAAAGTCTGCAAAGTAGGACCTTGAAGATTGCTTCCTCATTATTTTCCACCTCTCACAATCCTTCCTCTAATGATGCCCAAAAGGAATCCAAAGCAAATCAACTATTTTCCTCATAGAGAAAGCTTAGTGAAAGGTAGAAAATAATTATTCATATAATCATAAAATGCTGAAAAACAACAACAACAAAATCTAGAATACATTATGATATATAGGAGCTATAAAAATCTCATTTTTTAAATTACCTCTCTAAATTTCGTTTCGCAGCTGATCCTCTCAAGCCCGTTTACATGCCAGTATTTCTGACGAAAAAGGAGCGCAAGAAGCTTCGCCGTCAGAACCGTCGTGAGGCGTGGAAGGAGGAACAGGAAAAAATACGATTAGGTTTAGAACCGCCACCGGAGCCTAAATTACGAATTTCAAATCTCATGCGAGTTCTCGGCACGGAAGCTGTCCAAGATCCAACGAAGATCGAGGCTCATGTGCGCCAGCAAATGGCCAAGAGGCTGAAAGCTCACGAGGATGCGAATGCCGCGAGACGGCTAACGGCCGATCAGCGGCGTGAGAAGAAGGCACGAAAATTGAAGGAAGACACGTCGCTCGGTGTTAATGTCGCTGTTTACAGAATTAGGGATCTCATAAATAATGCCTCGAAGAAATTCAAAGTTGAAACTAACGCAAAACAGTTGTATATGACCGGTTGCGTGATGCTTTTCCGTGATTGCAACGTCGTTGTGGTCGAGGGTGGACCAAAACAGCAAAGTAAATACGAGCGTCTAATGATGCATCGTATAAAATGGGAGGAGGACATCGTAAAAGACAACGACGGCAACGACGTACCGAACAAATGTGTCCTTGTGTGGAAAGGCACGACCAAACAGCGACACTTTGGCGAAATTAAATTTAAGGTATGTCCTATTGAAAAAATGGCGCGGGAACATTTTAAAAAACACAACGTCGAGCACTACTGGGATTTGGCCTACAGCGGAGCGGTTCTCGACAACACGAACGACGAACGCTCCTAAAAGACATTATAAATATTGTAGGCATTATGAATGTACAATTACGGAACGCTGGAATAAAAAAAAAAAAAAAAGAAACAATTTAAATATGATAATTGTGGGTTTTGCTGAATAAAGTTGGCGTGTTTTCTCGCGATAATCGAGACAAAGCAGGATATAAAGAAGATCGTTGTTGTATGGCTGGTTCGACATTCTCAGACTGAAAGATAGAATCATCTTTCGCGTGCATGAGAAGCGTCAAAGTATTTTTTTTTGTTTGTGGCAAAGAATTTGCAGTTAAAGGTTTACTGGTGGTTTTTTTTTGTTTTTTTTTTTTCAAGGTCTAAATTATGCAACGGTTTTGGGTTACTTTATTCTTTGGCATCGAAAATTTGACTAAAAGAGTCTAAACCAGCAAGACCATTTTATTTCATTTCAATTGACAATGTGCGTTTTGATTTTGGTTTACGAAGTCCAAATTTGAAATTAAAGCCCGAAGATTTAAAAGGATTGACATAAAATGACAGAGAAAATGTGAAAATTTGACTATTCTTAGACTTCGTTTACATGATGGTGGTTGATAATATATTTTTTGACGTTGACACTGAATTTGAAAATGCCTTAACAAGTTGTAAAAAAAAATGTGCAATACTTGTTGGCGAAATTTTGACTGAAAGAATTTGGATTTCTCAATCCAAATTTGAATTTATAAGTGCCAAATTTAAAGTACCTACCGTTTAAAAAAAAATTCTAAATTATTAAAAATTCAAGCTTTCAAAAACTTGATATCTTGAAAACGCCTCTAGAAAAAACTCCAAATTTGGAGTTTTCCTACAGGGCTGAATATCTTTAAACCCACAATATCGGTGTATTATTATTTTTTTCCTCAAATTTTGAAGCCACCATTATGTCAACAAAGTTGAAGTCTTCAACGTTTCTTGGATTTTTTATACGCCATGTAATACCTCAAAAGGCGCATTTAGATTCTACGCAATATTGCGTCAATGTTAATGTGTCAAAAGTTGTGCTCTGATGTTTTTAAATGTTATTCAACCGTGAACCGAGACTCTGCAGTGAATTGAAGGCGGTACGATAATTGCTGCACAAAACACTACGTGACAGGGGTTCCGAACGTCGTAAGTCTCTGGAGAGGGTCTTTTTTTTTTTCTTTGAACTCGGTTAATAGCCGAGACGACAATAGTATGCCATACTGTCCGATACTTTACAAAGATCTGGGTCGAGCGCTACTAAGGTAATACCTATTATAACTCTGCCTAGAAGACTGGATGCACTACTTAATGGTTGGCAAATGTGCTAAGAGCAATCGCGATGATTCAAAGCCATTTTTCTCTGTGCTCTTTAAACAAAGAAAAATAAGAAGAAATAGCTTTGCAGACATTGCATCGTATTTGTTGTTATTATTTCGCAAGCTTATTCTGCAAATCCATGGTTTAATGCTGGATCGGCAGTATGAGTAAAAAAAATAAAAAAGATATTAAAAATTAATGGTCAATTTTCGAGGAATGACAGTCACAATTAAAAAATTGCAATGACGCAATCACAACATAAGAGCGACAGAGCGCAATTAAAAAATCGTGTGCTAATCAATTTAAAAATCTTGATGCTCAGAAAATGTGTTTATAAAAAAAAAAAACCGCTTAGCATTTGTCAAAAATAACTGTACATTAATATGTTAAAGCAAAGTGAGACATCAGGAAGCGAAATATTATTTTTCACTACCTGCAGTATCGTAGATGGAGGAAAAGATCTAAGATCTTACTAAATAAATTGCACGCGTAATTGAGCGATTAATAAACCTTCGATTACGCGTTAGGATTGAAGATGTAATCGGAATTCTCATAAATCAATTGTCGAGAGACCGATAGTTTTAGAGTAGGAAAAAAGCGTGCGGAATATATAGTGCCAAGTAACGCAAAACCCAAGAATACAGGTTGGAGGTTGCGTGTAAAACCGGTAAAGCGAGAGCAACGATCATATTATATCCTGTTACCTCGATGCTCACAATACATGCGATTACATCGTCGCAAACGATTCGCGGGCTAAGTGCTATCGTAGAAATAACTCTGCTGGCCTTGTTACTTTACCACTCACGACGAAATGTCGAATGTTGGGACGAACCGTGATTTCATCTCCCTTCTACTTCCATTGACTAACTTTTATCCGCCACTCCTTGCGCATACGAAATTCACTGGAACTCCGGTATTTGGCTTATCATTTGATAATCCTTTGTTTTTTTTTTACTTGAATCATTGAACGTCGGTTACTATTATTTGAGAATTTAGGAAGATAGAAGTAATTATGTATGAATTAATTTCAACAAAGTTCCTTTTTTTTAGGTAGCACTTAAATTTTTTTGAAATAGTAAACTGATTGCGAAATCGCTACCGAAAACAGTGTCCTTCGGTTTGAGATGATTTAAGACATCTGTGAAAAGTAGTCCTTATTAATGTGTTTACATCCGAGCAGCAAGATTCAAACCGGCCACCAATATAAATTTGTCGGCGAACTTTTAATTTAATAGAAGTGAAGGCCCTCCGTAAAAACGGCGTAAGGTTCAAAATCAAGAAAGATTGATGATTTCTTGTTTTGGAAAACGTGTCTCATCAATTATAAGGAGTAAATCTAACTTCCTTGTCCGTCCTTTTAAAAATTGGATATGGAGTTATATGATTTACTTAGAAACATTTTTGCATAATCATGAGATTACTTTGGCGGCTGTAACTCGACTTCGTATTGAGAAAAAGACCGCGGTAACAGAAACACAATTTTAAAAACTTGAGTGAGATCGTTGACTTACAAATTAGCTTTTCTAATCGATAAAAATTGCACACATTATTTTAAGTACATTACAAAAATTTAGCATTTTCTTATTAACAATATCCGTTCACTTAGAAATTATCTAGGATTTTTTATTCTTTATAAATGGTACACATTTATTTATTATCACACCATTGCATTTTTATTTTGTTTTCGTCTAAATAAAAGAAAAATACCATTAGATACTTCATTAGTCGGTCCGGCGGCGGCTTCACAGTCCTAGATTCTGCCGCGACAAAATGCGTGCGAGAAACACTCCGTCCGTTCGCCACCTGTCGGACATTTTTTGAACTATTTCAAAATTATTCAGGAAATATAAATATTCATTCATTCATATTTCAGAAATGATAAAGTATTGATTACATTTACGAAATATGTAGAAAATGTTTCATTGAAATTATGTTTATCGACATTTTTTTCCATTTAAGAAATATTTCGTATTTTATGATAAATTGAATATATTGTTGAAGCAGTTTTATTGCCACGTGTCGATGATGATGCACAGTCTCTAGTTTAACATTTGTAATATCAGGCATCCGAAAAAAATGGTCAGAAAAAAAAAATTTGTTAGCTTTAAACTTACTAGAGTGAGCAGACATCGCTATTTATAACATACAATGGTATTTAATTAATTCATGATGAAAATGGTAAATTGATCAAATATCGTATTATTATGGTAATGAGTAAAGCCAGTAGACGTTAGCGTGCAAGAAACATAAATCTAACAAATAACACAACTTACTTGCATTCTCTTGTCTTTTCTGATTGACAACTAAATGATACCTGCGTTTTTTTTTCTTCTCTTTTTGTACATTTTGAATACAGCAGCATAATATTTCAGATGAATACCGAGAATTTATAAATATTTCTCAGTTGTATATATTTTCTTAGCAATACAGTGTATCCATTTTCTGTTCTATCGATTATGTATCATTTATCTTTTCAGCATCCATCGATCAGGAACTCATCTATCTGAAAATAAAAGCGGGTGTAAATTCATGATAGGTACAGCATTTTTTTTTTCGTGAATTGTGTGAAATTTAATTGAGTTTCGAAAGAATTAATGAAATCTACTAAAATTTAATTAATTGATGGCAATTCCAGTTCTTACCATTTTTTAACACTATGTTTCATGTAGCATAAGTTTTTACCTGCGTTTATAGATTCAGAATTTTTTTTTGAAATTTTTTACAATTTATTTTTTGCGATATTTTTTTTATGGAAGAGAAAATTGTATCTAAAAAAATCAGCTAATACAAATAAGAAAATTATGGAACTCACGCACACAAACGCACTAGAGGGTGCGAGTTGTTTTTACAAATTGAAAATAATAATTTTGGGGGATAAAATTCTACCATCTATTTTATGTACTCTAAAAAAACATTGATTTCTATTTTCTTCTTTTTAATATCGTTGGCCAAAAAAAATCACTTTCTTTTTTTATGCTTCTCGCTCTAAAAGTGTAGGCTTCGAATTTACACCGAAAGCACTCGCAGAATTTTCTTTGCCTGTTGGATTAGAAAAAAATATTAATTTCAAAATTTTCAACAAGTAAAAAAAATTCATATTACATTAAATGTAATCCATTTAATAGAATTTGAATTTTTTCTAATCCAACAAGTAAAAATTCAAATTATATTAAATTGAAAAAATTGAAATTTGAATTTTTTTTACTTGCTGGATCAGAAAAAATTCAAATTATATTAAATGGATTTTTACTACAAGTAAAAAAAATTCATATTACATTAAGTGCAACCCATTTAATATAATTTCAATTTTTTCTAATCCAACAAGTAAAAAAAAAATTCAAATTTGAATTTTAATGTAATTTAAATTTTTACTTGTTGGATTAGAAAAAATTCCGATTATATTAAATGGATTTCTTTTTACTTCCTAAACAGTATTACATTAAAAAATTCATATTACATTAAATGTAATCCATTTAATATAATTTGAATTTTTTCTAATCCAAGAAGTAAAAATTCAAATTATATTAAATTGAAAAAATTGAAATTTCAATTTTTTTTACTTGCTGGATCAGAAAAAATTCAAATTATATTAAATGGATTTTTACTACAAGTGAAAAAAAATCATATTACATTAAGTGCAACCCATTTAATATAATTTCAATTTTTTCTAATCCAACAAGTAAAAAAAAAATTCAAATTTGAATTTTAATATAATTTCAATTTTTACTTGTTGGATTAGAAAAAATTCAGATTATATTAAATGCATGACACTTAATGTAATATAAATTTTTTTTTACTTGTTGGATTAGAAAAAATTCAAATTATATTAAATGGATTTCTTTTTTACTTCCTCATTGACGAAAGTTTATTTAAAAAAACCAACATTTTTTTGCGATTTTTCATTGTACCAGAAAGATTAATCATCTTTCTAATCCAACAGACACAACGAAACTGCGTACAAGTACTCGCGTAAACGGAAATGCAAAACTCACTCGCGTTATTCTTGCCGACACCCGCAAGAAATACCGGATACTTAGGGCTCATAAGCGGCGGATAGCTCATAATTATACCGTATTAGCATCGGCATTTTTTTTTTTTTTTTTTTTTCACCTAATGTTCTTGAAGTTCTTAGAGCGATTGTATGCACCGGTGTATATATACAGATAGGCAGTACCTACTAGATAAGAATCCCGTCGAGGGGGGCCCCACTCTTGGTACTCCTGGCAGTGTGTATAATGTCGGGGGGCCCCATAAGAGCCTCGAACGTACTTTCCTTCGTGTACAAGCCTTAGTTAAGACTCGTCGTCTGTCGTTTCTGCACGAGAACGATTGGAAACTTCGAATTGGCACATGAGCCTTTTCGCGATATCATATTTGTAATACATTATAATTTTTTATGGAAAGATAACGTTGTACATTTCGCCGTAGATTGTTAGGCGTATAAAAGTGTTTTTCGCTGATAATTATAAGAATTTTCTCAGCCAAAGAATTTTCTCAGTGGGCGCAAAGCTGTTTTTTTTTTACTTTTTTTTTTTTTTTTAATTATAGTCGGTGCGTTTTGTCGATCGAGCGGCGTTCGCTCCATTCATCCGAACGCAATTTTATTTTCGTTTACGGCGATTCGCTACGGCAAACTTCACCGGCGTCATGATTTTTTACGTGCTCAGGTAAGTTTTTTTAATTTACACTGTGAGACCAGTATTAAATAATTCTTTTTTTCATTCATTCGTTTGGCATTTAAAAAACAAGCTTTTCAATTTGTCTTTGAACGGAAGTAGCTTAAAATTAAGCAAAAAATGTAAGATTTGAAAAAAAAAACATTGGGATTATTAAATAATAAGTTAAATAAATACATTTAAAAATATACATATATATATATTTTCTTTTTTTATTTTTATTATTTTTTTTTATGATTAAAAAATAATCATTTTATTTAAATTTAAATATATAAAAAAATAATTTTTTTATATATTTAAATTTAAATAAAATGATTATAAAAATTTTTTAAATATTTTTGAAGTTTATCTATATAATAAAAAAATTGCAGTTGCAATATTGCATTTTTGGATTTTGTCTATAATAAATCTATGTGTCTATAATAAAAATAACCTGGTCATGTATAATTGCTTAATAAAATGTTGCAGACAACAAAAGCAGTAATTGTTAAAAATAATTAGGCGATTCATGTTCTTGTACAGGAAGTTTTTGTGCAGAAATTTGTTATATTAAATTAAAACAAAAAAACAATATTAAACACGTTTGTTTTGTCCTGTTTAGTATATCGTACATTTATTTTACACCATACTTTTGTATATTAATTTCCATAGAGATTTCGTTCACAGTGAGGATAATGTAGTAATATTTTACCATCTCGGGATTTAATCTCCTACACGTGAAACATCTCAATAGGAAGACTTTCAGATGGACTATCATAAACACCTGGAGAAAGGCAAAATGGAAGGGGGGGGGGGGGGGGATTATTTGTAACAACTAAAATTTGACTATTCATTAAATAAATTTATTTATTCAATTTAATTTAAAAAAAAATAATTTAATGCTGGTCTGATAGGATATTTATTTAATTCAACTATATTTTATTAAATTCAAATGAATTTCCATACTTGATTCAAATAAACCAATTCGCACCCTTTCTCTGGGTGAAGAATTGAAATCGGTTTCTCGTACTTGCTGCAATACTTAAGGAGGTTTTAATTCGAGCATTATCTACGTTTTTTTTATTTTATCTTAATTTTTCGTACTGGAATACCTCGAGATTATTACATAAAATGATACTGTTATCTTTTGCTACTTTGAAATTTACTTTGGTTCGTTCAGTAATTTATTTTCTTAATCATTTTATAAATATGGCCTGTAGCTTTAACGAATATAATTAAATAAAAAATGAAGCTGTTCAGATTTCATTCTATTTTGAATTAATCGAAAAGTTTAGAAATTGAGTTGAATCTATAAATGGGTTCGGTTTTTATGGAATCATGGATTTTAATCCAAAAACTATAGTTTTGCTCTAATTCAGGAAAACTGAATTCGACGACTTGAAATTCAGAAGCGTGAATATTTGGTACCAAACTTGGTAAAAACCCGCAATGTGGTTTAAATTTTATAAAACATTTCGTTTGATAACAAAAAAATTGACTAGTTGGAATATTAAAAATTGTAGGAGGAGATACATTTTTTCAAATCGAGGGCGATATTTTATTTTTATTTTTGGGTAACATTATTTTTTTTTTTTTCGTAAAGTGCAATTTAATGGAAATTAGATATGTTAATTGTTTCGATTTATATTTCCAGAGATATGATTTTTTGAAAATTAATTATTGTGACCTAGGATTTATTTAGACTGCCTGTAGACTAAAAATAGGTAAAAATTTTTTTTTTTTAATCTTCTTCATCTTCTTTAATTTTTGCTCGTTTCTTTAGCTTCAAAAAATGCAATTCACAGAACCGAAAGTTGAACTTTTTCTTTCTTTTAGGTGAAGTGAAATACGTTTAAAAAAATTCACGCGGTAATAAAAGGTGTTTGCGAGTTTTCCCAGAGCTGATTGATGATCTTTTAGACAAACAAACAAAGAATGATCAACGCGGCATGACGATTGGTTGACTGCTCTCAGTTTTTTACCCGAATTATCAACAAAATCTTTGAGAAAATTGGCAAACAGTTTTTATAAACGACTGAATTTTTTTTTTTTTCAATTATTGCACTTCACCACAAAATTACAGAGTATATTAATGAAATCATAAAAATAAAATACAGAAAAAGCCAACCCAATCAATTTCAAAATAGTTTAAATTAACAATAACATTTTATTATTTTTCGTCTCGTGAAAGAGGGATACTGGCAAAATTTACGAAAACCCCTCGTGAAAGGGGTTTATAATTAACTTTTAACATAAATGTAGGGTCTAAACGTAGAATGCGCCTCTTCAATTTTTTTGACAGAGTGCTCCCATTTCGCGAGGTTTCTTTCAAGGTCGAAACACGATGTTGAAGTTTGCATCGTTGGAGTGCAACGAAATCAAGAGAGAAAATTAATTCTGACGAACCCAAATGATTATACAAGCTATAAAGAATTATCATAACAACTAAGAACACGAAGAAAAAATATTGCACGTATTTCCAACGATGCAATCTTCAATCTTCATCATCATATGCATGAAACCTACACTTTTGCAATTTTTTTATTTTTTTTTTTTATTTTGAAAACCTACAATTTTTTTTTAGAGTTCGTATAATTAAAAAAATTATGTTCCCACCCTGTAAAACTATTGTTCACAATTTACGAAAACACCTCACGAAAAAGGGAAGCTGACAATTGAGTTTTAGAGGTGCCGTATTTTTGAGTGAAAACCTCCAATGCGGCATCTTTTAGAATCTTTTCCAAGTGCCTTCCTTTCTCGAGATTTATTTCAAGATTGAAATCTAAACTTTAACATCGTGACAGAACCAAAAAAATTGTGAATTTTTTTGAAAGCACACGCATACATGCTCACGCATATACACGCACACGCATACACGCACACGCATATACACGCTCACGCATACACGCACACGCATATACACGCACACGCATATACACGCACACGCATACACGCACACGCATATACACGCACACGCATACACGCACACGCATATACACGCACACGCATACACGCACACGCATATACACGTACACGCATATACACGCACACGCATACACGCACACGCATATACACGCATACGCATATACACACACACGCATATACACGCACACGCATATACACGCACACGCATACACGCACACGCATATACACGCACGCGTGTATACACGCACACGTATATACACGCACGCGTGTATACACGCACACGCATATACACGCACGCGTGTATACACGCACACGCATATACACGCACACGCATACACGCACACGTATATGCACGCACACGAATGTACACGCACACGCATATACACGCACACGCATGTACACGCACACGCATATACACCCACACGCATACACGCATACACGCATACACGCACACATCCCGCCAGTTTTTCTAAACAACTTTTCTCGACGTTTTAGACCATTTTGAGTATACTGACATGAAAAATCGAAAAAAAAAAAATATTGTTCTTAAAACCAAACTTTCGTCAATGAGGAAGTAATCAATCAATGTTAAAATAGCTGAAATTGACAATAACATTTTATGTAATAATAATAGCAGGGTATATATAAATTGAAAGACGAAGATAATGGTCGAGTTGGTCTGAAAATTGGGTGTGTCATTTATGAAGTATGTGCTGAGAAATAAAAAAAAAAAGAACGAGAGACAGTCGAGTATATATTATAAGTTCGAACTTTAGCGTGGGATTGGTACCGGATTGCGTAAGGAAGTCACGAGGGGAACCAGGAAGGATCCTTAAATGTCAACTTGTGGCAGAGCTCCGGGCGAGCAGAGTTGAGGCCCAACATTGGCGGTGTCCCTCCCGTCGAGGGCCTCCTCCTTCGCGGGGCCCTCTGCTCTCGTGAGAGTGTCATCATGAGCTATCGTGGGTCAAACTCGTATAGCATGAAGAATGAATGGGGGGCCGGTGACGAAGCGCGAGCTTGGCGCCGTTGTAACGGATCGAATAACTGGAATCCTCGGACTTGTACTCCCCGGCGAGAATAATATATACATATAAGCGAAGAAGCATATAATGACAGTCACGAGTGCTAAATGTCAGTGGGTGTTGGAACGCTTGTATATACCGGCGTGCAGACTCGACACACATTGCCAAATGTTTTTTCTTCTCTCTGCCTTTGATTTGTATTTTTATCTATTTTTTTTTTTTTTTTTTTTTTTACTCGAATCGTATGCAAAAATATATTTCTAGTCAATTACTTGTCTGGGAAAAAAAATGCGTAGGTGTCTACTATTTTATCTAGCCAACGCTCCCATTTATGTACAGGGCGTTCCATGACTAATTTTTTTTTTTCCTTTTGGAATGTTTTAGGGCAATATGAAAAAGCACTTTTGATTTTTTTTTAAGTTTTTTTTTTTTTTTAAATATTTCATTTTACATAAAAATCTTGAATTTTCAAAAACTACGATCGATGGATTTGTTTGGAATTTTTTCAATAGATTCTTTATTGAGAAATCAAAGTTTTCAGACTAATTCGAAAACGGGCGAACATTTTTTTTTCCTTTTGGAATGTTTTAGGGCAATTTGAAAAAGCACTTTTGATTTTTTTTTAAGTTTTATTTTTTTTTATTTTTTATTTTACACCCAAATTTTGAATTCTCAAAAACTACGATCGATGGATTTGTTTGGAATTTTTTCAGTACATTATTTGTTGAGAAATTAAAGTTTTGAGAGTAATTCGAAAACGGGCGAAAATTTTGTATTCTGAATACAAAATTTTAATCACAAAAAAGTTGGCTTACTCAAAAACTACATTTATGGTTTTTTAAAAATAATTTTTACAGCAAATTCTTTGTTCAAGAATGAAAAGTTTGATACCATTTAGAATTTGGTAAAATAACAATTTTAAATCACAAGAAAATTGGATTACTCAAAAACTACATGTATGGTTTTTTAAAAATTATTTTTACAGCAAATTCTTTAAATTTTTTAATTCTACACTTAATTTTTTCTTATTTTTTAAAAAATCGTACGCAGAAATATATTTTTACTAAATTATTTGTCTGGGAAAAAGCTCGTAGGTGTTCACTATTATTATATAACCAACGCTCACGCTTATGCTATGCATATATAAATAGTTCTGATCACAAGATACTTTTTCTGGAAGTATAAACAGGATGCAATAAATAAAAAAGTGTGATTTGACATTTATTTTTTAGTGGATTCGAGAGGAAAGACGACTTTTTAATTATGATGTATTTATTTATAATTTGAACTTAATTCGAAATTAAAATTTTACTTTTTTTTTCATTAATTTTCTCGCTTTCACTGCATGTAAAAATAGTTTTAGTTTTTTTTTCCTGTTAACATAAAGACGTGGCAATAAATATAAAAGTAGAATTTGTAATTTAAATTTCTATGAGAAAATAATATTTTTTATTTATATTCAATATTCATTTTCTTTGAAAGCAAGATTTGACACTTTTCTTTTTAATACATTTTTTTAGAATAATAATTTGACTTTGGTTTTTTTTAATAGTTGATAACTGTAAAGATTTTATTTATGTCGTAACCCAAATTTATAATTTTAATGTAATAGAATCTCAATTTAATCCTCAATTAAATCTTTCCAATTTTTTACACATATATAAAGATTTATGATTTGAAGAAATATTTTCCAGCAGCATAAAGATGCGACTACAAAGATAAAAGTAGAATTTTATATATATTCATAATTCATATTATATCTTAATTTAATTTCAAATAAAGGTTTTGCATTTTTTCTCATTAATTTATCCGCCCAAACAGCGTGTAAAAAATAATTCAAATATCAAACTTCGTTTTCTCAGCAGCATAAGCATACAGCAATAAATGTAGAAGTTTCAAATTCAACTTTTTAAATTAGAATATAATAATTTTTAATTTCTATCCAATATTAATTGAATTACAAACTAATCATTTGTATTTTTTCCTTCTAATTAATTTTTATTTCAATCCTTAAATACTTATTTTTTCCATACTTATATGAGTGAATACAACAAAAAAATGAATCAGTATAATAAATGATTGATATGTGTCTGAGGTCAAGTTTGAGAGTCTTCATAACAATTTTTGATTGGCACCTTGAGGCGAGATAAACATCAATAAAATTGAGAGAGGATTCTTTGATGTCAGTGCTGGAAATGTAATCAGAAAGCTTGTAAGCTGGGTGAAGGTATTACAAGCAAAATTACATGACGCAATTCCCCCTTCAAGTCAACTTCATTTGAACGTTACCCCATTTTTAAAAATGTGTTGCAAGAGTCTACATGTCCACATTTGCACATCATATCTTCAGAACTAATTGTAATTGAGTGCTATAAAAAAAAATAAAAAAAAAACTCAAGAACTACCTACTTAAAATAAATTGGCCTAAATTATACAAAGTGAAATGTCACAATATCAGCAAAATTTCGTGTCCACAAAAAAAAAAAAAAAAGAAAAAAAAAATAGTAATAATAAACCGTTATACCAAAACTTTCGTAAGACGGTGAGTCACGTATTTCTGTTTTGGCGAGAGGTCTTTGCACTGAACGGAAATCTTTGCCACATAATTCAATTTCACGATTGTGAGTGTGACGGAAATACAATGTTAGCTCGTAAACTATACTGTTAATGTATTAAGTTAAAAACTGGTTTCTTCGCTGCTTATAAATATCGTTACACACACGTAGGTCGTATAATTATATTCTTCCCAGAAGCTATGGAATGTGTACCAAAGTATATATAATGTAAAGTCGTTATAAGCAGCGGTAAAAGCCAAGCTCTAAAATACGCAATTTGATATTGTCTCGTGGGGCCGAGATGTAGTCTGCAAACACCTCCGGGCAAATTTTCTTCCATAAATGATTTATCGACGTGTCCGTTTGCATTCTATTGTGTAAGAGTCATAAAGATGAAGATCTTTTGTTAGAAAAAAAGCGATTTCACGCCCCCGTTAGCGCATCCAGTGCCTTTGGTCATTCGTTTCATTTCACAATTGCAGGCACAGTTGCAACTTAATAATTTATTCGCTCTCGTTTTGCATTGCTTCACTTGGCGACCTTCGATATGTAGCTGCAGAAAAAGTGTTCTGTATAAATTTATAATGGTCGTCCACCTTAATTTATTTTTTTACGTTTAGGAAAAATGGAATTGAACAGAATTCCAGTCGATCCAGCGATTAAAAATAAGAAATGCAAGACGATTACAACAAATGCTCCTTGAATCGAATTTAAAAGAAGCTTGCAAAGTATAGAACCTTGCAAATTGCTTCCTCATTATTTTACATTTTTTTAAAATGTTTACATGCATGCAAAGTAGAACTTTGCAAATTTTTTTTTGCCACAAAGCTTTCTCTATGGGGAAGTACGTTTATCTACTTTGGCGTCCTCATAGAGAAAGCTTTGTAGAGAAAACAATTTGCAAAGTTCTAATGTGAACATTTTAAAAAATGTAAAATAATGAGGAAGCGAAATCCAGTAATAAACTTTAAGAAATTAGAACTCCAAGAATAATTGTGATTGTGGTATACTAAATTGATGATTCCATTGCTAATAATACTCTTTTTACGAAATTAATTTAGAGGATGAGTTTGTTCACAGTGCAACAAGTGAATTGTAATAGTAGATACTGAATATCATGAAACGAATAATTAAAGCGACCTCGTTAATTAAAGTGTGCTCCAGGTCTCGAGTGTACAATCTCTTCTGTTTCTTTGTACCGGTGATGATCTTCGATCGCTGATTAACCATTCAAGTGCTCTAATAGAGAGAAAAAAGCACTAATGAACGCTTCACTGTTGATCAGTCTCATGATCTTCGGAGGCTGATGGATCTGAGACAAGGTACAGCTGATAAAGACTCAATTTAGTTGTATTCATGGTGACTGGCATTTAGAATTTGTATCGATGCTCTGACAGTGTGATCCTGGAAAATAAAAAAAAGATTGGAGTTAATGAACGAACGTGTTGATAACTTAATAGCATGACTCAAAATAGTAGTTTGAACCTTGATGATTGAATTGCTTGGCTGCTAAATAAAATTTTGTAAAAATATATTTAATAATTATTGATTTTTCCAATGGAGCCAATTGCAATTCAATGCAGTTGATATTTGTTTTTAGCTTGGTGCTTAACAAAACACAGAGCTTAGGTCGCAAATTTTTGACTTTGAACATCAAATCTTAACAGAATTATCTCACGAGTGTGAAAGGAATATTTAGCTGTTTTTTTTAGATCTGGATTTTCTCTTACCGATTTAAGATTACGGTAAAAAGTAGTGTCATGTGATGCGGAATTACCAGCCGCAGGCGATCACGCTGTCCTTTTTTTCGTAAAGTTCAACCATTTCTTAGAAACCACGTAAACATGTTTGGGTTACAGAACGAGTTGTATTATTTCGCCTTAAGTGGCGTACCACATTTCAGACAAACATGCTTGTTGTTTGTTCTTTTTATCTGGTAAAAAAATTGTATACGTTTTTTGATTACGTCGAAAAAATTCGAGATCTGAATATTAAAAAAATGGTAGTTTAATCTTTCTAGATATCGTTTTTTAAAAAATACTTCCTGTTTGAAAAAAAACGTCTATATTGATTCTTCGACGATACGGACCACTTTTGAATCATTTAGTTTCTTTAGGTTCAACCCCAATTCCGATTACGTTTTGATCATTTAGGTTGTTTAGGTTCTGTCAAATTGTTGACTATTTTCAATTTTTTGTCGATTCGGACCATTTTTGGATCGATTCTTTGTCGATTCGGACCACTTTTGGATCATTTAGGTTCTTTAGGTTCTGTCAAATCGTTGGCTATTTTCAATTCTTTGTCAATTGGAACCACTTTTGGATCATTTAGGTTCTTTAGGTTCTGTCACATTGTTTTCCATCATCGACTCTATGTCGATTCGGACCCCACTTTTGGATCATTTAGGTACTTTAGGTTCAATCCCAATACCGATTTTGTTTTAATCAATTAGGTTCTTTAGGTTCTGTCAAATTATTGTCTATTTTCAATTCTTTGTCGATTCGGACCATTTTTGGATCATTTAGGTCCTTTAGGTTCAATCCCAATATCGATTTTGTTTTAATCAATTACGTTCTTTAGGTTCTGTCGGATTATTGTCTATTTTCAATTCTTTGTCAATTCGGACCATTTTTGGATCATTTAGGTTCTTTAGGTTCAATCCCAATACCGAATTTGTTTTAATCAATTAGGTTCTTTAGGTTCTGTCGGATTATTGCCTATTTTCAATTCTTTGTCAATTCGGACCATTTTTGGATCATTTAGGTTCTTTACGTTCAATCCCAATACCGAATTTGTTTTAATCAATTAGGTTCTTTAGGTTCTGTCGGATTATTGCCTATTTTCAATTCTTTGTCGATTCGGACCATTTTTGGATCATTTAGGTTCTTTTGGTTCTGGCAAATTGGTGTCTGACCACTTTTGGATCATTTAGGTTCTTTTGGTTCTGTCAAATTGGTGTCGGACCACTTTTGGATCATTTAGATTCTTTAGGTTCCGTCTGCGGGTTAGCATTACCCACGTGTTTTTACCACCTCCCTCGCAGACCTCCCAACTAAAATCCAACCGTTCGGTTGGTGCGCCGTTCCAACGGTTGAACTTAGGACGGTCTACGATTGGAATTGCAAATTCTAACTCTCATCCAACTATCAATTTAACAGAAAGGATCTACGCTGGAATTTCCAATACCATCGGAGATCCAACCTTTCCGTGTAAAGGTTTGAGGGTTGGAACAGGGTTAGAATTTACAATTCCAACCCTAATCCAACCTTTCCGTGTAAAGGCTCCACCCTGGATTGAGAGTTGGAATTACCAATTCCAATCCTAATCCAATCTTTCCGTGTGAGTGGAACTCGACTTCACGTGGAAAAGTTGGATTAGGGTTGGCATTACAAATTCCAACCTTCATCCAACCCTCGAGCCCTCACGCAGAAAGGTTGTATTTCGGTTGGAATTGCGGATTCCAACCCTCATTCGACCCTAGAGCCATTAAACTGTAAGGTTGGCATTTCGTTTGTTTGGCGAAAACCAACGATAAATCAACCTTCGACAAGTTGAAGATGATTTAAAGTTTCAAATTAAACTTCAATCGGATTTGATAGTTGGAATGGCGCACCAATCATCCGGTTGGTTTTCAGTCGATTTCCATTTGAATCGATCCAAATCCGCCTAAGTATCGATGGAAATTGAACCAACCAAGATCCAACTTATAATCCGACCCAAATTCAGAGTTGAGAGGTCCGCGAGGGGCTGGTAAAAAGATCTTCATTTGATAGGTCGATAGTATATATCTCTTTATTCAAATAACTTTTTACATGACTTCATACGATTTCGCATGATTTTTCATGATTTAACTTCCGATTCCATGCGAAATTATTGAATGATTCCAAGTGTAAGCAACCTCATAAAAATCGTGATATAAAAACAAAAAGCTAAAACAATTCGAACAGTAACCAGCGTATTTTCTTCTTTCAACATATAATACACCAGTCCTTCTTAAAAACAAACTCTACGCAATGCATTGTCGTTCCAACTAGTGTCTCCACATTATCTCAGCTGTAAAATATCTTCCTTCTGATTCCAGCTTAAGTTTCTTCACGGTGACGCAATGCACGACACTTCCACCTCGTATGCTTCAAGATCTGAACGTCCGGACGAACGTATCCATGGAGAAATACTACAAAACCGAGGAGTCAATTCGTAATTCACGAACCCGCCTTGCCGAGGGTTCGCCATCGTGGTATTTGGGAGCTTCCCACGAAATGACCGAAGCCGCACAAAACCTGTCTCGACGTGCTCTCCGTAGCGAGACAATGGCAATGATGATAGTCGAGGCGTTACATATGTCGCCAAAAGACGCGGTGGCTTTGTTACCCTCAATGGGCACATTTTTGTGTTCCGGCGACACGGCCAGTGCTTACGCGAAGAGTAGCGTTGAATGCAAGAGTCTCGGTGATTCACAACGTTACAGAACCCACACAGGACGATGTAACAACGGTGCGCATCCAACGTGGGGCGCGGCACTCGAGGCTTACTCACGATCATTGCCACCGGAATATCAGGACGGTGTATCACTCCCGAGAACAAGCTTGCCGAGTGCTCGCGAAGTATCGATGAAAGTTCACTCTGGTGGCCCGGATCTGAAACATCCTTATCTGATGGCGCTTACCGCGCTTTACGGACAATTCGTCGCCAATGATCTTGCGCACACACCACGAATGGAATTGCCAGGTGGTGCCAGACTCAAATGCTGCGATGTCGAGTACGACAACTTTCATCCTGAGTGCTTTCCGATTCAGGCCGAGAATTCGATTGGGTGTATGGAATACACGAGGTCTGCACCGCATCCTGGAAATAGTCTTCAGGTGAGTTGAACGGCATTGCTTTTCTCTGATTGACTTTGAGCGTAAACCGGAAATGCGCCCGAAGGAAAATGAAGGCTCTGCAAAGCGGAACTTTGCACAGCTGGCTCTACGAGAAAATTTTTCTCTGAAATATGCAATATTATGCAAAATTTCGAATTGGTTGCGTGAACTGTTCACCAATTATAGAGATTTAAAAAAAAATATGGAAATTTCTATTAAGTCTTGTATCTCAATATCTCATAATTGATATCTACATTTAAAAAAAAAAAGTGGTTATCGAAACTTTTATCTGGAAGATTTGGTTCTGATAATCGGTCAAAAAATGGTGGTCTCGAGAAATTGCTCTAAAATTAAAAAATTCGATATCTCAATTTTTTTTAAAAAAAGTGGTCGTCTCGGAAACTGCCTACTATATATAGGCTCTTCGAGCGCAACGTAATTATTCACGTAATCCAAATACACAAAAAGGGTGACTGAAAAGAAATGTATGAAACTATAGGTATAATATTCCCATTATGGGTCGTCGTGGTGAGCGACTCATTTTGCCCATAGTTCGAGATTTATTATTTATTATTTAATTTAATTTATTAACGGATTTCTCTAAAAAATGTACAATTTTTTAAATGTTAAAATTGTTAAAAAATGACTATATTTTTTATTATCCAAAAACGGAAACCCTGCATTTTAGCAGATTTTCAATCAACCGAATGCGATTTTTTATATATTAATTTTTACTGCCAAAAAAAGACTCCCTTTTTGTGAGAAATCGGAGAATTCTCCTTAAGAAACTCACACTAATCCGCTTTGTTGTTAAAAATCATATATAATTATTAATATTAATTATAATATTACAATATACTATTAATTTTCGTAATCAGTATTGCTTCAGATTAATAATTAATTAAAATAATTGAATTATTTGAATTGCCCTGTGAAGGGATGTTTAGGACCGAGACAGCAGATAAATCAAGCATCTTCGTACATTGATCTCTCGACGATTTACGGCAACTCGGAGGAGACGGCGAGTGCTCTTCGATCCGGAAAAGGTGGCCGCCTGAATACACAACGAAAGAATCTACCAATGCCGTCGAAAAGATCCGGCAGCTGTAGATCCGAGAGCAAATCTCATCCGTGTTTCTTCAGCGGTGATTCTCGTATAAACGAGCATCCTGGACTCGCGCTGATGCACGTGCTCTTTCTCCGCGAGCATAATCGTGTAGCCGATCAACTGGAACTCCTGAATCCACATTGGAACGACGAGAAGCTCTATCAGGAAGCACGACGTGTCGTTGTTGCCGAGATGCAGCATATAACGTACAATGAGTTTTTGCCAGTTGTCCTTGGCGAAGGGAATCTCGAAAGGTATAAATTCTCGCATAGTCTCCAGGAAGCGTTCGCTAACGATTAGTCGAAAACAATTGATCAGACTCAATCTCGTCTGTAATTATACGTGCGAGGAAAGGTTGAAACAACGGGATTCATCAATTACCGCGAGAGTCACATATAATTATCTTCGAGATATTTTTCACTGATATCAGTTCCACGCAATTAAATGAAGTTGCGTTCTCTTATAGAAACGTTACTTTTACGTAACTTGACGAAAAGAAAAATTACATTGACGTAATTGAAAAGAGGAAGTTTAACGTGATCTAGAAAGTTATGTAGGGTTGAAGTACCGATTTTTGCCATCCCCAATAATTTAGCACATTTTTTTTGTGCATACAATTGCTTTTAGCTGAAATGGCGATTATTCTTCTATCTTCAGTTTTTTTTTCTCGACAAGTGTATAAATTTTAAAGCTAAGAGTTCGAAATTATATCTTTCTCAGATATGAAATACAACGAAATTTACATCCATTTTATGAATTTTGGTTCTGATCACGAGCATTTGTATTTAAATTAAAGAAAATTGCGATGAGGAAGTTGATTGATAAAGAAACGGATTTAAAAAAAAATTAATCGTTAGCGAATGGTGCTTTTTTTTAAATAGCGTCACTTTTGGCATTGGTTTCGCTTTTTTTTTTTCTTCTTCCTCTTCCGTCTCCTTTCCTCTACTTCTTCGTTGAAGTTTCATTCACGGCGTATTCGAAGATTCGACTTGCGCTTAACGAGACGGGGTTACTTTCGAGGCTACGACTCGAGGATCGATGCAACTATCTCAAATGCAGCAGCTTCCGCGGGTCTCTTCTTCGTAGCTGCTCTTACACCAAAGACTCTTGACCTCGTTGACACTAGATCGACAACGAAATCCGGCGAGAGATCGCTGCTCTCCGCTTTCTATGCGCCGCAGGAACTCTACGAAGCTGGGGCTATCGATCGCTTGATCGCTGGGGCAACAGGTCAGCTTTTTTATTTATTATAATCCTATAACTTTTCCCACTCAATTGATTCCTTTCTCATTTTTCATAATTTCAAAAAATTCAAGTTATGTTAAATTCATAAAGCCTTCATTTTTATACTTATATTTTTATATATCGCATAATAGTTCTTGCAGTTATTATTTTGCAACAATTATGTGTGGTTTCTATAAAAAAAAAACGATTTTACCCGAAAAATGCTTAAGGAAACTTAATGCATTGAAAAATAAATGGAAAGACGTATTGTAAATTCAACATTTAAGTGCTGTATTTTTTTTCGTCAACTAAATCACGGAAAAAAAATGTCTCACCATAAAAATTATAGAGTTTTATATCCGTTTCTTAAATAAATTGTTGTAAATCATTTTATGGATCTTATTTATTACCAAGAAATGTAAAGATTTTTTTTTGAGACTACTTTAAATTAGCTGTAATATCAATAGAATCATTAGGCTCTTGACTACAGAAAACAAAATTGTCAGAGCAGCGTTGACGACGTTCTATGGTAAGAAAATAAAAATCGTATGAAACTAACCATTGTCTGACAAAATATTACGTTTTCAGTGTAAACATGTATTTCGGAGCGTCGATCGATGCCACTCTGGCAAATTTAAAAAATAGAATCTGCTGTAACGCTTTACGATTCTGTAAATATCACAGTTTAATTAATGTAACTTTTCATAACAGAATAAAATAATCTTTGTATATTTTGTGAAAAAATCTCGTCATCAGATCAATAACATTCCTTGCAAGATTTAATTTAAAAGCTCATATAAAGCTACGACATTTATGGTGGAACATTTTTTTTCAAGGACGAAAAATTTTTCAGAAAAATTGACCTAAAAAAACAGCATTTTCTAAAATGTTGGATCAGAAAATCTAGGGAAAAAATCGCAGAGGTACTGTCAAGTAATACTCAAATTTGTCTAATTATATAATCACTGAATGATGTTGAATTGTTATTTAAAAAAAACGTATAATTTACAACAACTCTCTGCCAAGAACATGTATTTAAAAATATTTGTATTAGAAAAAAAGGTTGTACTGAAAATTCCTTAATTTGAAAATAAATCTTTAAGTACTGTAAAAATTAATAAGTCATCATAAAAGCATTGAAATTATTGGACACAGCTGGCCATTCCAGAAAGCCATTGCCACCTGGATTGAATGAGATTTTGCTGGAGCGATATTTTCACGATGGTAAAACCAGTGAAGTGGCCGTCGATTACGCTGCTCAGATAATACAAGAAGGCAGAGATCACGGATTGGCTCCGTACGTTCATTGGAGATCATTCTGCGAGCTTCCGGAAGTTAAGAATTTCCGAGATCTGGAGGGTAGCATTGCGCAAGAAACGATCGAGAGGCTTCGGAGAGTCTACAGGTACGTTTGCCACTTTGACTCAAATGATTTTTCCGCACGATAATAATTCTTTGTTCTTATCTAATCCATAAATAGCGGCGTTATTATGAGCTTCTTCCTGTCTTGTGCCATATTATTATCTTCGTTGTATTCTGATATGTGATTCCGTAACGATCGATAATATCTTGCATAATCAGCCTGAGAATTGCAATGCAATTGATCGATGATGTTTACCGTCGATTATAGGAATGTAGAGGATGTGGATCTTGTGACCGGTGCACTTTCGGAAGTTCCAGCCGAAGGATCTGTCGTTGGTCCGACCTTCCTCTGCCTCTTGGGACGAACTTTTAGGAATGCGAGACTCGGTACGTTATCTTCAAAAACACAAATGCCGGCACTAACAAATTCACCGTAATGTTTCTGACTTCAAAAAGTGTGATCAGAATTCGAGTACCTTCAGATGAGAAAAATCTGAAAAAATAAAAACAACGTGATAAAATATACCTGAAGTATTAACTTTGCATAACAAAAATTATATTAATAATAATAATAATAATAATAATAATAATGCCAAAAAGTTATTAATAAAATAGTTTCAAAAACTTGTTCAACAATTTCAATAGAATATTTTTTTTAATACCAAATAATTTCTATGATTTTCTAAAAATAATTTTGATGCAATTGTGAAATATCCGTTTTCGAAAAATGTTTAAACCTATTTTTATAAATTTGTTCGTTAACTTGTTCGAGAATATATAAAAAAATTCGCTACTTCTCAATCATATTTCTTTAAAAAATAAAAATTAAATTCCATAGTTACAGGATTTTTTTTTTAATCATGTTTAAAAACAACAGAGATTTAATTTTATATTTTAAATTTTTGTTAAAGCAAAAATTAATTTTTTATGAAATTCGTTAAACAATCTATGCTCTTCATATTTATTGAAGTTATGATCTTTACTTTTTTTTTTTAGAGTTTTAGATTCTTCACTATTAAAATTCAAATAAAATTGTTATGATGATATCAAATTTGTTTGCTCCAGAGGCAACTCACTCACATTGAGAAATACGTTACATTATGTTAATTAATTATTATAAATTTGTATTTATCTTAATTGGTGCAGTAATCTGTGACTCTGTGCTTCAGAATCTGGTTTTGCTGACACCAATAATTGGACCTACTTAAATATAGTAAATTAACGTTTAATTCCAGGCGACCGATACTGGTATGAAAACAGCAACTCACCGGGATCGTTCACCACCGAGCAGCTGGATGAAATTCGAAAGTGCACGATGGCTAAAATTTTGTGTGACAACGGCGATAGACTTAGAAGCGTTCAGCCACGAGCTTTTATCTTGAAAGATCCTTTCCTGTGAGTTATATTAGAATAATATATATTACATAATTCCAATCTGAAAAAAAATAAGAAGTGTAAATAAAAGCAATAGCGTCTTTTTTTAATAGCGATTTTCAATGCATTAAAAATCGCTATTAAGGATTCTTAAAAAATTAGCACAGTTCCAAAGCTCTTAATACTTTTTTTTTTCGTACGAAATAATATTATTATTAGAAAACGACTTAAAGATCTATTTTTTTTTTTAAATAGTAATTATCATATGAATGACGAGTGTTTTAATCTTTCAGCAACGAAATGGCCGATTGCTCGACGTATTTAAACGGTGCAATGGATTTGACGGCGTGGAAGGATCGACGAAACTCATCTTCGTCCTAAGCAAACAATCGGGGATAATGGCTTCGCCGTTTGTTTGTTTTAAACTGGTTGGCGTTGCTCCTGCTTCGATTCAACTGATGGCGTGCGCGTGTCTACGTCATGCAACGATTGCAATGAAATAGCGATGGGTGCAGTCCGCATCGCAAACCCCTTTACGCAATCCATACTCAGACGGCCCCGTTCGCGGTCACAAGACATAAAATCTTCACTCTTGATTCATTATAGAATCTCGTCAATGTACATATATATCGAATTAAGAATAAGTGTGAAATTTAGAAGAAAAGAATATTATTTTTTATTTTATGCAAGAATTCTAAAGCCCAGTTTCCTGCACAAAAAAAAAAGAAATTAATTTCCTGAAGTTTAAAATTAATATCATTCAATTTCATTAAATTCTTTATGAAACCCTCGATAATTTTTTTTTTTTAAATAGGAGAAAATAAAGACTAACATCTTTACTCTGATTCATTACAGAATCTTTTCAATGTACATATATCGAATTAAGAATAAGTGTGAAATTTAGAACGCAAATAAACGCTATCTTTTATTTAGTAAAAAAATCCTAAAACCTAATTTCCTGCACAAAATTGAACACCAATAAAACATCATTTCTGTATCGCATTTAAAAAGTCTCCCTGATTGATATTAGTTGAAAAGAAAAATTATTTAGTTTTATTAAATTTATTATTAAATATACGATATATTTTTAAGTAGCAACGAAATTACGTACACATAGAAGTGCTCTATGGAATCTGTGTGTTTAATAACAAGTACGGGATCACGTTCGTTATGTACGATAACATTATATGGAAGTGAATTAAAGAACTAACGTAGACCTTCACCTTTATCAAATTACAAGTATGAAAAATATGACTGCTATTACTATGAAATAGGTGACTATATAATCTCATCGCAGTTAAAGCAGTAGGTAATCTAGTACCTTGGGTATATACTAGACCGTGGACTAGACTCTACGAAAAGGTCGTTGAAAAAACATGCAATTTATCCAACGATCCATGAGATCCTTTCGTGGGACGTGTAAAATAATATTCACTTCATTTGCTCGTAAAAGCTTCAATCCCAGGATACCTCATAATCATTAAGGTTTTAACTTTAACGAAGCCTATAATATAAAACCGTGTTCCATCCCACTATCACCGCATAATTATTTCTTTTTTTTTTTGTTATTCCGGGAGATCGTGTTCGTCATAACTGCTAACATTTATATTAATGAGAATGAAATTAACGGCAACGCAAATGGAATGTAATGAAATTACCATTTTTTTTGGTGCAATTTATGGTGTCTTTTTTTCGATGACCGTTGTGAGAAGATTTTTTGTTTTTCTGTCTGTTAGTCATTAAAATCTGCGTGGGCAATACACAGCGGTTCTACAGAATCCGACTCTACACATGCAAAACTCTATACAGGCAAAACTCCCGATAGTTTTAAATATTTTAACGGTGCACGTTGATTGGTTTGTCAGTCGGTGAAAGTGTAGAATCGGACATGTGTTGAATTTCGCTGATGTACAATTTTGCCTGTGTAGAATATTATCATAGAGATTTTACTTTGTGTAGAGTCTTGCCGTTGTAAATTTGGTTCTTGACCGTTTTGCGGGTCTATGTAGAAATGGAGTTGTGCTGAATTTGTGCTTGTGTAAAGATGGGATTGTGTAGAGTTGGAACACGTGTAGATTTACTGCTCTGTAGAGTCGAGCATTGTGTAGAGTTACTGTTGTGTAGTGTCGATCGTTCTGTAGAGTTACTGTTGTAGAAAGTTGGTGGTGTGTAGAGTTGGTGATGTAGAGTCGGTGATGTGTAGAGTTGGTGGCGTAGAGTCGACGATGTGTAGAGTTGGTGGTGTAGAGTCGACGATGTGTAGAGTTGGTGGTGTAGAGTCGACGATGTGTAGAGTTGGTGGTGTAGAGTCGACGATGTGTAGAATTGGTGGTGTAGAGTCGACGATGTGTAGAGTTGGTGGTGTAGAGTCGATGATGTGTACAGTTGGTGGTGTAGAGTTTGTGGTGTATAGAGTTGGTGATGTAGAGTCGGTGATGTGTAGAGTCGGTGATGTGTAGAGTTGATGGTGTAATGTTGGTGGTGTAGAGTCGATGATGTGTAGAGTTGGTGGTGTAGAACCGATGATGTGTAGAGTTGGTGATGTAGAGTCGATGATGTGTAGAGTTGATGGTGTAGAGTCGAATTCTGTGGCAAACTGCTGTATTTACTCTGAGTTTTGTGCGAAAAAAGGATTGCTATGGATCTTCATTCTTCGTTAAATACTTGTATCCTCATAAATTTATTGACTGAGCCAGAAAACGAGCACATCGAATGAGACTCGCGGCTGAAAGCAATTATAATAAAAACACATTCTCGTTCGGTTCTTCGGCGTTGAAGAAGCCCGTGTGGCCTTTCAGATCCAGGACTGCGTAACGCGTTACCATTCACGAGAGCATTATAATATAAGTTGCACGTAACGTCGTGCTGCTGTCGTCGTCGTCGTCCTCTTCTTCATCGTCGTCTGAAAGGACGAATCAAACGCCAAATGGCCTTTACCGTAAGTAATTTATCGTTATGAAACGCGAGAAACTTATTTTACTCGCCCGTAAGGATAAGTTCTTTAGACTCTTCACAAATTAAATAATAACTCAAATGGAAATCTGAAGGAACGATTGATTTGTTTCTGTTACACCTCCGCACAAACTCACGCCTACATTCAAGGACAGATAAACCGCATCTGTTTTGGTTTCTCAAGTTATTTAGTATGCCTGAGTAATGGATTAAAAAAAATAAATAAAATAAAAATAAAAGGCCTGATTTATATTTCTGATGCAAAAAACTTGTTTCAAATAGTTGCAACAACATTTCATAATTTTATTTTTTTACTTTAGAGTGACAATAACATTGAAACATTTTCTCAATTTTTTTAGTCTCGCCCTTCAAACACAATCAAACCTTTTTTAAATATATTTCATGTTGGAAACAATTCATAAAAAAAATATGCAACATAATATGTTTTTGGATGAACTTAAAAAAAAATCCGTAGCGACTAAATTTTAATTTAGTCAATCATTTTTCGAGGATACAAAATTATTTTTTCGAGGAATAAAGTGAAAAACTTTTTTATCGTGAAGGAACATATCTTAATTTTGCACAAAATTTAATAGAATTTACGTAATTATGATTAGAAACTACAAAAAAAAAGCTGATGCAGAATCGATCTTTGGACATTGCTTGCTCATATAAAAAATGTTAAAACTGTAAAAGCTGCAAAGAAGAAATCTGAAAATTAAAATTTTCGACAAAGCTACCTCTATAAGGAAAATATTTGTTATTTCAACTTCCTCGTCCTACGCCGGGAGCTGCACTACCGGACCGTCCTCGGCCGCCATCTTCGTCACTGGTTTACGTTCGTTTACATCGAAAAAATTGGGGTGGAGGCAGCACATGCATAAACACATCAAACTATATTTTACTGGTGTTACTGTCGGTGTTTTGTCTCTAGTTACTTTCTGTATGACTGATTCTTTCTCAAATTTTTATTTTATTATTTATTTTATTTTATTTTTTTATCAGATAAATGTCGGTAAAATAATGTGTCGTAACATTGTAATCCTGTACAAATTGAAGCATGTGCGTGAATTTTCGAAATTTTATACCGCCCAAAATTCATAACAAAGTCTTTCTCTTTTAAGCAGTTACGAATCTGCGTTAAATACACGATTATAAATGCCGAAGCGAAAGGATTAACGAAACTGGTACACGAATGAGAGTCGTGTATATATGCGAATCAGAGTCGTGATCCTTCGACGTGACCCACAACAAGAGCTCGCGCGTCCTCGAGAAGGTGCAGCTATTATGGATTACTCGACAAAAAGAAGAGCTATAAAGAGCCACGTTTTTCTTCGCGTCTTACTTCTCTCTACCCTCTCCTTCTGCAAAGTTAGCAGTATATGTAAACACTCCTAACGCCAAAACAGTTCCACGAGGTCGCCGAGCTGACGTATGAATGGAATGCCCGGAGATAGGCATGCGACACACACACTCTGTGTTTTTATTTTTTTGTGATATAGTGAGAAAACCGGGTATATGATAATCGGCGAAAATCCTCGACGAGATCCGAGATCAGAATCAGGTAAAACAGCTCGACTGTCGCGACGCGGCTTGGCTAAACGAGTGATCACGAGGTGGAATATGTAGGTAGAGGTATACAAGCTTTTTCCTGACGATAATGCCGAGCGAAGACTTTGACATTTGTGTGGTAAATAGCAGATCCGAGCACGCAATACTTGACTTCTACTAATATATTTATATATATATGGGGCAAAACACGTCAAGTCGGCCACCCCAATTTTTCATGTCAACAAAATGGCCTCGTGTATCTTGAGGATGTTGGTCTAGTTGAAGAAAAAACGTAGGATTTTTTTCAGATTTTTTTCATTGCATATTCCTGCCATTGAAAATCGCTATAAATAATCATTGTTTATTTTTTAATGGAAATTTCAGGTAAACCGGAAATGCCGTTTCGGAGGGAAAAAAGTGGCAATTTTATTTAATAGAAAAATGGCATAAAATAAAATCGGAGAATTTTACAAAAAATGTTGTTGGAAAGTACGTTGAAAATCCAAAATTTGATGTTGTTATGATTTTTTTTTGCGAGCCGTAGTATTGGCGTTAAAAAATAAACAATGATTATTTGCAGTGATTTTCAATGGCTGGAATATGCAATAAAAAAAAATTTGGAAAAATTCCTACGTTTTTTCTTCAACTAGATCAACATCCTCAAGAAATGTGAGGACGTTATTTGTTTACATGAAAAATTGCGGTGGCCGACTTGACGTGTTTTGCCCCATATATATGTGTGTAGTGTTTATATATATATATATGGGGCATTCCACGGCTAATCGACAGGGTCGTGACCCTTCATATATATTTTTTTCCTTTTCGAATCTTTAGGGCAATATGAAAAAGTACTCGGAAATTGTTTTCAGAATTCTTCGCAAATTTTTGTTTGAATAATCACCCAAAAATCCACTTCTTCAAAAACTACGTCGACAATTTTACTTGAAATTTCTTACAGTAAATTCTTTGTTCAAAAACAAAATTTTAGGGATTACTCCCAAAATGGAAAAATGAAAACGTGAGCGAGAGCAGTTAAAAATAAATAAAAATATTTGTATCACAAAAAGATTGGATTACTCAAAAACTACGTTTACGGTTTTTTCAAACTTTTACAGCAAAATCTTTATTCAAGAATAAAATGTTTGACACCATTTTTAATTTGATTATCAACTTCTTGAAAATATCAATCAAAACATGGTGGGACAGTATTTTCATACCACAGCAATCTTTGGAATGGTATCAAACATTTAATGCATTATATGTTACAATTTGATGCCATCAAAAATATTAAATAAATTGCATTAAAAAGTTCATTGAAAAGAGCCCCTTTTTCTAAAAAATATTTTCTTTTTACTCGGCTAGAACGCCGAGTTCTACGATGCCAAGTTTTTTACTCACGGGCGACACGTAAGCAGGAGCGAAGATCAACGACATAATTGAAGCAATATTTAGACGCATTTTTTTCTTAGCTGAAGTGCCGTGTTTATTCTATTCCGTAATTCTACAATAGCGAAAAGAAAATGGAAAAAAGGGGCAAGGAATTTAACCGGGAATTGAATACTTTTTTTTATTAATCATTTCAAGACATTCACAGTACGAAAACATAACTTTGTTGCTTTTTTCGCGATAATTTTAATTGTAATCGTAATGGCAATCATTTGTTACTTTCAGTTATCCTAATATAACATTTAAACCACCTACTTTCAATATTATCTTTTCTAATAAAAGCTCGGTTGAAAATTCCTCATGACCAAACATTAAATTTCAAAATTATTTTCTTTAAAAAGATCGTCAAAGCAGCAGAATTAAATATGCTAATGTTTGCTTCCACAAACTAGCGGCGTCTCTACAACTCGAAAATACTTCAAGTGCAACAAAAAAGAAACATAAAAAAAAAAAAAACGCAAAACACCAACAAATACGGCCTTTCACACAAAACATTTTAATTCAATTATATTACATGTGCACAGTATGAAAACATGACTTTATCGCAATCGGCTCAAAGCCGTTATTCGACGACATCGATAATATAACAACAAACAAAAAAATACAAAGGTCCTCGAGGACATAACAGGATGCATGATGGTGAATTATCCTGATGCCGATCCGAGGTAACTTGCTTTTCTCGTCGGGTTTTTGCGCCTAGCAAGCAACAACCCGTATCAAAATGCCCTTTTAAGCGTTCTCATACCGATAAATTAAAAGTTCTAATGTTTTCGAAGACACTGCAAGGTTGCGACGGGGAATATTTCTCAAGAGTTCTTCGTCGATATATCCCCGTGGAATACTCAGCTCGACCGAGAAGAGAAAAAAAAAAAACAAACGTTCGGAGATTCGAGGAGCGTGAACGATCCACTGGCATTCTCTCGCCACTGCGAACTTTTCGAGCGTTAAATTACGCCGGAAAAGTTCCCGGAAAATTATTAAGTTCTAATCGATACAAGCGACACGAAGGATCGAGGCATCGTAACGATTGCTCCGTGACAAAAGAACGCACTATAAACGCTGGTAGGGCTTTCTCTCAGTGAAGAAGTTCTTCAGGACCAACACTTGGCCCACTGTTATCACGAGTATCGCTACCGTCTCCATCACCGACCACCAAAGCACTCGCTCGTTCAAATCTTCGGCGCGCTTTCTGCCTTGCGCCTCGCGCAATCTGTGCGCTGTTTGATAATCCACAACTTGTACCATTTTCTTGTGCACCACTTGAGCAGAGGATTCCATCTGGAATCAAACACAACGCAAAATCAGTTTTCATTCATTTAGAATTATTAATATTTTACCAAAAATGGCCGGGTGTGTGTGTGTGTGTAGCTGGCATGCAAAATTCAAACCTTCATATCTGAAGAAATACTTTAACAATGGAGTTTGAATTTGGCAAATATATGGGGCAGTTGGACAACTTTGTGAAAAGTTTAAAAAAAAATTCCAACACCTGTTCAAATTTTATTCAAGTTTCAATTTTTCGAAAAATGTCTGTTCACATTCTAATTGCTGCAAATTTTTGGCTATCGAGCTAAATAATTTTTTACAAATAAAGCTATGTCAGAGGACGACTGGCATTGAATTTGCGATAAATCGACAAATGGGTTCGGTTTTTATGGGATTTTAAATTTTTCGAAAAATATGCATTTTGCTCTAACTCACATTAAATCTCACTAAATCAACTGAAAGAAGTTGTACCGAGAAGTTCAACCGAAGAAGAAGTACTGGGTAAAAGATTTAGTCATACAAATACTGAATTTTCATTTATATTATGTTTTACCCTGCTTTTGTATTTATTGTTTATTTATGTACGGATTTCTTCTTCACAATTTATAGTTTCTGTACTGTTTATACACAAACTTAGCAAGAATTGACTGAATATAAAACGTAATTGTAGTGTGTAAGTAGATAACATAACTTGATTAATCAAACTTCAAAACCAGATAGATCGTAGATCATATTTATATTCCAAAAATGTCACAATAACAAAGTTTCTTGAAGAAGCAAAAATTATTATTATATTTTCTCTTCAATTAAAAAACCAAAAAAAAAAAAACAAATAAATAAATTACCTGAGTCATGACAGTGACATGTTCCTCCAGACCTGGAAGTGCCTGCTCGTCGCCGACTTGAAAATCCATGTAGACTAGTTTGTGAGAAAAGGTAGAAAACTCATTGCTGAAGCAAGCCTTGTACTCTCCGCTCAACGGCGCATTGAAAGTGTGAGAGTCAAATTGCGTCTTGACCTGACGATATATGATTTCCTTGTTCGGAGCTTCCAGTGTGACATCAATGTCGTACTGACCTCCGGTTACAACCTGACGATTAAAACATTAAAATGACTTATCAATCGCAGCTTTAGATACTGATTAAAACGATGAAAAAAAGGGGCATTGAATAAAAAGATGACTGCCACTCCCTTTGCCCTAATTCTCGAAATTTGGCAATTTTATTATGCTGCAAATTTTTCAAATCTGCAACTGCAAATAGTAAAGGACATCGAGTCTAAAGATGACAGCCACTCCCCCTTCGCTCCGATCGTCCAAATTTCATGAAAACAACGATGATGAAATATTTCTTTATTTGCCGATTTAATGAATTAAGCATTACTGACCTGAAATTCGAGAGTAACAGAGACGTTCTTCTCGATCTCTTGATAGAAACACTCCTTGGCATTGTCCGGTAATTCGAAGGTTAGCTCGACTCCGCCGGACAGTAAAACGGAGGAGAAAAGTGCAACAACGAGAAGCCACGGCGTCCAGTAGTCCATTGTTGTTGTTGTTGCTTTAAAAGGTACGCAATGCTATTCAAGACTCATTTAAGCCACGAGACTTACGACGGATTCACTCGATTTTTCACGATTTTCTTTTTTATCAACGACACGCACTGGCTTACTGCAATAAAACGTATTGTGACACTATCAAACACAAAACTCTTTTAACGTGGCCGGATATTCGTTGCCGTAATCGCGAACGAACGCAGCGACATCTGCTTGTACCGCTGAAATGCAGAATTGTCTGTGACAACGGATTCCGTACGAATTTCCGTGCGTTGAGACACTATAGCACTCGATATTTGGATTACGATTATTAGATTATCACTGACGAATCAGATATATATATATCAATTACATAGATAACGAGCGAAAAAATGTCTTAAATTTTGTTAAGACATTTTTTTTAATAAGTATTTTATTTAAAACATTGTAGATCTTTTTTTTTCGCGATTGTCTAGCGTTTTCTCTACCAATTTGATGTACGTGGCATTTTATTGAAAATTTTTTTTTTTTTAATTTAAGTATATGGGGCATTCCGTACCGATTCAAACTGGGTCAGACCCTCAACTTCTCGGATTTGATCCACATTCTGTTATGTTGCTGCTCCAACTCTAAGACTAGAATTTTTGTTAGATTTTTTTTTTAACATTTCATATTACTATGATTATTTAAAAATAATATATTGTTAGCCCGAATTTAAAAAACTGAAAAAATTCTTAAAAGTCTTGTATTTGATGTCAATATTTTTAAGCTTTGACGCAAAGTGGGCCGGACCTCGTTTCTATTTTTTTACGATTTTTTTTTTTTTTTTTTTTTTTTTTTTTTTTTAAATTGTAAACACTTAGACCCGTAAAAATAATTTCAATGCAGGCTGTGTTGCTTCAACATTTTTTTATATGTTGGGACTTCGAAGAATTTTTTCAGATTTTTTCCAAGCGATTTTTTTTTAAATTAAAATTATTTTTTCAATTTACAAAAAATGTATATGTTAAAAATGACATTTCTATGTAATATAAATATTAACAAAAATCTTTTCATGAATTTTTCTATAATATAAAAATCGCTCAAATTTGACATTCCACAAAAAGTCTTTTTGCTTACATAGAGTAAAACAACCAATTATGGAATATTTAAGTCAATTTTTCGGCGCTTAATTTCTTTTTTTTAATCTTTTAAACACTTCTCGATGACACAAAAATCCGAAAAAATTAGGCATATAGAATATGTTGCAAAGATTGATTTTGCATAATAATAATAAATGTTATTAACAAATTAATAAAAAAAAATGAGTTCTTCAACAAATTAGCCGGCAACCCAATTTTAAAAAAATAAAAATCATTAATTAATTGAATACGTATGACTTTTTAAAAAATTTTCTTTAATTTTTTTGAATTGCAGACCGTTCATATTGTCTAAAAAGAAATTAGACAAAATTCTGAAAAAATTCATACGTATTCAGAAAAATTAAGGAACCATTTTCATTAAAAAAAAAAAAAGTTGGGTTGTCGCCTAATATGTTGAAAAATTTATTTTTGGATTAATTTGTCAATAACATTTTGATATTATTACCATCAATATGACCTATTTTTAAAAAATTTTTATGTCTTTACGAAGTGTTCGAAATTCTCTTAGAATCCCACGTTTAGCCGGAATGTACCGAAACGACTAATTTAAGGGCAAAATAATATGGTAGAACGATGTTTGACAATTAGGAAAGTCGACAAATTTTCGCATCGATAAATTACATAATATACATTAATACACATGTAATTTTGTTCATTTATTGGCAAGTGTTTCGATATTGGCTTCACTGTTAAAAATATCTGCAAATTAAAAAAAAAAAAAAAAAGAAAAAAAAAATGTTAATTACCAAAAATTGTATTCATCAGCTTGGACATTAAATTTAACAGACAAGTGATGTAAAATTACAAACTCTTACATTAAACTTTCTAATTTTCGAAATATTCAGTACAAATTACTGTAATTTTACATCTTACATACTAAGTTTATTATACAAGTTTATATGTAAAAAAAGCTTTTTTTTAATACAGTTTAGCCATAATTTTATTTTTTGCCAAATTTCGATAAGGCAAACAAAAAACATATTTAAAAAAAATGTTACAGACAATAAATTTAACAGAGAAGTGATGTAAAATTACAAACTCTTATATTAAACTTTCTAATTTTCAAAATACTCAGTACAAAGTACTGTAATTTTACATCTCTCATACTAAGTTTATTATACAAGTTTATATGTAAAAAAAGTTTTTTTTTATACAGTTTCGCCATAATTTTATTTTTCGCCAAATTTCGATAAGGCAACAAAAAACATATTAAAAAAAAATGTTACAGACAATAAATTTAACAGATAAGTGATGTAAAATTACAAACTCTTATATTAAACTTTCTAATTTTCAAAATACTCAGTACAAAGTACTGTAATTTTACATCTCTCATACTAAGTTTATTATACAAGTTTATATGTAAAAAAAAGCTTTTTTAAAATTTAGTTTCGCCATAATTTTATTTTTCGCCAAATTTCGATAAGGCAAACAAAAAACAAATTTAAAAAAAATTCAAAGCCCTTATTCTGGCTGAGTTATTTAGGACTAAAATGGTGGAAAAACCTCAATGTAGAGCAAAGTGTAAAAAAAAAAAATCTTTTTTTTAAACCGTCCTAATGAACATCAGAACAAGTTGTCGGAATAATACTTTATGGGACTCGAGATCCCCATTCGTACACGTCGTGTGCATTATATTCTCCAACCTGCGAGATATTCAATACTATAATTAGCTTGGCCGACGTTCGCTCTGGAGAATAAATGCACGTGGCGAGAGCGAGGGACGGATCTGAGGCGTGTGGCGCCTGTTAGGGGTGCAACGTCGGGGCTCGGGCGCCCTATCAGTCCCGCATTATCATCGTGTTTCCCAAGCGTCATACAAGAGTCCCTTCCTATATGCAGGAAGGGTTGGTTCTGCATTTCTATCTACGCATTATATTTGTATACATATTTTTTTTTTACATTGAAAATATAATATATGAGGTAAAACACGTCAAGTCGACCACCCCAATTTTTCGTGTCAGCAAAACGTCCTCAAATTTATTCAGGATGTTGGTCTGGTTGATGAAAAAATTTAGGAATTTTTTTTCGATTTTTTATTGCATGTACGAGCAATTAAAAATTTCTAAAAATAATTATTGTTTATTTTTTAACGGCAACACTACGGCTCGTACAGAAAAATCGTAACAACATGAAATTTTGGATTTTCAGTGTACTTTCTAGCAATATTTTTTGTAAAATTCTCCGATTTTATTTTATGCTTTTTTTCAATTAAATAAAGTTGCCACTTTTTTCCCTCCGAAGCGGCATTTCCGGTTTAGTTGAAATTTTCAAATCTTGTTCTTTTTTTTTGCCCGACCTCGATATTCTATGATATACGGGTTTGAAAAAAAAAAATCCATTACCGAAAGGAGTGAATTAAAAAATCGCAAAATACTCGCAGAACGTACGTTTAATTAGTACAACTATGTGGCCAATCATGGAACAGATCCGAGAGGATAAAAAAAAAGATTGCCGAGTCGATGGAGAACGCCTCTTATGCAAGTTGCAGAGCGTGAGATGTTCCGTTTTTATTGAGAGTAATGGACGTGCGTGGGCTGTGCATTTTTTGGTACTAAACTGCGGTAATTAAATTAAGATTCTAGAGAACCAGTAGTTGCAATACATTGTAGGAGAAGTTGTAAGATTGCTGAGATAATAGGAGTCATCTAATTGATCTAATTGATGTGTATTTAAAAATTATTTTAACTGTTAAAAATATGAGGAAAATTACGCTATCGATTTTTAATGTTTTTATTCACAAACTTCCATATTAAATATAATATACAGGTATGATGTAAAGTTACACTAATTTTGTGAAAAAGAATCCATATTTTCATATAAAATTACAGAACTGCTATTTAAGATTCCCAATTCTGCTGGTACTGTAATTTTACATTGCACTTCTATATTGATTTTAATATACCAGTTTGTGAATAAAAACTTCTAAAACAAAATAATAAAGGTGACTCTCGTTGTCCCGTTTTAATATAACTTTTAGATTCTTCATAATAACGGTGACTCTCATTGTCCGATCTCAAGATAACTTTTAGATTCTTCATAATAACGGTGACTCTCATTGTCCCATTTCAACATAACTTTTAGATTTTTCATAATAAAGGTGACCCTCACTCTCCCATTTCAACATAACCTTCAGATACTTTATAATAAAGGTGACCCTCATTGTCCCATTACAACAAAACTTTTAGATTCTCCATAATAAAGGTGACCCTCATTATCCCATTACAACATAACTTTTAGATTCTCCATAATAAAGGTGACCCTCATTGTCCCATTTCAACATAATTTTTTGATTCATCATAATAAAGGTGACCCTCATTGTCCCATTTCAACATAATTTTTTGATTCATCATAATAAAGGTGACCCTCATTGTCCCATTTCAACATAATTTTTTGATTCATCATAATAAAGGTGACCCTCATTGTCCCATTTCAACATAAGTTTTAGATTTTTCATAATAAAGGTGACCCTCATTGTCCCATTTCAACATAACTTTTAGATTCTCCATAATAAAGGTGACCCTCATTGTCCCATTTCAACATAATTTTTTGATTCATCATAATAAAGGTGACCCTCATTACCCCATTACAACATAATTTTTAGATACTTTATAATAAAGGTGACCCTCATTGTCCCATTTCAACATAACTTTTAGATTCTCCATAATAAAGGTGACCCTCATTGTCCCATTTCAACATAACTTTTAAATTCTTCATAATACAGGTGACCCTCATTACCCCATTACAACATAATTTTTAGATACTTTATAATAAAGGTGACCCTCATTGTCCCATTTCAACATAACTTTTAGATTTTTCATAATAAAGGTGACCCTCATTGTCCCATTTCAGCATAACTTTTAGATTCTTCACAATAAAGGTGACCCTCATTCTCCCATTTCAACATAACCTTTACATTATTATTCTTTAGATATATTCTTCATAATAAAGGTGACCCCCATTACCCCATTTCAACATAACTTTTATATTCTTCATATCAAACGTGACCCTCATTGTCCCATTACAGCATAACTTTCAAATTCTTCATAATAAAGGTAACCCTCATTCTCCCATTTCAACATAACTTTTAGATTCTTCATAACAAAGGTGACCCTCATTGTCCCATCCCCACCACGTATATGCATAAATAAATACTTCCCCGCATATGCGTCCGTAGATAAAAGTAACTCCAGAAGTCAATGTACCTGCAATACGCACGAGCGTGTAAAATATTTGCCAGTTATTCCTTATTTTTTGAATTCCCTTGCATATCGTCTTCGAGAAGACACGAAGGGCTGAGCGCATCAAGCCCAGAGTGCATATAATCTCCAGAAGAGTTGCACTAAGATCGCGTGACGGTCACGACGAGTGGTCAGGATCTTCTATATAGTCCACGAAGGTTTCTCCATTCCTGTTGGATAGCACTTTGCCGCTATTAGAGAAAGAGAGACGGAAAGGTTAAACAGAGAGTCGGTGAGAAAGAGAGTGGGAGATGATGGCACAAGCAGCTCGTAGAGCGTTCGCACTGGCGCGCGCCACGAGTTTTCGGACAACCGCGCAACGAGACGGTTCGTCGTTCCCGCTCTCCATTTATATATATATATATATATATATATATATACACACGTTCACTCACCACAAAGCTTCTTACACACTTCTAAACTCTAAAACCCACCAGTGTTTCTGCTAATTATATTTAACACTCACGATTAACAAATTACATTTCGCGATGCGAGAACTTTGAGTGAACGCCGTGTGCTCGCGTCGCACTCTATTCAAGCAATGCGAGTGCGCGCAATTGTGCAGTGAATTTGGTGTTTGTTGGAAACAAACAGAACACTTATATACAGCAAAGTGAATTTTGGGGAAAAAAAAACCATTCAGCTGAGCAAATTGTGTGGATTGCAAACAACATTATCAGGTAAATTTTTTCGTTTTACTGCAACTTATTTGAAATAAGCGTCTGTTTAGAATGCTCGACTGCATTTCACAGGTTCGAAGGCTTTGGTACGTACTTAAGGAGGATGAAACTCTTCGAGTTTTATATACACCTTTTTAAGAATTGCTGAAACTTCGCATACTTTTGTGGAAAGTTTTTATGCATTATTGATATATTTGATTTGAAACGAGTTCCTATCTTGTTTTATGTAATGTTTGTTCATTTTCATACGTGTATGCTTAATTCGCTAAATCTGTTTTTGCATTACAAGATTTCTATAAAATGTATAGCTATTTTCATAAAGATGTTTGCAGTTAAGGAAAATCAGCCCTGAATATTTGTTATCTCATTATAAAGTTTTACAGATTCATTGATTGCAGTGTGAGATGATTTTTATTTCGCCTCATCACGATTAATGCACAGAAGATAACTTGTTAATTACGAGTTCCGATACAATTTTCTTGAATTTTTTTTCAAGAATAATATTGATGCGATGCCGCATCAATATTATTCTTGAAAAAATGCTTCACCAATTGGCCGACTAAATATTTGATAGTCCTACCAGTTTATTAATTATAGCCGCTCATTTAGGAATTTTTTGTTCTCGCTTCGTAAATAATAGGCTAACATTTTTTTAAACGATTAATTCTATGAATTGTTGTGGCGGCTAATTTGTAGAGTCTCCGTCGAGAAACAGAATGAGCCGTCCTGCATTAAATTCATTAACTACTGAAATTGTAGAGAAACGATTACAAAAATTTGGCACTGGTTTGGCTAATGTCCTCATTTTTTTAAAATTGCAATGTTATTAGTGAATCACATATAAAACAGAATTTTTATGCAATAACATGAAATTTCAGCAGCTATGTGATATGTCAGCACGCATATTAATAGTTTGAGAATTTAATTCGTAACATTTGAAACTAAATTCTTCAAAAAGAAATGAAACTCACATTGAAGCAGAAATCGGTTGATGATACTACATTTTTTCAATACAAAGCTTCAAGTTCGAGTATTGACAATAAAAAGTAATTTATTTATCATGAATCACTTTGTATTATTCCCGGGATGGTTCTTCGATTTATTCGAGTAATTTATATCTATTATGTGCTTCTTTTCTTAGTGTCTTTTTTTACGGAATAAAAATTTCGACGTAGCATAACGATGGAAACCCCCCAGGATGATGTGTTATTCATAGTTATATGCTTTCTTTCTCATTCTATATATTTTCGGCTTTCTTTTCCCAATTTTGCTTTTTGCTTTCTTCTAGTTTTTTTCATTGTAATTAAATATATTAATCATATGGTAACTTACAAGACACCAATAGTAATATTGTCATGGCCACAAGTGGGGCAACATGCTCATTCAATGCACCAGCTGTGGCCATCTTTATTTTTAGAATTATCTATGTTTATTTTGGACTTTTAGTACATGAGCATTTCTAGAAAGACATTTATATGACTGGTGCGTACAACACCGGGTGCAATTAATCTATTGCACAGTCTGAAAATGTACGTCAAGCTAGCTTCGAACACTTTCCAATTAACATAAAGAGTGGAAAATTTGGTGAAAGGATGACGAACCTTTCCCTTTTTTCGTTCTGTATTTTTTTTTGTAATTAAGACGAGTCGATGTTAATACAACTATAAACATTTTCAAAAAACACGACCCTTTGAAAAACGACGATTGTGTACAGACAAAAAAGAATTGTATCAACATATTTAATTTATTTTGTACAATAATATTTAATTTACTTGACTTGGTGACGTAATATTATATTACGATACGAGTGCGATTAAACTTGTTCTGAGTGTGAGTTTGAAAACAGGAGTTGAGAAAAAGCTTCTCGCGCGAGTTTCATATAAAACTTTATTTCACTAGTGCGAGAAGTGTCTACTTTTCGCACTCGTGAAATAAAGTTTTCAGCGAAGCGAAGTGGTCACTTCTCGTACCGCTCGAAATAAAATTTAGTACGTTACTCGTGCGAAAAAGCGTTTTCTTAACTCGTGCGATTGCAACACTCGTCAGAAAAATATATTTTATCTCACTAGTATCGTAATCTACTATAATATTATCATCCGCGTTTATCCCAAAAAATTCACATACAAGTATATAAAATATTCCAAATATACAGAACAGTGCATATCTCAAGTTTGCATTACATTATAATACAAAAATGATAACGTGTGTAGTAAGCCATGGTTATATATTCGAGGATTCGTACAGCAATTGCTCGAAGATACGTAGCGATATATAAATTTTGTATAAGAGGCATACGCTTCCTTCTTTACGGGGCCGAAACCGAGCGTGCACGCTCGAGGCACGTTTTGGTAATAAACTTAGCAAAAGAGCCAGAGACCGAAAGAGATGCATGATAGCTGTAGCTTTAGACGTCCGTATGTACTCTCGTAAACGTAAACTGTCGCGTCTCTCGGTTGGCTTCGATGCACACACGCGAACTCCGACCGACTGATCGATCGTTCGGTAAGCGTCCGGTCTCTGCCAACCAACGATTTGCGACACCGCTTAGCAATTGAGTATGTAACGCGAGGATCGGCAAAGTCTCTCTGTGAGGTTGTTGACCGTTGCTTAGACCTTCGTTCCTAGACTAGTCGAGCGACTGCAACCTACAAGCCATATATATATATATATATAAAACGTGCACTTGAACTATGAATAAAACTGTATAATCTGAGATATCTTTCAAGCAGTTCGTTACACTTACAAGAGGTTTTCCCTCACTAAACGCGCGAGTGCCAATGAAGTGGGGAGAATGTAGTAGAGTGTTTTGGAATCGATGCTACGTATTGACAGAACAAAGAAAGTTCTTCCCGGTAAATCTATTAATAGCTAGCAACGTTTCCGTGCGGTCGAGTCAGTCCCTATCTTTTTTTCTTCTTTCTCTCTTTCTGCTTCGCTCTCTCACTCTCTCTCTCTCTGTGTTTATCTCTCGGTAAGTTAATTAGTAGGACAAGTTTTGTAGGGTTTCGTAGACCGAGTCTACACTCTATTTCTACCTACCTGCTTTGCGGGAAGACCGCTGCTGCTGCTGTTGCTTCGTTGACGTGCTTCGGTGACTCTTAACTAGCCTCTTGAGCGTTATGTTCCAGTGCTCCGGATTCTCGTTAAGACATCCGAGCCCTTCGCACCCGTAGAAAACTTCCGGTAACTCAGTTTCGGTAGCACACTGTCACGATTCTTTATTTTATTGATTATTGATTGCGCCTTATCGTTTATGTTTTGAACTTATGAAGGAGTTTATAATTAGATGTAAACAAGATATTAAAAAAAAAAAAAAATTGTTCTTTATTAGATTTAAAAATTTAGTGTTTGAAGAATTTTAAAATTTAAAAATTTTTAATATGAAGACTCACTTTGAAGACCCACCATTCTGATTTATATTTAATATTTCCGAGAATTCTAAGATTAATCACAGAGTAAAATAATATACTAACGAAATCTGTTTAGTTTTGCTTCCTCATAGAGTATTATTGTGTTATTTTACTGAACACTATTACGTTTTTCGTGTATCTTTGTGGCTTTCATGTTCTAGAATAGACTCGTAAATTTTAGATGCACGTTAAGAGCATGACGAATTACTCGCCGGTTTCTTATAATCCATCCACCTGATATTCTCATTCCGTTCTTGCCGGTTGGGTGAAAACAACGAAATCAGGGAACGTGATTTCACGTCTAACGCACTTACGTATATATAACGCGGCAGTAACATCAAAGCTTCTCTCAAGCATCGTTGCACCGGCGAACGTGAACGCACAATAAGCACGTTCTTAATCACTTACACGAGCTTCTGTGTTCACTTCGAATGCCGCGATGGTTTTCCGCGACGGGTTATATATATATATATATATATACATATATATGAGGCACTCCATATTCGTCCACAATAGAAAAAAAAAAAATTCCCAAAAAATGTCTAAAAATCAGATGACATTAATCCAAGTGACGAAGAATTTCAATTTATCTTTTTTTTGTATGAACTTTTGAATTATTTATATATATATATATATATATGGGGCACTCCATATCCGTCCACAATAGAAAAAAAAAAAATTCCCAAAAAATGTTTAAAACTCAGATAATATAATTCCAACTGACGAAAAATTTCAATTTTTTTTTTTTTTAATTTCTGGATGAACTTTTGAATTATTTGTCACTTTTCACTAAAACATTTATATCTCGAAAACGATTTACGCTATCCACAAAATAAAAAAAGATGAAAATATGCGTTTTTTATGGCTCATAAAAAGAACATTTGTTTATATTTAATGACGAAATTTTGAACGATATTTATGAGAAAATAAACAAAAACATTCATGCGTTCTATGTGAAAGACATCGGACATTGGCACCGACTTATTTTATTTTAATTATATTAGCCAAAAAAGAATTTTTTTGTCGAAATTATTTCATGGCTTTCGAATTTGATCAAAAAGGAAAATCATTTTTATTATTTCTTTTCAAAATAAAAAAAAAATCTTTTCATCAAATTCGAATCGCATGAAATAATTTTGACAAAAAATTTGTTTGTTTCTAAGATAAATAAAATAAAAAAAAATAAATTCATGCCAATATCCGATGTCTTTCACCTTGAACACATAAAATTTTCGATCATTTTGCCATAAATTTTATTCATAATGTAACTAAATTTGAATAAATGTTTTTATCGGTATTAAAAAAAAAATGCATATTTTTATTTTTATTAAATTGCAGATAGTGTATAAATCGTTTTCTCGATATGTTAAAACGAAAAGTAATAAATAATTGAAAAGTCCAAACATTTTTTTTTTATTTAAAATTTGGAGTCTGTTGAAATAACATCATCTGACTTTTAGACATTTTTTGGAAATTTTGGTTTTTTCTTTTTTTGGTGACTGAACTGATATGAAACGCCTCACTTTATGGTACATAAAGTTCCAGCAACTGAGCAAGATAACCACTCGAGGCGTTTGTAAGACAAGCAGCAACGGCAACAGTATAACAACAACCCGCGGGGCTCTGGCTCCCTCCAACATTATCATAAATAACAGTATTGCACCGTATAAATTTAATTATAACCAACCTTGTTGCGAATTCGCTCGAGTGCGTCGACTCATATTATTTATACTTGTGTTTCGCATACGCTCAACACTTTGCCATTTAGTGCTTATAACTCAACCATTTCTAACACTTATAATACATTTGATTGCTATCTGGATGCAGTACAGTAGAGCCCCGTTTGAAAAAAAAAACGTAAACTGTTAAAATTTTTTTGCTATAAATATTTATTGCGAGTATAGGAAGTTTTTTTTTTTTTACAAAATTACGAAAAATCGTGGGTCCTTTGGCAATAATCTAAAAAATGTTGATATTCAATAGAGTATTTTTCCGAATTTTTGCACATTTTTTATATTACGGCATTCGATACGTCACTTTAAAAAAATATTTAAAAAATTTTTTGCATAGTTCGGAAAAATCTGAAAAAATTCTTAAAAATCTGAAAAAAAATTCTAAACAATTTTTTTAAATAAAAAAAAATAATCTCTCGTTCAAATTCGAATCGCATGAAATAATTTAGACAAAAAATTCGTTTTTGCCTAACATAAATAAAATAAACTAAAATAAGTTGAACACATACATTTTTCGATTATTTTGCCATAAACTTCAAATTACGTAACTAAATTTGAATAAATGTTTTTATTATTGCTAATAAAAAAAACGCATGTTTTTATTTTCATGAAAAATTAAGTAACAAATAATTCAAAAGTCCATCCAAAGAACATTTACAAAATATAAAAATTCATACAAATGATTTTCTTCAGTTCCAGGATCCTGTTCATTCGCACTGGCCGGCTTGCTTCGCTTAAATTCTAATCACGTACAAATTTTCGTTTGGCAATTAATGTGCACTGCATTCTCAATCGCGGCTCCACTGTATACGTCTTGGAAGCGATGTATCTCTTCAGCAACGAAGCGATACACCCGTTGCACTGCTGGTTGCGTTTCCAGCAGTTCTCCACTTCGCCCTTGGCGCGAGCGTTTTGCCTAGCAGCGGTTCTAGAGTACGGCTAGAGCAATGCAGTCTACACGTCTGCACAGAGCATCTCGCCATGAAGAGATAGAGAGAGAGAGAGAGAGAGAGTCAACTCCGTGTTACAGAGAGTCGCGGCGAAGGAGAAAAAGGTTCAACTGGGTCACGAGCTAATTCCGTATCATTCTTTACTGCGTCAACTCATCTTCCTCGTAGTACTGTATACTTAGATATCCTAAACACTGCAAGAGCCTCCACTACGAGCCGAGAACTATATAGAGTTTGACACGCGGCTCTCTGTTGGAGTAAATAGCACGGATCTCTTTTCTCCTTCCTTTGGTGGGTTTAGCCGCGCAACAGCCACAAACGCCCTGAGAGAAAACACTTGGAACGAATTTAAATTAATAGGAAAGTCAGTTAGCGCCTCGTCACTGTCTAATCCTCACGCGGGTTTACTTAAACCACTTACTTAACCGACTTAGGTGAAGAGGTTTTCTTTTAATCTTTGTTTCTCAGAAGGAGAATTAATGGCATTGATACTGGTGGTTTGAAATGTGAATTTCATTCAGTTTTGTCAAATAAAGTGATATTACTTTTTGTTGTTAAGACACAATATTACATTAAATTTGTGAAAAGTTATTTGCATTTTGCTTCCTCAAGAAGGTTTTTTTTTTTGAGATTTTCGTGTAAACGTGTTCAGAATGGTCCAAAACGTCGAGAAATCACATTTAGAAAATGTCCGGGAACGTCAAACTTAAAATTAATATAATATTAAACTTTTGAAATCCATGCAATTCTCTTGTTTCCATACAATTTTGAATTTTTTCAAAAATGTTTGTGTGCACTTTAGCTCCCACAATTTTTGAGATTTCGGGGTAAATATTGATACCAAGTTGGAGTATCATAGAACGAGTATTGGGATTGAATTTGGGCAAAATCCATGCAGTTCTCTTGTTTCCACACGATTTTGAATTTTTTTCAAAAATGTCTGTGTGCACTTTAGCTCCCACAATTTTTGAGATTTCGGGCTAAAAATTGATACGAAGTTGGAGTATCATAGAACGAGTATTGGGATTGAATTTGGGCAAAATCCATGCAGTTCTCTTGTTTCCACACGATTTTGAATTTTTTCAAAAATTTCTGCGCGCTCTAGCTTCCAGAATTGTTTCAAATTCAGTAATCAAATGAAAATCATTTGGGTTCAATTCTTTCTCTTAAATGCAATCCGTCATCCGAATCCTACGAGGTAAAATTTGCCGAAACATAAAATTTGCCTAAAAAATATTTTCTTGGTATATTAATAACACCTAATTATTATGAGGTACCCAAAAATATCAGCGAAATATTTTCATTAAATACAATAATTTTTGTGTTATTTTTCTGCGTGGAGAGAATTGCACATTTTTGAAACACAACAACAAAAAAATTGCATTTCAAAAATGCCACAAGAAAATAATACCAACTGTCGGAAATTTGGCACATTTCTTTCTCACTTATATTTTTCGAAAAATTATTCTGCAAATTTTCAAAAATTTTCTTTTCACTTTTTTAATTTAACAAAAAAATAAAATTACAAATTCGACGAAATCACAATTTTTTGTAAGCGGTGCGAGAAGTGGCCACTTCTCGCACTCGTGAAATAAAATAATTTCCATATACGAGAGCTGAGCTTGCAGAAAGTTCTTTCAGGCATAAAATTGATTGGTCTTTATGATGATAATCTCGAGCATTTTTTCATTTTAAATATTAACACGATATGACACACGCATGTGCATCACCATCAGTTAAATCTTGGAAATTATAAGCGATGACTCGATGCGCTCAATTAAGTGCAGTAAGTGCCTGAAGGGTTTGCACACTTTTTACAACCATGGAAGGCACGAAAGAGGCACGTTGATGATGTGATGCATTAAAAGAGACACGAGAGTGAACCTCGGATATTTGCGTTCAAGGTCAACAATGTACCTGGATAAACCCGTGAAACTCGATCTGCGTGCTCATTTATGGTGTGTGTGTGTGTGTGTGAGCACCGCGTGCGTTACAAACTGGACGACATTCCATTCAAGGTCCACGGCCCCATATTAAGCATTAAACCGAAAGAAGCAATATCTCACCGGGATTCTACCTTCCGCTGTTATAAATTATAATGCTCGAGGCTGCGAATTCACAGTCTCGCAATGAGAAATTATTGCGGGTCTCATTTCCGGGAAAGGCTACTACTATGTTCTAGGATCCTAATTATTATTTTTTTCTGCCTTTACGTTACTGTAATAGTTCGTACTTTTAATGCGGAAAATGCAAATAGAGAGGTGTGGGAGGCAAAGAATATATTTTTGTAAAAATTTGGAGCTCGAAAGAGAGATTACTTTTTTTTTTTTAATTTTTGTATTATGCGAAAATAAATTGTTAGCGTTCGCGAAGCTTCCTGGCATGAAAATATTAAAGACATGTACATGCAGACACACAACTTTCTAAAGCACTTTTCTCAAAGTTTTGGATAATTCTGAGACATGAATATTGGGAGAAAAGAATTTTTCACTAAATGAAAGCTTCCTCTATGAGGAAGCAGAAAGGAAAGAGGAATAGGGAAGTTCACTATTTCCTTTTCGCAAATTGTCCTCGTTATTAAATATAGTAAATTAAGTTTCCTCGTTATTTAATTTCTAAATGAAATGAAATATTGCACATGAAATTCACGTATTATTTGGTTTTCCTTTTCAATTCTGACGCAAAAAAATGTTCCTTGATCTTGGATCAGTCTAGGACACATTTTTTTGTTTGTACGCAGGTATTCAAGATCAGTAACAGTTTTTTTTGTTGTTTAATGAAAAAGAGAAATTTCAGGTAATTGTTCTAAAGAAAAAATCTTCATTGTTTTTAAAAATTATTCACCATTAAATGTGTCCTTTCATTTCTTCAGAATGTTGGGCTAGTTGAAGAAAAAATGTTAGAATTTTTGCAGATTTTTTAATAGCATATTCCTGCATTTTTTTCCTCACATTTCTATCGCTGAAAATAATCATTGTTTATTTTTTAACGCCAATACTACGGCTGGCAAAAAAAAAATCATGAGAACATGAAATTTTGGATTTTCAGCGTACTTTCCAACAACATTTTTTGCAAAATTATCCGATATCATTTTATGCTATTTTTCAATTAAACAAAGCCGCCACTTTTTCGTCCCTCCGAAACGGCAATCCCAACTTAGTTGAAATTTTCACATTTTTTTATTAAATTAAAAAATAGCATAAAATAAAATCGGAGAATTTTACAAAAAATGTTGTTGGAAAGCGCACTGAAAATCCAAAATTTGATGTTGTTACGTTTTTTTTTATACGAGCCGTAGTATCGCCGTTAAAAAATAAACAATGATTATTTTGAGAAATTCTTAATAGCTGGAATATCCAATCAAAAAATCTGAAAAAATTCCTACGTTTTTTCTTCAACAAGACCAACATCCTGAAAAATTGTGGTCGCCGAGTTAGCGTATTTTGCCTCGTATATTGAATGAATTTTAATTCGAATAGCCCATCCTAGTTCCTTGAAGAACGATGATTACTTTCGCTGCTGGATGTAAGGCTCTTGGCGTTTAGTATCGCCATTAATGTGTAGGACGATGGCGAAACGAACGATTCCGAGGCGAGCATTCGGTTGGCATTGATTTGCTTTACAAGGGCTCCATCCTTGGCCCGCGGGAGTAATCATGTAGACACGTGTGCGGGTTTCCTGCCTCTTTGGCCGTGGGTCATTACACGAGCAACTACTCAACAGCGTACTGATTGGGCATAAAGGCTCGTGTGCTGAATTCTCCACGAGATTCTTCTACGGTGCCGCGCACTCGTTTTCTCTTGTCTAATCTTGCCATGCTTCTGCAAATCCCCGAGTGCACTTCAATTAAAGAAAGGAAGGTATACGAGCACGCGTGTATTTGCCGGCTGGCTGGCGTGCGTAGTGGCGAATTGTACACGGCAAAACCGCGTCGAGGTGGCTGTGGCGACGACGACGACGACGACGACGGTCGCCGCACCAGCCGACAAAAGTGGTCTGGCTGTTATAGTCAGACTCGCGTAATTAAGCCGACACGTCGACGGTGCAAAAAGTCTAGGGCTTTATGCGAAAAATAATAATAAAATGGCGCGAAAGCACGCACACCAGAGAGACCCGTTTATGTTTCATTTCATCTTGAGACATTTTTTCCATCGCAATAGAAAAATTATTCCTCGCTGTTTCTTTTTTCTTTTTTTTTCTATTTAATGGAGGAAATTTATATCATCTGTTAAAATGAAATGTCTGAATGTTACATTTTTTAGCTTTTTTTTCATCGCAATAGAAAAATTATTCCTCGCTCTGTTTCTTTTTTTGTTCTTCTATTTAATGTAGGAAATTTATCTATCATCTGTTAAAATGAAATGTCTGAATGTTACATTTTTTATCTTTTTTTTTTTCCAAGGATCTGCTAAAAATGTTGTTTGATATTTTTGTATTAGGTGTTAAGTGGCAGATCGCTTTAGTAATTCTTAGTAACGTTTTGGTGAATGTAATCAATGTGACGTTGAAATGCTTCTAATTATCTATGAAGTGCGATCAGTCACGTTGAATATAGAAATAAAAAACCTGCAAAGTAGAACCTTGCAAATTGCTTACTCAGTATTTTACATTTTTTTTTGTTTGCATGTATGCAAAGTAGAATGTATGCAAATTGTTTTCTCTACAAAGCTTTCACTATGAGGTAGTACGTTTATCTACTTTGGCTTTCTCATAGAGGAAGCTTTGTAGAGAAAACGAATTGCAAAGTTCTACTTTGCAAAGTGTTTAATGCAAATGTATGTATGTAAAGTAGAACTTTGCAAATTTTTTTCTCTACAAAGCTTCCTCTATGAGGAAACCAAAGTAAATTTTTGATCAATTTGCAAAGTTCCACTTTGCAAAGTAGAAATTTGCAAAATAGAAATTTGCAAAATAGAGATTTGCAAAGTAGAAATTTGCAAAATAGAGATTTGCAAAGTAGAAATTTGCAAAGTAGAAATTTGCAAAATAGAGATTTGCAAAGTAGAAATTTGCAAAATAGAGATTTGCAAAGTAGAAATTTGCAAAATAGAGATTTGCAAAGTAGAAATTTGCAAAATAGAGATTTGCAAAGTTTCACTTTGTAAATTGTTTTCTCTGCAAAGCTTCCACTATAAGGAAGTACGTTTATCTACTTTGGCTTTCCAATAGAGGAAGCTTTGTAGAGAAAACAATTTGCAAAGTTCTACTTTGCAAAGTAGAACTTCATAAATTTTTACTTTGCAAAGTAGAACTTGCAAATTTCTATGTATGTATATTTGCATTAAACATTTTTCAAAAATGTAAAATAATGATGAAGCAATTTGCAACATTCTACTTTGCAGGCTTGTCTGTGGATGAAAAAATGTGTCTACTATAAAAATGGCATTCACAAGCTTTTTGAAATTTTAAAATCGTCATGAAATTGAAACCTCTCAACCGATTTTCATTTGATTAAAATTCAATAAAATTTTTTATTCAAAGACAATAGTTATTTTTTATCAATATAAAAAAATGACACAATTATTTTGATACTTCTATTCTCTCTCCAGTGAGCACTGAATTTCAAGATTCTGCAAACCGAGACCCGTCGTTAATCATACCGATACAAGAAACTAATGTGTCTTTCGGTAATAATAGAGCCAACCCACGTTCGTGCTCCACGTCAGCTGAACGATTAATCACGTCTAGGGATTCTTTGAAGTGCACATCGCCAACGAACAAATCTGCAAATATTTCGTTGTCCAATTTTCTCGCGATTCTAAAGTGAAACTTTTGTTACATTAGTTACGGTGGAGCACCTTCGCTTATCCTTAATGACTGTCATCTCTCCCCATTCCTTTGTATAAAATAATTATTAAAAAAAAATAGAACGTCGATCCGCAATATTTTTTAGTTTCAAACAAACCTTCTTTTTTTTTTACATAACAAAGTAGAAAATTTTGCGATCAAATCTATATATAAAAATATAAAATTTCCAAAACATGAATTCTTTTCATAAAAATTTGATAATTATTTTTAAAAAATTCAAAATGAATACGAAAAATAATTCTTTGACGATAATACAGTTTGGTTAATAACAATTAATATTTGTAATAATTCTTTAATTGAAATCAGCGAGTCAGCTTGTTCGTTGAAGTGTTTTCGAGCCGCATGGCAGAAGTAAAAATGCGGGCAAGAGCATTTTCGTGCAAGAAGAGGAAGCTTTTGTTCCCTTTTTGGTATTAGAGAGACCCGGGGAGTACTTGCCTCACTCCTCTGCACACTGGGGTACTTACACCCCAAGAGTTATAAGTGCTCGTACGAGAACGCTATAGGCCGAGTAGCGCGTGCAAAAGCACGATCGATTGTCAGAAGGTGGAAGTGGAAATAGGCGGAGGAGAACACGACAAGAGAAGCAGAGAATTGAGAGGGAGGAGGCGGCACTGGAAGAGAGAGAAATAGAGAGAGAGAGAGAGAGTAGAGTATTGCACGCGCTGTGCGGTTGCTGAAACGCGCACGAGTTTTGCTACAAGGGGAGAGTTTTGCAGAGGGTTGTAATACCTTATACGTATAGATATGGGGCGTTTCAATTCAAATTGAATTTTTCAATTAGTACGTTTTCTCCAATCGCACAAATTGATCTTTCTACAAATTGTGAATTTGGTTCAATTTTTATTTTTATTTTTAATGCAGAAAAAAAGTTGGACGACAGAGCGTTAAATATTGCCTCATAATTTGATTTAAACTCATTTTTGGAAGAATTGTGAGAAATGGCCAAAGATTTACTTTGCAACGTTTTTTTTTTTTTTTTCATTTAAGAAGAAATTGTTTTATTCAACATTATTCAACTTAGTTCTATTTTGTTTGTGTGTAGCTAATAGTTTGTTTAAAAAAAAATGCAAAATAGGACTTTGTATGCTGCTTCCTTTATGTTGAAAACCTCATTTATCTCTAAACTTGCATTGTGCATTTTTTTTTACTTTTCAAGAGACAGTTTTTTCCATTTTTTTTTTTTTTTTAGATACTTAAGTTTTAAAAATGGAGAAATTTGGCTTGGAAAGTTACCTTTGTACTGAGTTGAGTAAAATTTCAAAAATTCAGTTCATCACAAAATTCAAATCATCTAACAATTTTCTGGAAACATTTGTTAATAACCATTTTTTTTTTTTCACTGTTTTGGAATATTCTAAATATTCATGAAAAAAATGTTTTCATAAATCAAAGTTTCCTGTATAAGAAAACGAAAAAAAATGAATTTTCTTTGCCCGAGAAAAGTCTCTAAAGGTTGAAAAAAGTACTTTTTTCTTTTCAGCGGTTTTGATCTTCCACCGAATAAGTAATCGTGTCCTATCGTGTTATCGACACCCATAAACTTTATACTAATTTTATCAGAGACACAGCAGCGATTTCTCAAATATTTGAAAAACTGCTGGAGGGTCTCAGATCGAAGAATGAGTGTAGGGATTTGAGATAGAGGTAAAATAATTTTTTTAAATAAATGATAATTCTACCAATTTTTACAAAAATTAAAACTAAAAAGCTACACTCGTGCCATAAGGGTTTATCTTAACCTTGTCCTGCTGGTTCTCTTTCAAAAGTGCACAGAGTGTAGAAACATAAAAAAATTGTAGTAACCGACCCGCATTACCCGTATGCTTTTGCCACCTAGAATGAAATTCTTTGTTTGTCAATATAACATATGAAAAAAAAAAAAATCAGCACTAAAGTAAGTGAGATATTATTCTTTGAATATCCGTGAATTTGGTCCTTCCCTTAAGAATGCCTTTTAAACCCGTAGATTATATTTTTTCTTATTTAATATTCATAAAAAGAATTAAAGAATATTTTGTTTAAGCCTTCAAATGTACTAAATGTTGCAACAAAAAATTTTAATTGATGTTTACTCGATAGATTTGACACGGAACGCCCCATATGTGTACCATCGATGTATATAGGAGTATACTGTACATTCTGTTATGTGCGCAACCCTCTGCTTTGCTGAGGGTTGAAGGTGATGCGGGGGTAGAAGGTGGTGGAGAGCAGAAAGCGAGGGTGACGAGGGCATTCCGGTCCACGTACAGAGAGGAGGGGGGGGGGGGGGAGGTATAGTATATAGCCTTTCGTACGAACGCCAAACGTGGCATACACGTGAGACTTTCTGCTTCTCTGTCTCTATCGACGTAAACTGTAGTCTGTACTTTACTGTTTAGGTATATTGCACTATACGCTGTGAGTCATGTATCGAAGAGTTTGCAGAGTGCGGTAGGACAGGGGCTCTCAGTGCTCTTTGCAAGCTATATACGGTGACGTGAATGTCCCACTCCCTGACTTTAAACGTGTAGCACAGAGGATTTATATATATTTTTCTTATCCTCAATGTAAGTGAGGAGGACGGTAGATAAGGCAAATAAAATGGCAAGATGTGGGCTTGAATCTGGTGTGATAAGATGAGCCCCATTTATTAGAGTCTTTCTATTCATTGATAAGACAGAATATATTCTACAGGAATATTGGTTTCTTGGCATGAAATACTTAGAGATTGTCTGATAAGTGCAGTATCTGAAGCTTTGTTCCTGGGCAGTTGCACCTGTTTCCGCTAGGTGGCGAATATGAACGCGTCGTTTCTCGCATGCGAGACAATGTAGGTGATGCAGCGTATGTAAGACAGTTGAAGAATGAGTAGATCTTCGTATCGCGCAAGAATTGGAGTTGAATTTGAGTACGTCGTGACAAGAGAAAGATTTAAAATACAAGTAAGCTCGACGTCATTGAAAATAGCACTGTTAAAAAAGTATTTTTAACGTTCAGACGTTTCAGACCTTCGCAACTTCTGTAGGTTTTACATAAACGATGGCTTTGTCGTACACAATATGCACAGTAACCAACTTCAGCCATAAATATTTTCAAACACTATTCTTAAAGGAAGAAAAAAAAACTCCTGTGGCCGTAGCAAAAAATAATGGTGTTTTGAGAATCTTTTGTTTTTTTTTGGTGACAGTTAAGGAACAAAAATCAACAGCTCTACCAAAATATAAAGCACTTTTTTAATTCCCTAACAAATGCATGTTACCTTTTAGTATCACTAAGAATTTCCATCACAATAAAATAATATTATATCTAATTCACAGGTGGGAGTCGGACGTACCGTTAACTATCCGGAATCGGATGGATTTTCGAGGAGGATTGTGTAGAAGCAGCTGGGGGGTTGCAAAAAGCCATCAGCATCACGACAGCGATGACGTTACCGGTATCCAGCTATGAAGCTCTTCTTGTCCAAGTGCGCGAGCTCACACACGAAACGATTTTGCTCCAGCGTCAATTATCATCAGATCTCTATCAGAATGTAGACTCCACCGATGTCAATCACAATCTGACACACTTTCAGAAAAATTACGAACAAGGTAATTCATTATTTGAAGACCATTAAAAGGTGATTATTCTGTTAGCATAAAAATAATGAACATTTCACTATTAACATTAATTTAATTGGCCGCACACAGGATACTTAACAAGCTTACACTACGAACGTTCCAATGGATCTCAAAGCAGCTGTTGGCTGGGATGTTATTTCCACGAATAAGTAGAACCAAAAGCGTCATCGGGCTAGTTTACTGGACTTATGAGAAGCCGCAGTCATCATCAGTCAGCAGAGACTCTCTAGAACAACGTGTTCGACGTGCCTGACCGACTCTTCTCTCTTCCTCTTCCTCTCTCTCACTCTTTATCTTGGAAGCACACACCGAGAGAGAGAGATAGAGCCCCAGACAGGAGAGGCTCTATTTTCACTCAGACGAACGAGAGTTCCGTCTGGCGCTCTTCTTATGCATCGTCTTGAGATTATCGATGCCTCAGGCTCTCGCTCGCGACTCCCTTTTGGCTTGATTTAACTATCGCTCGTATACGATCGCTTTACTCTGTACATCGAGCTCATCTCTTTTGCCTCTCCTCTCCTCTATCTCTATGTCTGGCTATGCTCTCTCGCGTTTCGCGGGTTGGGAGTGTCTCGCGAGAGAGAGTTACTCGTACAACGAACAAGCTACTAGCACTTGGAACGTTGCCATCCCGACGCCAAAGCCAAAACCGAATGCATCCGCGCGACCGTTTCTCGCTAGCTTTTCCCTGGGACCCACCAGGGGGAAAAAAAAAAAAAGAAAAAACAGAAGCAGCAAAAACTAAACGTTGGGCACACGAAGCGGTGGCTCTTGCCCGCATTGTCAAACGAGAGAGTATTTCCCTCTCTGTGCTTTCTAGCTCCCTTTACGTATCGTGTGAAGGGAATAGAGAGCTATGCTCTTTATGTATGCAAAAATGAAAGGACCAGGAAAAATAAAATGTATTCATGAACATCACACGTTCGTCGACCCTAGGGATGAAGAGTGTGTGTGTGTGTGTGTATATGCTAAACTATGCCCTGACAAACAGCAGATCGGCAATATTACTTTGGAAGGGAATATAAGGTATTCATCAGTTAAGTGGGAATTCTTTGATTTTTGGTAGACATAAAAGCACTTTTTTTTTTAGTTCTTTGAAGTGGTTGCTTACATGATATTTAGATAGGACGGATAAAATACGATGAAGGGTAATTTAGGACATAATTCAGGAATTTTTGGGAATAATTTAGGAAAACTTAAGAAATAAATGAACATTTTTCAAAATTTGATCTCCAGTGTATAGTTTCGTTGCAATGGAATTTAAAGGTTGACCATGACGAAGAGAATAAAGCATTGGAAATATGGACTTCTTTTGCAGATAGATTTTAGGGGTTTTTCGAACACACAAACATATCTTTGGACTTTGGAAAACTAATGTTTGCAAGATTTTTTAATCTATGAACGATTCTGTATAAAAATTAAAAACTTGGATCTCACTATAATCAATTTAGTGCTAATAATTAAATCAGAAGTGAAAAAAGTGATTTAAATTTATAAAAAGAAGGAATATTTGAGGAAAAAGAACCTATTTTATATTTTTGCTAAAATTACAAAAATACATTGTTAAAATAATCTAACACTTTTTATTTGTTAAAATGACAAAACAAAATTATAAAATGAATATACAACTTTTAATAAATTATTCTTGTACTTTTTTTTTCGTAAAATTAGGAACTGTCCAAAAAAATGGTTTCGGATTAGCAAGACGTTTTTGTGGACGTTTGTAGACGGAAGTTTTGTGTTAAAACTGAGCAAATTTGAATTATCTTTGCACTGTGTAATATGCAAACCTCTTTAATCAAATTCGTGAAGTTTGCGAAATTTACATGTCAAGTGAGAGACGACGAAACTTAAAACACTCCACTTAAAACAGAAAGATAAAGTGACAAATTAATGGAATAGATATTTTTTGGAATAAATTGAATTAAAGGTCAAATAAATTTATCGCGCTGTATAACAATAAAATGAAACTTTCGATGGGCTATTTAGACACGAGCGGCTGCTTGGAAACGTCGGACGTGTCAGTTGACGCGTACAGCTCATGTCCCAGACCGTTGATCGTGTATCATTTCCTTCGCTCGCGTGATATTTATGATTTCATTGAACTTCTAATTTAGCTAAAGTGTCAGCTGCCAATTTTCTTCACCTGGCTTCCGTGCATCGAAATATCCGATCTTTCAGAAATTTCGGAGATTTTGTATGCACGAAAACTGCAAGCCAGCAGTCTAGTTAAAATTGTATCTAACTTCTACCTCGATGTTCGTAAAAGAGTATAAATTCGTTTTTAATATTCTCTAAAACTCTAGCATTTTCATGCCAAAAACTCCAAAAAACGTGCGGTTTTCTCGTTGAAATTCAATCAGATCCGTAAAGCATCAAAAAGTCATTGAACGTGTCCAAGTTAGAAAAAAATAAATTTGTCTGCTTAATTTCCTGCTGAAATTTTCACAAATCCTGTAAAATGCTAAAGTTCGTCGCGAAAAACAGTTGAATATCCAGTCAGTCAACTGAAAACTACGAGTTGATATGGAAATATCGTAGCTCCTAAGTCAATTTCCGGGATTTTTTCTTTCCATCGGCTTTCAAAGAGTCCCGTGCAAATTTAGCGTACAAAATTTCGTACAGTGATCGACGAAAGAATTATTTACCAAAAAAAATTTCCACTGCGACGATTTTATTCGGTAAAATCGTATGGTCAAAGCGTTGGGTGGTTATGTTGTGTTGTTAATGGATAAAAAAAATGCTCTTGTAACTTTCGTATTGATGCTACATAATTTCCAATGCGAGAGCGTTGCTTCTGCTCTTTACAGAGCAAGCAATGGACTTCATTAGTGAGTCACAACGGAAATTCACGATTTTTTTCATACTTACGACCAATATTAAATACTAATCGCAAAAACTCGATTGTGTGATTTCAGGGAAGTTGGTGGTGGACAATGTAATCCGACGATGCGACAAAAACATTGAGATTGGGCAAAGAACTCTCATCGATCGGAAGTGAGTAATAAGACTTTTAAGTCCCATCGCAAATTTCTTTACAATATTTATTGAGGTAGTTCTGTGGGTACGCCACAAATCTTGAAGGATATAATGAGTATAAAATTAATTTTCAAAAGTTAATTTGCTGCTGGGAGAAGCATTGTAACAGCATAAGAGTTTTTTAATAACTTGTAATAATTTACATGTTCGCTTGATGTTCAAATCTCGACGTTCATAAAGCTGAATTCATTTGGAGCAAACTTCCACATATTGCATTGCATATGTTTCAAATATATAAAATATCTGCGTTAGGATTAGCTTGAAATTACTACCTAAAGTCCAAAAGAATATGAAGAAAATTCATTAGCACCAAAAGAGTACAAAAAATGGATTAAAAACAAAAAATTGACCGCATATAAATGATTTGAAACTGGCATAGAGTTCCCAAAAAAACATTAATCATTTTCATTTTTATGGTACGATATTTTGTCAAATAAAAAACAAAATTGGAGTCAGATGGGGTACAAAAAAGTTTCACCACATAGTAACATATATGTTACTTATTTCTCAAAGTTGCAGATTTATTGGCGAATATTTGGGCTCCAAAAAAAAATGAATGGAAGTACAGCAAAATCCCACGTATTTTAAATGGTCCAAAAAAAAATGTAACTGCATAGAGGAAGGATTTAATCTTAATATAGAAGTCAGAGTATTTTAAAAAATATATTTCGGGCGGCCGTAAAAAAATTCATCGGGATCCCAAATAAGAACCATTTTTATAAAATTCCATTGTGCCAGCAAATAATCGAGCCTAATTTTTTTAAACGTGAAACAAACGTTACATCCTAAAAGTGGAGTATATAAAAAATGTGGTAGCCAAAGTTTCAATCTCACGCAGGTCTTATTTGAAATTATTCTTATAAATGTGCGGTAACTTTACTTTTTTAAAATCAAACTCGATCAGTAATATCTAATGCACACATTATGCATTTTGTATTTTTCCTATTTTTGATTTAAGTACAATTATTAGGGGAGGATAATAATGAACGTGCTTCTATAAAAAAAAAAGCATTAATACAAAAGTGCCGTGACAGTAACATTCAATTATTCCTTCAAATAACTCGCATCCGAGCCTGAATTTTTTGTTAACTGAACAAAAATTAAAAAAAAAAGTCAGTGCCAAAGTATCGAATCACGTAAATGGCATCAGAACTACCTTAAATTCCATCACGCTGCATTCCGTGAAACGCGTGCAGCGTCCTCTAGCGTGGCTTACCTACTTCCGTACGACACGCCTGAATAATTGCAGTGGCTCACACTTCTTTCTTTTTCCTTTTCTTTTATTATTATTTTTTTCTTTTTTTTTTTTTCGTCTGCTTTCACACAATTCCCGTTGCATGCTTTCGAATGAGTTTCTTTTATAAAGAGCGCAACTGTTCTGCATTACTGTATAACATTTCATAGAGCCGAGAAAAACCAAGGCATAGCTTTAGTTTAATGCCCGCGAGGGAGCGTCGCCCGTTTCTAACGAATGCAGCCTTTTATCCTTGCATATATGCACCCACTATTGTGCACCAAGATGAAGTAAAATTCAAAGAGCACACGAGAGTTTCCCGTGCACGCTTTAGCAGTATAACAGTGATAGCACTTTGTTCGCAATCGAGGGAAAACGTGTGCACGTCTCTCGTCACAGATTTTACTGGGTCAGTTGGGTTTATTCACCGTCTGTGACAATCTATATATTAATGCTTCTCTCTGTTTTCACGCTTTTACAGCGAGTTCGCATTTCATCCTCGACTCACACCGAGCATCGACTGCCCTCGGGAGAACTTCAATTCTGGTGAATTAACCGCACGACTCATCGCCTGGCGTGATCAAAATTGTCAACGTCGACCATCGTATGAGGTAAGCTCAATTTATATATTTTTTTCTACATAAAAAAGAAAAAAAAAGTATGGTAATTCGTTTGATAAAATACGATTTAAGGGTCAGAGTACCCGTAAAATAAATTGCAATTTTTGCAATAATTTTTTGAAAGTTTTATGGCATTTAATAATAGTAGTATAATTAAATATGTGGGCATCTTTTTAAGAAACGGAATGAGTCATGCTGTATTAAAAGCAGCAAATAACTAGGGATTTTTCTTGGGAATATGTAAATATTTTAATGAAAATTTAACGCTGTGAATGAAAAATATAATAGTTTGCTGAATGAACATTTTTGTAATAAAAAATATTCATTCGTTTATTAGATTTAATTTTATCTGACGATTTTGATCGACAATATCAAAATCGTTAGGTGAGCAAAGCCGATAATAATTTTTTATTAGTCTGCAGTGCTCCAACTTCTTTAAGTGACAAATTTAATAAACTGGTCAATAATCATTTTTACAATTAAAAAAAATTCGTTAATTAAAATTTAATTTATTTGCCGATTTTGGTCGATAAAATTAGAATCGTTAGGTGAGCAAAGCCGATATAATAATTTTTTATTAGTCTGAAGTGCTCCAACTTCCTTGACTGACAAATTTAATAAACTGGTCAATGATAATTTTTGCAATTAATATTAAATTTATCTGACAATTTTGATCGAGAAATCGGAATCGTTGGGCGAGTCCAGCCGATAATAATTTTTTTTTATTAGTCCGAAGCGCTCCAACTTCCTTAACTGATAAATGCAATAGACTGCTCAAAGAACATTTTTACAATTTAAAAAAAATCCTTGGCTGAGTAAAACTGATAATATAAATATTTAACTCTAATTTAATTAGTCCAAAGCGCTCCAATTTTCTAAACTGACAATTTCGATGTTCTGCTTAAAGAGAAATGTTATAATTTAAGAAAATGTGTTTACTGAATTCCAGTTCACCTGACGATCACCATATAATCAAAATCGTCAGCTGATCTCGAGATAAACTCGTATAATAATTATTTTTTTGCGATTGCAATCTTTTAATTCGTTTATTAAAATTTAAAGTGATAGCGTGAATCTAGAGAAACTCGATCAATGCATAAGAGTAAAGAAATTATCAATCGCGTGCGGCGCTATTACGCTTGTGAGCCTCCGTCTTACAAGCGGAAAATTAATTATTCAGAGGAAAAGAAAATATGTTAATGACTTAATTATTTTTTCTAGAAGTGAACATCCATTTTATATTATCTGTTTCTTTAAATTGTTTGCGTTTTTCAACAAAATATCTAGTGTGCAAATCTTTCCCAGACAGCTAAATAGAAAAAAAAAGAATTCTGTAGATTCTATCAGATTTTGAAGTCCGTTCAATTTTTAAAAAATCCAAAAAGTACTCAAGTTTTTTCAGGCACATTTTAAAGTTCATTTTTCTTTGAAAAAATTGCAGTGCAATTGACCTGAACACGAATGAATCTTAGATTAGATAAATCTTAGAAGAGAAAGCTTAGTCATTTTAAAAAAAGGAATGAAAAAACTTTTTTTTTATCATAATGATTGATTTTTTAAAACTAGTATTTAAGCGAAATAAAATGTATATCAAACACTATGTAATATTTTACGTGTCGCAGCTTTGGAGTCAAACTGATTTGTTTTGTTGCTCGTGCAACAAAGCTACAAGTGAAAATGGGTAGAAAAAATCATTTAAAAGTAACTAACTGAAAATTGAATTTATGGTCAATCAAATTCGCACTGCATTCTAAATTCCTATACTCTAACTGAATAATAAAAATGAAAGTCCATAGAAATATTCTATTTCATTTTACAGTATTCTGGTTCACTATATGATTCTACAAAATTACAAAATTACATAGTCTTTGATATACATTTTCTAAGGCCCCCAAAAACCACTTTTTAAAAATCAATATTTCCATTAAAAAAAAAAAAGGTTTTATTATACTTTTTTTGAAGATGACTCAGTGTCCTTAAGTGGCCATTCAGCGTTATTCACAATTAGCTTCTTGCGGTGATAATTTATAATTCCAAAGACCCAAAAATTAAAAAGATTTCTGTTTTACCATTGAGCCGTCGACTGTACCACAATTCTACGATCAAGGTCACTCGTTTTACGGAGTTCCTCGCCCCAAGTTCGTCGACACTACGAGTAGAGCTTTTTTTTTTATTTTTTTATTTTTTTTTCTGCGCCTGAGTTTTGCGCTCTCTTCGTCTGGTCTCGTTCCCTTGAAGCGTGCGTGGCGCATGGTCCTTGCACCCGTGCGGATTAGGACGGAGCAGCGCGAGGGTGTCGATGTTGTAGCCAGGAGATTAAAAAAGGACGGCAGATGTATATAGAAGGGGTGGAATTTAATCCAGAGCATGCGCACTCGTTCATTGGTTAAAGTGGCTCGTTGCAGGGGTTCGCGCTTCTTCGTAACGTGTTATTGATCAGAGAGCTTGTAGCGGCGAAAGGTGGTCTCAGGATTGTCCCATTGGGACCGTTATTTTTTCGAGCAATTGCAAAAAAAAAAAAAAATAAACCGACCCTCGCCTTGCTCAGCATGCCCATAACGCCATCCAGTTTTCTATTCTCAAGTAACATATCTCATGGTTATTTATAGGTAACACGACTCTTTCGCTCATTCACCCTTCGCTGGCAACATGAAAATAAATTGTAAAGTAATTTTCATCTGTTTTCAACAACAGAAATAGTAAATTGAATTTTTTTTAATGTAAAAAAAAAATTTCATTTGCTTTCCCAGGATTTCAATTTTTGTCTTGGAATCTAATTCGCAATATACTTAACTAAATAATTGTTATAAGAAATATGGGTTTTATTTTTGATTTCGTTAATTCAACCGAATTGCAATTACATCAACGAAATGTTTTGAGCTAAAAAAAATTTTTGATCGAAAGAAAAAATGTCATTTGTTGTTTCAGGATTTTAATTTATATCTTGGAATCTAATTAACAATGTACAAATAATTGTTATGATTTTATCATTTTATCATTTTATCATTTTATCATTTTATCATTTTATCATTTTATCATTTTATCATTTTATCATTTTATCATTTTATCATTTTATCATTTTATCATTTTATCATTTTATCATTTTATCATTTTATCATTTTATCATTTTATCATTTTATCATTTTATCATTTTATCATTTTATCATTTTATCATTTTATCATTTTATCATTTTATCATTTTATCATTTTATCATTTTATCATTTTATCATTTTATCATTTTATCATTTTATCATTTTATCATTTTATCATTTTATCATTTTATCATTTTATCATTTTATCATTTTATCATTTTATCATTTTATCATTTTATCATTTTATCATTTTATCATTTTATCATTTTATCATTTTATCATTTTATCATTTTATCATTTTATCATTTTATCATTTTATCATTTTATCATTTTATCATTTTATCATTTTATCATTTTATCATTTTATTATTTTATTATTTTATTATTTTATTATTTTATTATTTTATTATTTTATTATTTTATTATTTTATTATTTTATTGTTTTTGGAATCTAATTAACAATATACTTAACAAAATAATTGTTATACGAAAAATGGGTTTTATTTTAAATTTCGTTAATTCAACCAAATTGCAATAACATCAACGAAATGTGTTTGCTTGTGCTACAATATTTATCTCAATGTGCAGACAAATAACGAATCAAATACTGACTATGTAAATTATTTTCATTATCATTTTACGGATTAATCGACTGCAGTAAAAAGTAATTTATATTGTAGTGAATTTCCACAATCCAGATTAATATTAATGGATACATTTTTTTCTGGATCTTAATAAATATACATGGATTTACAAAAATATTACTTCTAATGGCAATTTTATGTTGTTGGCAATTGACTTTTTCGCTTATTCATCCTTTGCTTGGTCACATACAAATAAATCACAAAGTAATTTTCCTGTATTTTCAACAACAGGAATAGTGAATTGATTTTTTTTTTTTTTTAATGTAATAATAATTGCATTTGATGAACCAAATTGCAACCAATAATGAGGAAGCAATAGACAAGATTGTACTTTGCATCCATTTTCACAAAAATTCTAGAAACTATTTTAAAAACTATAAATTGTTTTAAATAATCGAGATTCACAATCCCTATGTTATTCCTTGGATTCTAGATACGAATGCAAGATGGAAATAGTTTTTAAAAAAATGTAACTCCTGTTACATGAAATCTTTAAAAAATCTCAGGTACTATTCTCAAATAATATGTATATAAGGAATATTGAAGAGGTTCAGAAAAAAGTGGGTAAATTGGCAGAGAAAAATTTGATTATTTTGCTGAAAATATTAAAAATAATCAATACTCTTAAGTTTAAATGCAAAGTCAAATGTTCAATCAAAATTTATTTTAAAAAAAACGGGGTTACCGTGTGTGTTTCTTGTGCAACTTTTTATCTTTTAAGATATAAATCATTTAAAAAAATACTATTTCTGTATTTTGGAGAAAAATCACAGAAGTATTCTCAAATAGCATCTCACTAATTATGAGAAATATTGAAAGGATTCAGAAAAAAAATGTAATAAAAAAATCTCATTATTTTGCTCCAAAAAATTAAAAATCTTTAATCCAAATACTAATATATACTTAATACTTTAATACTAAATACGTTGAAATTGCAATCTAAAGATAATCAAATATATAAAAATTTTGACCCTATATTACTCTGATGAGATTCTTTTTTCAAGACATAAATACTCTTTTCAAAAAATGAATAAAATGCAGTTAAATTGCCAATAGCTCATATATAAGGCATTCTTTATCAACTGGACCATTATAACTTAAAAAAAAAAATGTTAACCGCTCCAAATATGTTTTCTCCACTCTGTAAATTTTTACTATCCATAACACTGTAGATTATAATAAATTAGAAGCAAAATAACAAGTGTCTAAATTAGTGAAAAAAAATATAATTAGAAAAAGAAAAAAAAGAAAAAAATAATTAACCCAGTTGATTAAAAAAAATGCCTCGAATCTTGTTTGCCAAAAAAAAGTATAAATCCCTCTTAAAACTTTTTCATCAATTCTAAACAGAGCCAACCAGCCTCACTCAAAACTATATCTGACCATATCGAAGACAGCGAATTCTTGCGAAGTGACTCTTGTATCGCGCTTGATTGGTAAACCGTCCATAAGAGGGTAAAGAGAATCGCGCCTCTGAAATCTGCTATAGCAACTCCTGTATAAACTGGAGTGGGGGGGTTTCAGCATAGAAGTGGCAGACATCGAGAATGCAGTCTATATAACTATAGCAGATCGTTTTAAGTGAGGAGGGAGTCAGGACAGCGATGAAACGCGCGTGTGTGCGAAGAAATAAGACAGAGACAGACAGACAGAGAGAAAGAGAGAGAGAGAGAGAGAAAGAGAACGCCCAAGCAAAAGCGATGCGAGGGATATAATCCGGTGCTGCACAGTGAGTCAGTGATGGCGCACAGCAGCCATGCAGCCAGACCCGAGCTGAAAACCCAGCTGTTCGGCCAGATGCCCCCCCTCCCCTCCTCCTTGTATCTTAACGTCAGTTATTTCTGCAGTTCTACCGCAGACAGTCCGCGTATCGTTTGCCAGAATTCGATATCCACAGACTCTTCATAATTTCCTTATCACACTGAATTAAAAAAAAAGTAAAATCTCCCTTACACTACATAATCCAATTCAGGATTTTCTTTTGTTTCAAGCTTTGGTGCAGTGCGGACTAAAGCGTCGGTAAAGTGGACATTTATGCGACACTGAACGTGAAAACGAGAGTACCGTTTGTGTGTTTTTATTTTCTCTTTCGTTCTTAGCCGGCATTTCAGTGATTATTACCGGCTGTATAAAATTGTGAGACATAGAATTTTGTAGGATAAATAAATTATAGATTTCAAGGTTTTCTTTTTTCTTTCTTTCTTTCTTTCTTTGTTTTTTTTTTATTGTAAGCGCGGAAGTAAAAAGTTCTTGAATTCACATATACTTCTGATTCGATTGTTCGATTCATGAACCAATGACAATGACTCTGTTTATGAGATCTTATTGTAATTCGAGGATGTTACTGTCGCCGTAAAAGTCGTTGTGTTTATAGGTGTGTTACGTCCGGTGCATTTTACGAAATGAACGTGAACGTGGGCGCCGAGTGGACGTAAACGAACACGTTCAACCGCAGTAGTGGCTTTCTTTCGTGGAGACAAAAAGCACCATTTAACTGCTTGGACACTGTCAACGTTCTTGCATTCGCATCCTAGTAGGGCTTATATTCATTAGTAGTATTATTACAAAACTCGAAGCGTGAGAGATACGTTTTGCTTTTTGTGCTGCTGTACTGAAAGTAAAAGAGGGTTACGTAAATATGCTATTAGAGCGAAGGTCGGACACGATGATTGTTTAAAAGTTGTCTAGTAATTAAAGAATTAAAACGTCGTTTTTTTTAATACGCTGAGAGATAAAAATTTTATTGGCACTTTTTAGTTTGTTTTTATTCGTTTATTGTCACTTTTTAAATTTAAATGTTAAAAAAATAAATAAATAAATTGAAGCACTTTTATTAAAACTATTTTACGTTTTTTTTTTTTTTTTTTTTTTTTAAATAAACATTTCGTTGAATTGTCAAAGTTTTTTATGGTGAAATTTTTTTATTTCGCAATTTTTTTTTAATACACTGAGAGACAAATTTTGTTGTCACTTTTTTAGTTTGTTTTTATTCGTTTATTGTCACTTTTTAAATTTATATTTATGTTTAAAAAATAAATAAATAAATGGAAGCACTTTTATTAAAACTACTTCACGTTTTTTTTTTTTTTTGTAAATAAAACCTGCGGATTTTCTTTGAAAATAAAAATTTTGTTGGATTGTCAAAGTTTCTATGGTGAAATTTTATTACTTTGGAATTTTTTTTTTAGTACTCTGAGAAATAACAATTTAATTTGAAATTTTTTTTTAGATAAAATACTTGTTTTAATTTTTTGTCACAAAAAAAAATAACTAGCTTCAAAAAAAGAATTAAAACATTTTTATTATAATTGTACTGGGCGTTAATTTTTTGTAAATAAAATTTGTAAACTTTTCTTTGAAAATAAATATTTCGTTGAATTGTCAAAGTTTTTTAAGGTGAAATTTTATTATTTCGCAATTTTTTTAATAATACGCTGAGAGAAAAAAAAATTCATATCAAATTTTTTTTAGATAAACGGAAATACTGTTTTAATTTTTGGTCACAAAAAAAAAATTACTTGCTTCAAAAAAAAATTAAAACATTTTCATTAAAATTGTACTAAGCGTTAATTTTTTGTAAATAAAATTTGTGGACTTTTCTTTGGAATATTTCGTTGAACTGCTCAAATTTTTGTAGCGAAATTTTACAATTTCGCAATTGTTTTTTTATTACACTAAGATACAAAAAGTTGATATCGAAATTCCTGTTAGACCAACTTCTTCTATTTTTTGTCGCTTAAGACAAACAGTCCACGTTTTAAAAAATAAATTAAAGCACTTTTACTAAAACTGTACTTTGCGTTTATTTTTTATAAATAAAATTTGCGGATTTTCTTTGAAACTGAACATTTCGTTGATAAAATTTTTATGGTGAAATTTATAATTTTGCCATTTATGTCTGTGCAAGCAGATATTAAGTACCTTTTTCAAAACTGTGCTTCCGTTTTTTATGCATTACAAAATATTTAAATATTGTACAATTTCATTATTTTACTCGAATTGTAGTTAGACTTAAAATCTTGCGATTATTGATGAAAACTCAGTGCCTGGTAATTAATACCCAAAATATTTTTTTTGCGCCAAAAACAAAAAAGTTAATGTCATTTCATTTTATTTCATAAAATCATTTATTCAGATCAATTCTTGTTGTATAAAGAATACACTTATAGTTTCATTTTTTTTAACTAAAAAGAATAGAATTTTTTTTTACTGAAATTTGGCTAAAAATTGTACTTTTTCATACTTTGCGTTATAATTAAAAAAAATAAAAATGTACTTTTTTTCGAGCTAAACCATTCCATTGATTTGTTTAAATAAAAATGGTAACAGTTTAACAATTTCTTTTGTAAAATTTGCATTTGCGACTGTAACGTCTTTTTAAAAATATATCTCACGGATTTTTTCGTCAAGTTAATACAGCGACAAGAAAAATTGTAAATGTATCAAATTCATTATTAAAACATAAAAAAAAAAAGATTACATTTATCGAATCTACAAAAAAAAATCAAAATCAAAAATGACAAGAAACATTTCGTAAATTAGAAAAACAATCGAATTTTCACCAAATTATATTTCTATGTATCTTCACAAGACTAGAAGCATTAAAACTATTTTTTCCAAAAAAATTACCAAATACATTTTGTAGCAATTTGTGTGGAACAAAATTTTCTCAAAAGTACACCAACTTCATTCCCAATTTTTTTGCCTGTCTGAGATTAAAAAAAAAAAAACACTCTTGTAATTAGACTACAAGACACAGTCGAGATCCAATCGATAAAAAAAGAAATCTCTATCGAGAAGTCTGATGTTCCATATAAAATCATCACATCATCGTGTTGAGAGCTTCTCTCGTGGCTAATCATTGAGTTGAAGTGATAGCGTATGAATGCTCACAAGAGAGACAGAGAGAGAGAGGGAGAGAAAGAAAAGTAGCTTGAGAGAGAGAGGGAAATAGAAAGAGAGGGGTTGCAAGGGGGATGAACAAAGCTGCTGTACGAGACATTTTGAAAATCTTTGCTTCAGCGTCTGCGCATTGGGATGTTCAACTCCGGCAAATGATCCCCGGCGAGGCACAATATACGACCCTGAACGTATAGAGAAGGACGTACAGCAGTTTGACGACACGGAACGCAAAAGACGAAGTGGCTGGCTTGGAGGAGGTGCTGGGTGAAGAAAAACGGACGCGCGCGTTTACGCACTCGCAACCACGACAGGATGCTGCACCCGGATGTAACCGGATGTCAGGTCACGTAGGAGACCTCGAGGCACCTCTCGAGGTCCGTGATCGTTTCTACTAATTTTTCTTCACCAAGTGTAGAAGCAAAAGAAACGAGAGGACGACGATCACGAAGGCGTAAACCTATTTGTCCATTGAGATGCCTGGTGAAAGCAGAGAATCTCGTTCTTCAGGGTGTTCAATCCCTGTTGCGCGTACCTCGACACATCTTGGAATGGAGAAGACTTCAAAAGAGCTCCAAGATCGTCCTAATCTTCTTGGCACGACTTGCATTCCATTGCCGAGAAGTGGACAATTTGCAAGTGGACAATACCAGCAAAAAGCTGAGAGTAAACTCGCAAAAACGGAGAAAAATCGTTTGCGACTGATAATGCAGAGCAATGCTGAACAACGGGACGATGAAGAAACGTTCACCGCTGCTGACGTTAATGAGAAGGAACGCAGGATTGGCATTGCGTCACGCGACACTCAATTATCAACTCAACAGCAGATGCAGCAAGGCTGCAGGACTATACCACGTTACCAGGGAAAATACAGCGAAGCTACGAGAAATGCTGATAAAAAGGTGAAGGCCTGCTTCTTTTTTTAGAGAGGATCATGGGAGAGAGAAAAAGGGTTGGATGCGTGCGTGTTACTTTTATCCCGCTACTCTGATGATCTGGATGACAAACCCCTGTGTGTTGAATCAGCTATTGAAGCAGTAAAATTGGATATTGAGGGTTTTGTTGACCGAGTTTTGTTGTTTAGAGAGAAAGAGAAAAAAAGTCTGGTATGTGTAGTTTCGATTAGGGAGGAGTTTCTAGGTGGAAACATTACGTATTCTGTTTTTTGTTGTTGTAGGAACGTTAAAAGAATTGATCTTGAAATTAGAAATTCCATTTTTTTGTGTCTGCAGTACAAGAATGTTGCGTCAGGATTTTCATGTGTGGGTGTGTTTTGTGCTCATTTGAGTGCGTAATCGTGTGTGTCGTCAGCCGATCGGTCATCGATCGGAGTTTTTCAGACCTTATGGCTTCTCATTGAGGAAGCTTTGCTTTCGTGAAAACCAAAGAATTTGGGGTTTCAATGTCAGAATAGTTAAAAATGTTTGAATCATTCGGAAGAGTGGGTTAGAAAAAATATCTTGGGAATTTTGATCCTCCGGAATTTAAGGGTGACTTTATCAATCAAGCTGAAATTTCACATACAAGTAGAGCTACTTACTCCACAGAAGTAAAACGCCTTCTTGGAGCTATGCGCTTTTGTTTACTATAATTTGCGCAATAATTAAAACACCTGTTCTGATTTAATAAGAATTTGAATTTTTTTAAAAGGCGGTTCGTATTTTAGGTGGGGCAAATTTTTTAGTTAACGTGCTAAATCTATGCAACGGTTCAGGTTTTATAGGATTTTAGATTTTTAAAAAAATGCACGAATTAATATTTAGCTGCGTTAAATATTATATTTAGTGAAGATCAATGAATAAAATCTCAATCAATGAAAGTTTGGATTTTATAGCGATTTTATTTAGGCTTCTATTTTTGAAACATTTGAGAAAACGAGCTTACATTTCAGACACATGTAATTCAGGAGTACTTTCTATTCTAAATTTCATAGAAAAAAAATCGGCAGAGGCGTTCGAATTTTATAAAACACTGAATATAAGAGGCTTCTGTAGCTCGTGGATGACATGAGTAATTGGTCAAAAATGGTTACACAAGTTACACAAAAAGTTCTCAATTATTTGCTACAATGATCGTTAAAATATTTAAAAGCTTGTTAGAACACTTGAAAATGTTTCATTTTGAGACTCATGAAAATTTCGATACACTAAGTTTCGATATTTTTTTAAACGAAAATATAAAGTAAAACATTGCTCACAGCTTCCCTATTATATTCCACTTTCCGCAAAGTTTCCTCTATGACGAAGCCGAAATTGATAAACCTGTTTCCTCGTAGAGAAGATTCTGTGAAAATTGCAAAATAATGAGGAAACCATGGGTAAGGTTCTACTTTGTACTCTTGTTCTTTTTTAAAAGTAAGAAAGGGATTTTTATATTATAATTTTAAAGTTATAAACGTTTGCTCGGACAATATTAAACAAACAAATGGTCGCAACTTTTACACAATTCATAACATAAGAAAAATCTAGGCGTCGAATTGTTAAATTATCTTCAATTACATAACTATGAATGCGTCTTCATTTTTTAAACCAATGCTACTATATAAATTCATATTTAAAATGGAGAATCAAACCCCCAAAAATTAGAAAAAATTAGCACTTATTTTATACTATTAAGGCAATTTTTTTAAAACTCATTGCTTATCAAGAGACATTATAAAAAATTATTGTCAACTGATTCGCCTGGATAAAGAAGCATTTATCATTCTCCATATCCTCAAAAAAAGAATGCAAAGAAAATGCTCATTCGCCTCGATATTGGCAATAAATTCCTTTTTGATGGAATGTACAAATAAAAATATGTTTAAAAATGACATGACAGTATAAAAAAAGGATGTATAGTAGAACCTTGCAAATTACTTCTCGATTATTTTGTCATTTTTACGAAGCTATCTCTCAGTATTGTTGATAAATTTTGGCTTCCTCATAGAGGAATATTTGTAAAATAAAAAAAGAAAAATTCTCTGAAATATGAACTCTGTTAGATTCTCACAAAATTCAGTATTAAACAACGACATATTCTATTCAAGCTTTATGCACAATTTTTCGATCAGTTGCTTGAATCACTCTGGAATTATAGAATTTTCAAAAAAAAATTACAAAAATACTTCTATAAAATCTGATCAACTTTCACACACACACATATCCGCAAACGTATTCTAAACACTTTTTCACGGCGTTTTGGATCATTTTGAGTAATACTGACATGAAAATCTCGAGAAAAAATATGATTTTCAAAAATACAGCTTCCTTTAAGAAAAAAAAATCACACTTTGGCAAAGACCTACAAGAATAGTGAACATTTTTAAATTTACAACATAAAAGGACTTAAAACACACCAGTAGAGTCAAAGCGTTTTAATGATTGTACGTTATGTATCTCACTCGTTTCATCTCCATGTCTGGAATTGATTCGTTCGCGTCTCGTTTGAACAGTTTCGACGTTTCGTGTTTTTACCCTCTGGATTATATACACAAGAATCACTACCACGTGTTTCATCAAGACAAACAAACAAAAAGGAGCTTCACGGGCTTACGCTCCATGATTCTGTAAAAAGCCATTCTGTACTCGCTGCACTCTACGTACTGTATTACAGAACGAGATACACGCGAACAGTCGGCAATGCGGTACTAAAGAAAACAAAAAAAAAAAAAAAAAAAAAAACGAGAGAAAGTCTGTGGTACAGAGATGGTCTATAAACCCGACACCTGGATACACGTGTAGTGTTACTTCTTGGTAGATTTTTTTTTCTATTGCATTCGCATACAGAATCGCGAAAGATATACCAAAGTTAAACGAGTACGACCCCTTTAATATGCCTACCAGCATCCAATTTCACCTGTGCCCGCTTCACCTTCGCGTGCAGCACGCTGACCTGCATTGTAGTAATCCTGCTGAGACTGCACCAATCGTAACACACGATACAGGACATTTACCCCGATGATACATGCCATGACCTTAAGATTTTTCGAATTTATTTATTTCTTTCTTTTTCGTCGATGAATTTAATTAATCGAGTAAACAGAGCACTCAAGGCGAAAGTACAATATTTGCACGCGTTCGGTGTGGAACGTGGGGGATGTATTTGGGTTTTTTTTTTTTACCCTGGTAATGTTTGTGGAGCGAAGGCGTTCGATACTGCTCAAACAATTTTTATGAAACAAACAATGATTATTGTGGTTTTTTTTGTTGTCATAGAGGGAATTTGAAATTGTTTTTTTTTTATCGATTCCTGGTTGAGGATTCTCAAAAATTCAAAATATTAACTCGGTTATTTGTAAATATTGCTGCGTGAATAAAATTAGGTATAAAATATTCGCATTGAAGTGAAACTTATAATGCAGTAAAATTCTATAAAATTTGATGTCTTTTTATTTATGTAAAAAAAATCTTTCAAAATTAATTAAAATATTTACAATTAATGTAATACAAACAAAAATATTGGTTGTCTCAAACATATTTTGGTCCATCGATATGAATAATTATTGGACAAATTAATTTTTTTCTTTTTAACGAACCAACAATTCGGTTCAACGTCGACAAACGCAATTTTAATCAATCTAATTTTATAGCTCTTTGGGCTGGAGCTGAGTGAGCTGTATTTGAGAGAAGTCTCTATATAAGTTGCTTTCGTTTTATTTATTTAAAAAAATGTTCAAAATTAATTTTCAAGTTTACAATTATTGTAAAACAAAAAAAATGTTGATTGTCTCAAACATATTTTGGTCCATCGATATGAATAATTATTGGACAAATTAATTTTTTATTTTTACGAACCAACAATTCGCTCCATCGTCAACAAACGCAATTTTAATCAATCTAATTTTATAGTTCTTTGGGTTCGAGCTGAGTGAGCTGTATTTGAGAGAAGTCTCTATATAAGTTGCTTTCGTTTTATTTATTTAAAAAAATGTTCAAAATTAATTTTCAAGTTTACATTAATGTAAAACAAAAAAAAATGTTCATTATCTCAAACATATTTTGGTCCACCGATATGAATAATTATTGGACAAATACATTTTTTATTTTTATGATACAACATTTCGTTCCATCGTCGACAAACGCAATTTTAATCAATCTAATTTTATAGTTCTTTGGGTTGGAGCTGAGTGAGTTGTATTTGAGAGAAGTCTCTATATAAGTTGCTTTCGTTTTATTTATTTAAGAAAATGTTCAAAATTAATTTTCAAGTTTACAATTAATGTAAAACAAAAAAAAATGTTCATTGTCTCAAACATATTTTGGTCCACCGATATGAATAATTATTGGACAAATACATTTTTTATTTTTATGATACAACATTTCGGTCCATCGTCGACAAACGCAATTTTAATCAATCTAATTGTATAGTTCTTTGGGTTGGAGCTGAGCTGTATTTGAGAGAAGTCTCTATATAAGTCGTTTTCGTTTTATTTATTTAAAAAAATCTTTCAAGATTAATTAAAAAATTTAAAATTAGTGTAAAACAAAAAAAATGTTGGTTTTCTCAAACATATTTTGGTCTACCGATATAAATAATTATTGGACAAATTAATTTTTTTTTTCGAATCAACAATTCGGTCCATCGTCGACAAACGCAATTTTAATCAATCTAATTGTATAGCTCTTTGGGCTGGAGCTGAGCTATATTCGAGAGAATTTTCTGTATAAGTCACTTTCACGCTAGTCATACTACAATTAATCATCGTCTTACAATCAATCCTTCCCCCTCTCATAAACACTCAGCTCTTACGTCTTGGTTCTTCCACGAACCTTTCTATCAAATCCGTTATCATAAATTCAATCACGTAAACGATATTTCCGTTCAAGCTCGTATAATACGATGAAGCATAATAACGAGCCCAACAACAAGTACGTGAAGCCACCAAAAACAACGCCCAGTTCGTCGCGTTGCCCTTTCGCGTTCTTATCAACTCACCCCATCTATATTTATATATATGTGTGTGTGTGTGTGCAGTCTATGCACCCAGACGGAGATAAATTGTTCTACTGGCATTTACCGACCCCACCTCTTTAATTATTACTTTTTCCGTGCAAGAGGAGTCGACTTTTTGTTAGGTTTATCGACATTTTAGGAAATCCGAGTACTTAATTAATTAGTCTTAATTTTTTTTTTTAGGATTTGACACTAATTTCTGGCAAAAAGGATATTTTATTTGATCTGTGATAGCAAATAATTTTTTGAACTTATACTAATTGAATTGGGGTAGTAATTATGTGACAACATTTTTGATATCTTGGCTCTCATTCGATGAAATGCTTCTTGAGTATAAAAAACATTTTTTTTTTTAATTTGAGGGCATTCGGGTGATTATGCAACATTGCACTTGAAAATTTGTATTGATCTTTAATTGGGAAAAAATAAGCTTTGCATTATTGTGAAAAGCAGTTTTGTTAAAACCTTTTCTATTAGTTTTGATGGTTTGATTAATAATTTTGAAAATTAACTTGAATAACATATTTTCTTAACATAGAGAAACATTCGTAATCTTGTAAATGAAATAAAATTGCCTTTTTATGCTAATATTAGTAAAGATGTTTTTTTGTTCAGATTTTATAAATGATATCTTTAATTTTTTTTTTAATAACAGTTAAGTGATTAAAATTTTGTCACCAAGGCTTTGTTTTATGTTTTCTATTCTGAAAGAAAAATTATTCTCTACTTACAATTTTTCATGTCGTAACTCGTGAATTTTTTTTTTTTTCACAAAAATAGAAAAAAATGCTTATATAAAATGCATCTATAAAAAATTATGAAATCGAATTAGCTTAAGATTTTTAAATATTTCAACGACTTTCCATTTTTTCACAATGTTATTTTTCTCATTTCGTAAATTGTGATAAAAGCAGAATGAAAAATGTGGATTTTCACAAAAATCAAAATATCTAATTACATTTTTAAAAAATAAGAAATTCAAAATTTCTTTTTTTTTCTATATATCTCTACGAAATTTCTTCACTAGGGTTTTATTTTATAATCTCCATTAAAAAAAAAAAAAAAATTATTCTCTGCCTACAATTTTTCATATCGTACCTCCAGAATTTTTTTTCACAAAAAAAAAAAATAGAAACAAACCACCTACATAAAATTATGAAACCGTAATTTTAAACATTTCAACGACTTTCCATTTTTTCACAATGCTATATATCTCATTTCGTAAACAGTAATAAAAGTACAAAGAAAAATGTGGATTTTCTTAAAAATCCCAACAAATATCAAAATATCTAATTAAATTAAAAAAAAAAAAAAACAAAATTTCTTTTTTTTTTCAAATACCGCTAAGAAATTTCTTCACTAAGGTTTTATTTTATACTCTCCATACCGAAAAAAAAAAAATGATTCTCTAGCTAGAAAATTTTCAACCCGGCAATTTTTTCTCTATTTTTTTTCTTTCAAAAATATCCAAAAAAACATAGTTGGACGTAGAAAACAATGAAATCGCCTATTTCGGTTCACCGGCAAAGGTGAATCCTCGTACCACTACAATTTACCCCCACCCCCTAAAAAGATCTTCCATTTTTTTGCTTTGCGCAGGAGGAAACGACATATCGTCGTCCAAAACAACCGGGCACGTATCATCCGAACGTAACAACGGGTATCCCGAGTCTGGGGCGCGTCGGCGTGGAAGGTGGAAGTGGCGGCGGCTCCTCGTCGTTGCTCTCGTGGGAGTCGTCGGGAGTAGGGCCAGCCACGAGAGAGACTACAGTAGCGCGGCCGTACTACGCCGCGGGAGATCCGCCCCTGAGTACTCGTGATCGGACCCCGTCGTCGGAGTTTCAGTCTGCGATCAAACTCTCGCTGCCACCTACCACCCTTATACCGAGGTCATCGGAGTCGCGATGCACCGCTACAAGAGCCTCGTACCGTACCCACGATTTGCACGCTAATAAACGTCATGACATGGAGCCGGACAGTGGCAAGGATGACAACGAGGCCAATTCCGGCACCCCAAGTCCTGAGGTAAGAGTGTCATGTTTTGTTTTCTTATAGGAACAAAAAAAAAAAAGAAAAAGTGAAGTGAATCAGTGATCGACTTTGTGTACGAAGACGCGTTGTTTCCGCATGAGGCTTTGAAAAAAAGGGGATGAGAAAGGGACACGATAGTGTGAGACTGCTGAAGCGCCCCCCCCCCCCCCTCCCCTCCCCTTCATCGCTATTCTCCACTACCTTCGTCGTTCGTCCATGATATCACTACCAGTGGCGCGTATTGATTTTCCTTGCCGCTCCATTCTTTTGGTGCTCTCTTTGAGATGGCTCACGTTACCCGGAACTCGAGGGTATCTGGGCAAACTCTTTTGGGTTGCCAATTAATTTTCGTGGATTAGTAATGTTATGAGTTTCTGTCTTGTAGGTTAATTGTAGGGGAATGGTACTGCAGTTCGGGTAAGGGAGGATACAACCCTTGGAGAAAAATGTGCCTAACCTTTGGTTACTCTTTGGGATTGTTTTGATTGTCTATTTTTCTTTTTTTTTTTTTTGGATATTCTTTTAGTGGGCTTTGAGTCTATTGTAGAATTTATTTAGTGGCTTTGGAAATTCTTATTTAGGGCAAGGGAGGATTATGTTTTGGCAAAAAATGTCTACGATTAAAAGTTAGCATGGTTTTTGGATTTTCTGAAATTTTGTCTGAATTTTTGAAGATTCTTTTTTTTTCTGGTCATTAAGTTGATGTAAGTAAAAAATGACTCTCAACAGATTGTTTCTTTTATTTGAGAAATATCTTCATAGCTGTACCATCGAGGATCATGTTTTGATAAAATAAAGTACCTCTGTGCTATCTGCGATTAAATGTTTTTTGGGTTCTCCATAGCGAGATTTCCTTTTAGGATATTTGTAATGCTTTATCTGAATTTTTACAAACACCTTTGCCGGCTCTTTGAGTTGCTTCCAATTAAAAATCACTTCAAAAGATTGTTATTTTTTTTGTTAGGAATTTCTCTGTAGTAGCACGAGGGCGTTGAGAAAAATTTATCTATAGTATTTGTAGTTAGTCTTTGGCAATATTTTTTTAGTTTTCTGAAATACATTTACACTATTTGCAGTGTTGAGTCTTGCTCCAATTGAGAATCATTTGAAAGGATTACTACTTGTTTTGAGGAATTTGAGCAGAAGAGAGGATTTATTAGAAAAATGTGTATCTCTCTTTGGAGTGGGTTTGTCTTTATGGTATTTGTAATGTCTCAGTAGGGAATTCTACTTTTTTTTCTTACAATTTAACATTGTTCTGAGGCTCATTGAATTGGTTTAATTCCTGAATTATTTGTATATATAGCTATTTTTTTAGGAACTTTGCATTATTGATATAAGGGATGACTATCTTTTACAAAAAAAAAATGCTTTGGCATCGTCTTAAATCGTGGCAAGATTCTGAAATTATGTGGAGTAGGATTATCTTTTACAGTTGTGGTAGAGATTTCGCTTTATCTTTTACTGTGTTCTTTGAGGATCTTCTAAGTAGCGCAAGAGAAGAATCATAAAATATGTGTCTCTGATTAATTTCTATCTAGATTTTGGGGTTTTCCTGACCAGAATTATGTTTATAGTATTTTCAATGTTTTGTGTAAGAATTCTTGATTTACTCATATGTTTCCAATTCTTAGCCCTATCCGAGGACTGGAAAATGTTACGACGAGGATGGAAGTAGCGAAGAGGAGAGCAAGCAGGATGATGGCTCGCAGGCTCACAGATTGTCATCTCTTTATCATGGAACATGGCCTGTTAAAAGGGACTTATGGACCAGTCAACAAATGAGCTATCCTGGTCCGCAGACCGGTTCTGCGGCCACCCAACACAATGTAAGTCTATCCCAGTCTTTCTACTGACTACTGAAAATACAAATTTTCTGATCAGGTCCAAAAAAAAAAAAATTACAATAGCATTTACTTAATTGATTCATTTGCTCGGCTTTATTTTTTTAAATTAATGAACTCATTTGCTATGACTGAAAGCAATAACAAAATTTAAGCTCCCAGTGTTTTTGCCAAATATTTTGTAGTTGTGGGTTTGGCAAAAATATCCATGCTTTTTATAGTACATTAGTATGGTTCTAAAAAAAAAAAAAAAATTTGCACCCAAAATTCATAAAACAAACATGTCATAACACAATTCACAAAAAAAACGTAACTTAGAAAAAATAAATATCGATGCAGCTAGATTATGTCGAAGATATCTCAATTTTTTACAAATATCATGAATTCATGTTAAGAAATAAATAACTCGACGAGCACTAAACGAGCGAAAAATGTTTAAATACCATCAAAAAGCTATGTAGCAAAATTATTATAAGCTTTGATGCAAACATCATCCCATGACTTAAAAAATAAAACTTTGCTTAGTAAAAAAAAAAAAAAAAAAAAAACTGAAATTTGAACTCTGTCGAATTTCCCAAATTCAGTATCGAACATCGACACATTTTATACAAAATTTTGGATCAGTTGCTTGAACCATTCTTGAGTTACAACGGTTTCAAAATCATTACGAAAATGCAAATTTCTAAGTCTTAACTACTTTATCGATTTTTCCCGTATTCAACATTGACGCACTCTATTTTAGCGTTACGCAAAAAATGTTAATAATAAAAAAGAATCCCAAAGACCCTACGAAAATCCACAAAACGTTATGAGAAAATAAAATATTTTGCAGGACATGGCGAGCGTGATGAGTTTCTCATCGAGTACGGGTATGAGCAGCTGTTCAGCGGGGATGCAGGGTCATCGTCGTTTAGGTGCCAAAGTTGATGTAGTGTACAGTCTCCTAGGAATGCTAGGAAGTACAGAGGGCCGTGAGGACATGAGTTCGACATTGTTAGCAATGAGCAATTCGATCGACAGTTGCCTGGTAATGAGACAATCGGGTTGTCTACCTCTGTTGGTTCAACTGATCCACGCACCCGGTCAAGATCCAGACACGCGTGAGCGTGCAGCTCGCTCATTGCACAACGTGATACACGCGCGTAGCGACGAAAAAGTAGGAAGACGCGAAGCCCGAGTTCTTCGTCTTCTCGAGCAGGTCCGCGACTATTGTCAAGCACTGCGAGTTTCCCTCGAAACTGAAAGACCACCGGACGATCTCGAGAGACATCCAGGACCAACGATAGCAGCACTAATGAAACTATCCTTCGACGAGGCTCATCGCCACGCAATGTGCCAACTCGGTGGTCTTCACGCGGTCGCCGAACTTATTGAAATGGATCACGCCGCTCACGGCAGCGAATCCGACGACCAGAGCTGTATAACATTACGCAGATACGCGGGAATGGCACTGACAAATTTAACATTCGGTGATGGCAACAATAAAGCCCTTCTGTGCTCGTTCCGAGCATTTATGAGAGCCCTTGTATCACAATTACAAAGTTTAAGCGACGATTTGCGTCAGGTAACCGCTAGCGTTCTTCGAAATCTCTCGTGGCGCGCCGACAGCAGCAGCAAACAAACACTTCGCGAAGTTGGAGCTGTAACTGGTCTGATGAAAGCCGCAATGGAAGGCAGAAAAGAATCAACATTAAAATCCATTCTATCGGCTCTTTGGAATCTTTCTGCTCACTGCAGCACAAACAAAGTTGATATCTGCGCTGTCGAAGGTGCTCTAGCTTTTCTCGTTGATATGCTTAGCTACAAAGCTCCTTCTAAAACACTATCGATCGTCGAGAATGCTGGTGGAATATTGCGCAATGTATCGAGTCACATAGCAGTGAGAGAAGACTACAGATCTATAGTCCGAGAACGCGGTTGTCTTCAGGTTCTTCTTCAACAATTGCGATCACCGAGTCTCACTGTTGTGAGTAACGCTTGCGGAGCTCTTTGGAATTTATCGGCACGTTGTCCCCACGATCAGAGACTTCTATGGGATCTTGGAGCTGTTCCGATGCTTCGTAGTCTCGTACACTCGAAACACAAGATGATATCGATGGGCTCGAGCGCTGCATTGAAGAATCTTTTAAGCGCCAGGCCAGCAGGCAGCAATCTTGTTCATCTGGATTCAACAGCACGAGGACTTGGGCTTTCCACTTTGCCTACTCTCGTGGCGAGACGTCAGCGAGCTCTTGAGCAGGAAATTGATCAAAATCTCGCGGAAACTTGCGATAATATCGAGCCTAGCACTTCACCCACTAACAAGGAAGACAAATTTTCGTTTAAGGTCGATCAGAGCTTCGTCGACATTACGTCTCGTAGCAGAACTTATCAGTTGCAAAATCAAACGGGTCCTTCGAGCTCAAAGTACAATGGTGGAGTACCGAGAAGCGATAGTCGAGAATCTATGCGTTCAGTAACGAGCACGCATTCTGATACTATTTTTGAGAGAGTTAATCGACATATTAACAATGGACTCACACCGGCTGAGCTACAAATTAAGCAACAATCTTCGTCACTTCATTCTGCGGTTGGTTTCAACGCTCAACCTGCAAACGATGGTCACAAAACTAATCAGTTAGAAAAGAAGTATGCGTTGCGTTATAAAAATTCGATCCCTGAAAGATTGAGACCTACGGATTTGGGTGTTAATGAGATTGGCGATTTGAGGTGCACAACATCGACAATGTCTTGGGCAACAGCTCCTGAACAGGATTCCGCTTGCTCACAAATTCTCATGCATTCTTCGGTTGAAGACGGTATTTCACCGATGACAACGAGCAAATTGTCCGGACGTAGCAGCGTGGAAAGCAATTTTTCGAAGAGGAATGATAATTTATTATTGAATTCTCAAGTTAATTATAAAAGTCCTTTGGCGAGATCGCCAATTGGAAATTCGAGTTTTTCTCCGAGTCTCGTGGAGCCGATCAAGTGCGAAACTACGAAGGAACAACAAATTCACTCGCCAACTTTGAGTCACACCTCGGAGAGCGATCCTTTTGAAGTTTATGCCGAAACTGATATCGATCAGCCGACTAATTATAGTTTGAGATACGCTGAACGCAATTCTGATGAGGATGACAAACAGAGCTCGGGATATTTTGCTGGTAGTGAACAGGAAACGGAGGATACGGTTAAGACTTATTATACCGAGGGAACGCCGTATGAAACTCCTTTGAATTCTTCTGGAGCTGCGTCGGACAATGATTTACCTGATGGCAGTAGAATTAGACCGCTTTCGCAGCAGATTCTTTTAGGAAGAATCAACGATGGTGCTCGTGATATTCGGAGGGAATCGTATGTGCAGAAAAAAGCTGAAGATGTCGGAGTGAACGTGACGAGGAAAAATATTGAAATATCTCCTCTGAGTCTTGATGCGAATATTTCTGTGCTGCCGAACAGCTTGGAACTCGATTCTGACGTTACTAAGTCAAGGTATTACCGATAGACAAAACAGTTATAAATCATTGTTATTAAACTAGAAAGAATTGTTGAAATTTTGACCAATATTACCGCCAAGTATCGTCGAGGTTATACATCGTGTAATTTTTCATTTGCCTGCAAACTTTGTAGGATGTTTATTATGATGAAACATGATAATCTGCCAAATATTAGAAACGTAGAAATAAAATTTGTCTCGCAATATGAAAAATTATTTCTCCTACAATAAAACCATTTCTACGGAAAAACGAATATTTTAAGATAATCTAGAAACGAAAAGCAAATCGAACTTTGTCTCTGAAAATTTCAGTTATAATATGTAAAGGTACTTTTTCAGTAAAGGTCACATCTTTTGAAGGAAAAAATAAAATTCTACACAAACGCGTCGGGAATGCCACAAATTAAATTAAAAAATGGGGTTTTCAGAGGGAAAAAACGTTTCTACGCAAACACTAATATTTCTTTGAGAAAATTTAGACATTATGCATATAAAACTATTTTTTAATTTTATTATTGTATGCTCATCTGTATTCGTAAAAAAATGGAGTATCCATGATCACATGAAAATCGAAAGTACAATTAAATATTGTCAATATGAATAAAAATATCGACGCTCTTAAAATTGTTCACATTCTCGATAAAGAATTTCATCATATCCTGTAAAATTTATAGGTGAATTAAAAATTAGGTATCAATTACCTCGATGAGAATTGGTGGAATTACCGATAATCTAAATGATTTTTTTTTGTGCCAGAAATTGTGCAATGTCAGCGTAGAAATATCCGATTGAAACGTACTACAATTTTTTGTTAATTTTGTGCAGCGAATCATTAGCTGATTCTGGCCTCGCTGTGGCTGAGAGGTCGCAGACAAGTGGCTGCGACTCTGAAACGTTAAAATCAAGCCTGGAAGTGGATTCAGCATCAAGCATCGATGTAGCGGTAACACGACTTAATTCTCTGGTTCTGAATGACGAGCCAAAGATCATCAATGACACGAGGCACAAGGAGCGCGATCTGAGGGAGAACAGAGAGGAAATCGTTCGGTTGGAAGCGGAAAACTTTCCGGAGACGATGATAAGCGACGGAGATGATGATGATGAGGATTTGCTCGCTGCTTGCATTCATATCGGAATGCAAAACAATAGGTGCAAAAAAATAATTAGAAATAGTTACATCATAACTTTAGTAATAAAGAGTAAAACTCTCTCTTTTCTTTTGTTTGGTCGGAAGTCATTTAAATCGGTTTTTATAGCAATTCTTAATAACTACTTCTCAGCATCCAAGATAATTATTGAAATGAAAATATTTATGCTTTTAAAATAGTATTTTACATTAATTTGGTTATATAATATTGGCAGTCTCTTAACGTGTGGAATCGGAATTTTATAAAACTCTCTTTTCAGACACAGACAGTCATTCCGAAGAAATAGCTTGGAAAAAACCCCACCGGAGGAGAGTAATCTCGCCCGTTATCAAACAAGCACAGCACTGGATCAAGTCGAGGATACAGGATTTCCGGATCAAACAAATCGTCCCCGTCCATCGGAGTCGCAAAGATTCAACATAAAGCCAGCAGACGATTATTGTCAGCCCGACAGCATGGAAAACGGATATCCCTCATTTGAGGACAACTTCAACGTAGCCCAAGACGACGACAAAATAACCGTAGAGTACCAAAAGCTCCAAGAATATTCCTGTGATCACGATGAACAACCTCCAATTGATTTTACCGACGGTAACATGTCAGCAAAAGGAAAAAAGGCTGCGGAAACGAGTCGCGAAACTCGCGCAAATTCCGTGGAGGACAACCTCGCACAATCGTGCCTCGAAACCACATCACTTTCAAACATCAGTCCCGAGACTCGCGATTCCGAGAGCATAGAATCCTTCGATTCCATAGAAAGATCAGAACAAGCGCTTCTTCAATTGTGTTTAAAGCCCGGCACTCAAAAATCCGAATCCGTTCCACCATCCGAGTCTAATTCACCATCCGCCGACATTTCACTAGCGGAAGGTGCAATTTCTAACAACACTGATTCATCTCACTCTCGAATCACTGTAAATCCGCGTGACGAGCTAATCGACGAACAAACAATATCGCGAACAAAGGAAAACCAAGCAAAGCACGTTGAGGACGAATACAGACGACAAAGAGATCCAGATGCGATGATCGCGTCTCTGGATCGTCTAACTGCGACTCTGGTTCAACAAACAGAGGCAATGCGCGAACGTGAATCATCAGCGATGAAGCAAAGCGTTTTGAGCGACACATGGAACGAAGATTCACCAAACGACGTGTCATATCCAAGCATAAGTGTGAGCGCGCCTTTGATAGCATCGTTCAAAAGCGACGTAGACGATGATCATACTACTATGGCGCCAATGCCAACGTTACGCGAAGGAGAAAACGGCGAAACGTCGAGCATGACTAACTCGCGAATAATCGAGCGTGAAGCGATTCGCCTCGCTGAAGCCGTGAGCGCTGAAGGTACCCGACAGCATAATACAGATTTCGGTGCCAGTAGTTTAACGTCCAACGATTTGGAAGCTATTAGGCCGCCTTCAACGATGAACAGCCTGATTTCACTTACCGCGAGTTACGTCGGTCCTTTCGACAGTTACGACAGTTCGATCGATCGCGATCGTTGCCATTCAACGTCAATTTCACCTGTTAGAGTTAAAAATCCTTTGGATCCGCGTAACGGACGGAAAAAATCACTTCCCGTAGGTGTTATGGCTAAAAGAGCGCTTGCTCATGGTGTTAATCTCACGGGAAGCTTGGAAAGTCTTTTGAACGATTGCAGTCTTGGTACGAGCTCGCAACTTGAAAACGTCAAGCCACCGTCGATGATGGACGAACTTTTTGACAATGGTGACATGGAAAATAGTATGTTGAGTGTCGCGAGCATTACTTCTGAAATAGCGGACTCCAAGGATCAAGATTCTAATAGCTTGACCGGCAGCGATCCTGTTTTCGATCTTCTCAAACCAGTTGCTAATGTTTTGTCGATAACGTGCATGCGATACGCGCAATCAATGCAAACAAGCGCGAATGACAGTATAAGCGAGTATTTGGAGAATATTAATCCACCGTCGTTGTTTAATGAAGTTAGCGAGATGGATGATTCGACTGTAGAAGCTAATACCGATACTTTATGCAGCGATACTTTGTGCATCGATGTTGAGATGAAAACCGAAGAAGCCCCGCATCCGATTATTGTCGATAGAATCGAGGAAGCTGATAACGATACCGATGAAGCTGGAACACCGATTCACACAGAATCGTGTTTCAGCAGCTCGGCCGAATCGACGCCGAAGAAACGTCTGAATAAGAATAATTTGACGCCAAAACAAAAGCGACAATTGGCGAAAGAACGTTACAAGACTTACACGATTGCCGCGGAGCTCGTAAAAAAAGAGGAGGAAGAACGCAGAAAGCAGGAACAGGCCGAAGCGGAAATAAGCAAAGTTCCGCGAGGAAAGTTATCGCCCTTCTCGAAACTTACGCCAAAACAACGCAGGCAAGAAGATCGTGCGAGATTTCAGACACAGGTTTTAGAAAATCCTTTTCCGGACTTTGCGGCTCATATTAATGGTGTTGCCGAAGAAATTTCACCGAAAACAGCGGAAAATCCGGAAGAACCGACTTCACCTGCAAAATCGGGGATTCCAACTTTTTCGAATCTTTGCGGTGGTCGAACTTTTCGTAAGAAACGAGTTGACAGCAACGAAAGCAAAGAACGTTATCGCACGAGAACTCTAAACGATCTCGAAGGAATTCCCAGCGACAATTTAACGACAAATGGCGAGGCGATGCAGGACATCGGATCAGAGATGCAAACAATGCTTGAACAAAATGCTAATATAGTTCTTCACACTCTCAATGAAACCAGTAAAGGTGATTCGATTGGTGAAGAAATGATGCTCGATTGTGAGACTCTTAGCCTTGTTTCAAACGATTCGGAATCTGAGCATAGTTTACGAATGCGTTTTGCCAGCGGTCTTGGCAAAAAACTTATGACGAGTTATGTGCAAAAAGCGAGTCAACAGGCGTTTTATCTTCGGCAAGAAGAGTCAGCAGTAGTGGAAAACGGAGCTTGCGAAGTTGAGGAGAGAGTTCAGAGAGAAGAAACTCCGGAAATCAGCGATTCTGAAAGCGATGAAGAGTCCCGACACGCGGAGGAAATACCGCAAGAGCCAAAAAGGCCGAGAATCACAAAACCAGGCGTCACGAGTCGCGACAGAAGCGCCGAATCAAATGCACCCGAGAAATCTGAACCTGGAAGTCCAAAAGCTATAAGAGGCAGAAGAAAGGCTTTGTATTCAACGCCAAATACACGAAAACCAACGCCGCAATCTTCACCACTAAAACAACCATCCAGCGGAATTCCTATTGGACGCAGTAATACTTCACCGGTTGTAAGAGCAACGAGAGCAACGACTCTACGACAAAATACAAATATTACCGCTAACGCTGCCAAAGACGCGAGATCGAACATCGGTCAGAAAACACCGCAAGCTATAAATGCTGAAAAACGAGCGAGAAGCGCGGCTCTAGCGAAAAGAAGCTCGATTCCGCAGAGGGGATCAACAGTTCCAGCTATAAAATCTGTAAAACGTCACAGCACCCCACCTGCATGTACAACACCGGCGCAGAAGGAAACTAAAGTAGAGACAACGCCGCCAAAACCGTTGGAAAGACAAGGAACCTTTACGAAAGACGAGCCAGAGGTGGAAAATGCACCGACTGTTTGTTCCTCTCCAAGCAAATCGAAAATTGCAAAGCCCACAAAAGGCTCGCCAATTCGCGCGATACCCGCGGCCGGAAAATCAAAGATTTCCGTACGATCTTACCAAAATTCACAGCAACAGCAAACTAAGCTAACAAAATGTTCGAGTGCAGAGAAAATTCAATCACCGCGAGTTTCTCCGTCACTCGGAGCAAGCAAAAGAATAGCAATGATTGAACCTTCAATTTCAAGCAGAGCCGATCACGCAAACGCACAAACAGAAATCAGCAAAATGCCGAGAAGAATGATGAGTCTCGGTCAAAGATCCAACAGCAATTCGAGTATAGTCTCGAATTCGGCTGTACCGGCGCGAAAATTGCCAAAGGAAGCAACGAGCAAAATCGCGAGCTTGTGGAAAAAGGTTGAGGAAAGTAAGACAAAGCAAAAATACGAAAAACCCGATACGAGACAGTGGATAACAGCGGCTAACGATGCCACGGATTCCGAGGAAATTGCAGTGGCGAGTAAACCACCGGCTTTTCGACTTTTTCGAAGCTCCACCTTCGAAGGCGTACCTCAGGAAGCCGACGATACTGTCTCCAACACGATCGCACAAAGACCTACAAAAGTCTTTGAGCCAAACACAACAAAATACCGAAATTCCTGCGATCTCACTGGTATGACGACCGCCGACGCTCCTTGCAAGATTCCAGTTAAGTATAGTGACGCGAGAACGAATGGCAAAGATATGCCGATCGGTTACAGCACAATTGTGTTGAGAAAACAGAAAAGCGTCGATTCCACAGCAGCCACGGAAGTCGATAGTACGAAAAGAATATCACGATTGGGTTCCTTTATCAGAGTCGATTCCGCGGAAGCTGAAGGCTCGCAAATTCGTGCCGAAAATACAGCGAGAACGCCAGTTTCGGCAATCGTTCCACCGTTTAATTATAATCCGCGACAGGAAGTCACGCCGTCGACAACGAGAACGAGACTCGACGAGGATGATAATGATGATGATGATGATGATGATGATGTCTATGATTGTCAACCGGAAATTGTCACGGGTTCCGCGAGAGTGACGACCGTTTGAACGGATTAAAACCCGTATTATTCAAAGCGTTACCTTCCGAAATACGCAAAACGCGGATAACTCGTTATTCATTTCATTTCGGACTAGTCATGAAACTTTTTGTATAAGTTTAAATCCGTTTTTTTTTTAATTTTTTTTTTTTCTTTTGGAATTCGTTAACACTTTAGCGCACTTGCTCGTGGCTCCGCTGCCCAAGGTCCGGGCGATGAATTCTTGAGATGATCTCGAGCTATTCGATTCGTGCTTACGCTAATTTACATGATTAAACGTGATTTAGGAATGACGTTTTTTTTTTGTCTCCGAGGGAACATCTACTCTATTTGTGTATGTACATAATTGGCCGAGCGAATAGAAAGAATAATCTGATGAGAGACGAGAGCGGAGCTTGAATGAGTTAATTCAATTATTTATTTTGACTTTGTATATAAAGTTTGCTCGATTATAAATGTTCGTAACGGAAGGACGGTTAGTGATTAATCTCGACGACGGAGAGTGTTCCAGGGTAGCGAACGTCTCAACGCGCGTATTTGATTATAATCAAGAACGTAACAATCGAGTAAATCGCGTTTATAAGGCGATCGATAAGCTAAAGGTAGACGGGTTTTGTTTTCCGACTCCAAAAAATGTATCCTTCGATCGGCTAAGAATTCTAATTACTTTTTCAAGACTGATAGTAAAAAACAAACAAACAAACAAACAAACAAAAAATAACAAATGCGATGAAGAATATAATGGAATGAAAATTCCGGGATAATAGTTTGACAGAGCGATTGAACGAAAGAAAATTACGATAGAACGATAGCCAGGGACGTCGATTAGCGGTCTAAGTTTTACGATAAGAAGCGGCGAGGACACACGCACTACGTGGTGACGAGTAGCGAGTGAAAAGGAGTTTAAAAAAAGAAAAACTTTGTAAGCATTACCTTAAGTTTCTAGTCTACTTACAAATCTACCGGCAATATAGCGTCTATTTTGAACATATACAAAGAAAAAAGAAAAAAGAAAACCACGTAAATTAAAGTCGCATTTAAGTAATAATGACCGATCTTACCGCGGTTATCGTCCTCGTAAAACAAAACAAAAAATATACCCTTGCTAAATTCGAGCACGGACCAAATTATGCTTGCTAATTGTACGAAGCTTTAATTGGATATTACGGTAGAATTTGTTGTCCTATGGATTTAAAAAAAAATATCGGTGAATTAAAATGGGCTTTTTTTCGCATTCTCAAGCGTTGCCATAGTCGTTTGTACATAAATAATAATTCTTTGATCCCTGTTTCGACAAATTTCCTTCGGCGCGAAAAGCTCGAGACACTCTCGATGTTTCTCAAGAAGGAATTTAATTGGCGCGGCACGGGATTCATTTGTTCGTAATTCTTTGCTTCCACGAAATGCGCGATAACATTTCGAATTTTTGTGCCCTCCCTTCTTCCAGTTCGGGTTAATTCGATTTAACTCTTCCAACTAGGAATTCACACGGGGGGGCGGGCGGATTTAGTATATTTTGCACAAACACTATTTTTCCTGCCGCATGACTGATTTGGTCCGTGACAGCATAAACTTCTCGTGTATTCACTTTGTAATAGCCTCTCTATTATACTTAGGTACTAAGTGTATTTTTTCCCTTTTTTTTTCGTTACGCTATAGGTTTGTCGGATACAATGAGTTGTATATTATTGAAACCTGATACAATAAAATTTATAGCTAATAATCGTAACCTTTTTATTCGTGACGTTAATGCTTTTAATTAACCGGCATACAAACCTCATAAAATTAAGAGCAAAATTAACGACATCCTATGGAGTAAAAAAAAATATTTATTTTTACTCTATCGAGCGTAGTCAATTTAGCTCTTCATTAAAAAAAAAAAATTGCTCTATTTTTAACATAAAAAAATCAATTTGTTTTCGTAAAATAAGAAGCAAATTAACAACGTTCGATGGAGTAAAAAAAACTTTTTTTTTGCAATAGGAACACAAATATAGGAAATTTCATAATAAGGATCGCTACTTTTTTGTCTCTCTAATTCAAAAAATAATTTTTGTAAAAATTTTCTTTTTTTTATTATTATTTTATAAAAATCTTTCAGCCTTAATCTATAAATCTTTATTGTACATTTATTTTCTAGTTATTTTTGTAATAATATTACAGCAAAAAAACCCAACAAAATTTTTTTTAAACTTTTCTGAAGAGGACCCACTCAAGGGTTGAAACGTAAAAACAGTGTTTTTATTGATATAAACACCATCTTAGATCGAAATCATTGCCGCAACATCACCACCATAAATGTAGGACCCATTGCATTAAAAAATTTAGTAAACAATTTTTTTTTCCATGTTTGCAATTATGTTTCCCATATTATTACTTCCAAATTATACGACTGTATAATTTCCAAGCGAATTTCCACCGGCATGAACTTTTTCTCAAACTAAACGAAATCTCGAGAACAAAAATTTGGTCACTAGTTTGATTTGTAAGTTTCGACAACTAAAAAATGTTATATTATTAATTATGTATTTTTTAAGATTGAAATGCGATCTATTTCAAAGCAACATTGTGAGTAAAAAAATATTTTCTTATATCCTTTTTTTTTGGTTCCCGTAAAGATCTCATAAAGTGTGGGATAATTAAGGTCAAAGGAAGAACTGAGTCTAGATGAAGACATTTCATTGGTTTTATTTAAAAAGCCTCTGTCCACTGTCGCGCTTAGTAATCCATTGCGTTACAGTGGATATTCGTAAAGATTTATCGCCTTATCTTCGGACACAGAAACAAGCATATTATTCTTAACGGGATGATACTTAACGGACCAGACTTGATCGTTATGATCGTTGAAAGTGTGGAGACACTGACGCTGCGCTAATTCCCAAATTTTTACGGTATGATCGGAACTGCTCGATGCAAACTTTTTGCCGTCTGGAGCAAAAGCAACTCCAAGTGCCCACGAAGCATGTCCTGAGAGCGTACCCGCCACGTTCGCGTCTTTGCTGTTAAACGAAAATTTATTTGTTAGGCAACACTGCATAAAGGGATATTATTTATATAAAATATAACTTATTTTTGCTTCACATAAAGGAATCTTTGTTTTCGTGAAAACAATTATTTTTCGCGATTTTCATGTCAGGACACTCCAAAAAAAAGTGTTTCCCAAAGTATAAAATATATGTTTCAAAAATCTTGAGTAATCAGATAGCTTCCCTTATGTGAAAGACAAAAAATTACACAATAAACGCAAGAAAATCAACCTTTATAGGGAAGCAATGTGAGCATTTCTATTGCTGCAATTTTTTAATTAAAGGTAATTTATAATTCAAAATGATTCTTCAGTTTTTTCAAAATCAAAATAATTAGCAAAATTTTTTCAAACAAAAATGAAACACAATGAACACAATAAAAACGAAGTTGTGAATGGGGAGATAAAGATAAAAAAGATGAGGTCGCAATGTACAAACTTCTGTTTTTCATCCTTTTTTTTTTATCATACTCACACATCGTACAGCTTCATATGACCGTCGTCAGATGCTGTTAGGAGCAACTGAGAATCCGGAGAAAAGCAGAGAGACCTGATAGGCATAGCATGACCTTAAAATAATATAAGAATTTATTAATTTTCTTCATATTTGCCAGAAAGCTTTAACAAGAAATAATCCTACCAATAATTGGCAATATTCGAATAAAATTGTTTTTTAAAATTACTTGGGCTCGAATAACTGACAATAATAAAAAAAAAGAACGGCCATTAGTATTTTCCTTAAATGATCCATATCAAATTATCTTTCTGTATTGGAGAAAAACAAATTGTGTTACCTACAAAAATTACTCACAGTTATACTAATTGAAAGTCATTTTAAAAGCATTTTTATTTGAATATTGCTTATTTCTGAAACCTACCCTCTAACGTTCGCAAAACCTTTCCATGCGCGACGTCGAAAATATTTATGATTCCGTCAATCGCTCCGCTTGCTATATACTTGCCATCGGGGCTCTGTTATCGACGAATATTATCATTAGCAACATCATAGTCGCAGAATATTAAGAAAAATTTGAATTTTCCGACAAAAGGAGAATTTGGAAATTAAGTAAGACGTTCAAGAGTTTACGCGAAATATTCTGGACTTGTTATACTTACGTACGCGACGCTTAAAGTAAATTTTCCGCCTCGTGTGTCTAACGTCTGCTCTTGCTTGCCGGTCTTCGTGTCGTACATATGTATCTTTCCCGCATGACTACCGGACACTATGAACTGGTCATCGGGGGAAAAAACTACTGTCCAAATATCCACAGGACCGACTTCGATACTCGATATTTTCTCTCCTGATTCTAGGTCCCATAGTCTGAGGCTGGAGTCCAGAGAACTGGATGCACATTCTGTAAATCAATACATTTGACATAAAATTACGCAAATAGAATTCAATTTTATTGTAGAGTCTAAAAAACCAAGGAATACTGTTTCTATGTACAATTATCTAAGATTCATTATTATAGGATTTAAAAAGAAATATTTGGAAGTTAAATAAATTTAGATTTAAAAAGAAATATTTGGAAGTTAAATAAAAAATGAACAAGGCTTTTTCTTTCTGCTTTTAAATACAAAAAAAAATCACAAAGCCTCTTCTCTATAAGGATGAAAAACAAACTTATACTAAAATAGACAACAAATCAATAGTAATGTCATGCAAAGCAAAGCTTGCTGTATCTAACAGCAAAGTGAGTGCATATTAAAGTTTAAACAATTGGTCAAAAGCATAACAATAATTTTTGATTTTCTTACTTGTTCCATCCGCGCTAACAGCCACAGAAACAACGCCAAGCGAATGTCCCGTCAAAATGTGCTTTAGTTTTAACCCTCCATCTTTTTGTTCCCAAACTTTGACAGTGTCGTCGACAGAGCCTGTTACAATATATTCTACAGAATCATCATCATCGTTGGACCTCATGGAATCTCTGAAAGAACGTCGATTGAACGTATAAATAACAATCTGTTGCTATTGAAAAATTGTTTCTCATTTTCTACCTAGAATCTTCATTATCAGGCTGCGATTCCTTCTTCTTTTTCGGACAACCCCAAGCGCAAGTCCAAATACTATCTTCGTGAGCATTTTCAGTTTTGTGTATCAAAGAATACTGAAAAAAAAAAAAACGAATTATAAGCAAGATTTAAAGCGGTATTTTCGGCTTCGAAAATATAACCTCAAAATCGAATTAATTTGTTCACTTGAAGACTTTACTCACCATAGTATTTTATAATCTCCGGTATTTTTCAGAAACACGAAAAATATTCAATAACAAAAAAGTGACTATTGATCAAATTCGACGTATTTAAGAGATTGTGTAGAGATAAAACACCGGTCGATGAATTTTAATTATTTCTGTTGACAGACGAAGCTTCTATACGCTAGTGACTTTCTGCTCCATTGAAAAATAAGAATTCCCTAGAAAATCTAGTAGCTTTTCTAGCGATTTTGAAGTTTTTTTAGCTTCTATACGCTAGTAATTTTCTGGTTCATTAGAAACCAGAAAATCGCACATCAGGTCGTCAGTAAAAACGTATCGTAAACAATAAACAAGTGTAACAAATTCCTTTTTTATTAGTGCAAAAATTGAATTGTTGAATTGTTCACAACAGTAAAATAGTTGACGTTGCAAAACCCACGTTTTTTTTTTTAACGATTCACGTTCAGTTCAGTGAGAGAATATTAAATAATAAATTAGCCTATTTGAAACAATAAAAATTCGGCTCACCCAAAGTCATGGATAATTTTTTTCAAATCGATTGGTGAGTATCCATAAAAATGATTCCTAAATTTTCGCGATCTAACGAAAAATTTCTTTTAGGAATCCTCCGCTGGAGGATTTAATTGACACAAAGTTTGTCGATACCGAGAGATTCAAGAGAGAAAGCGTCGTCTATAGAATGCTTAACGACAAATTCCATGATCCTTTCGTTGATATACACATGGAACAAGATCATTTGGTGACATCTGAAATAATGGCTCAGATTGCGCTTGAGGCTGGCGAGAAGAAACAGAAAACGGAGACAAAGTCGGATAATGCAGTAAAGGTGGAGTCTAAAGAAGAGGTTTCGGTAGAGGAACAAAAGACTCAGCATACTATCTATATTCCTGGAATAACAAAGTCCAATGTCTGGTTTCCAAGAACTTCTAATTTGACTAGTCAACAGCAAGCTTTGTGTCTTAGAGTTCTTCTTAAGTTTTATGGCTCTGAGAGACCAGAAATGACCGCTACGGACAAGGAAGAATTGAAGACATACATGGTATCGATTCTATTCCACTTATTTTTGTTTTGTTTTCATGAAAGGAACAACAAACATTTCAGATTTCAGATGTTAAGATACATGACAAGCCTGAAAAGTAGAATCTCGCAAATTGCTTCCTCATTATTTTGTACCTTATATTCTTTAAAACAAGAGTTTTAAATAATATTTTTTGCTCCTTATTAGGGTGCTCCCTTGAAAAACTTTTTTCAAGGGAAAAGTTGGTATCATAAATAAAATTAATAATTTAACCACTTAATGTGTTTGGAAAACTCCTGAAAATAATTTTCCTAATGAGATAAAACTTCAAGTTTATTCATCTGTTTTTCTTTTTTTTTCTTTTTAGAGTTTAGTACCCATCATATCTCAGGAACAACAGGATTTTTTGGACTTTGCTAAGGAAAATTGGGATCCTTCGAAGTTTACGATCCACGAGGAAGAGTTTATTAACGAACAATGGAAAAAAAAGATTAAGCGCGTTGAATCCCTTCCCAGATTCTACACAGAAGCAGGGAATATACCTTTTGTCTCTCTCAAGGAAATTGGCCTCAATTTTCATTCGATATGTTTGTCAATGGTACTAAAAAAAACAACCATTTTATTTTTTTTAAATAACTGAGAAAATTATTTTGCAAATTTCTCCGAATATCTACAAAGAATTGATTTGTGATTAAAAGCTCTTGAATTTTTTTCATAGGGAATATTGCCACATACGTTGCTGCCGACATTGTCTCGGCGGTTCATACTGACAACATCAACGACTAAGATAAATCAGCGATTTTTCTCTACGGAGACAAATCGAGGATCTGAGAAAAGCGTGATATTCAAAGCCCCCGTTAGCCAAGATCCGAATTGCGATTTATTGGCAAAGGATCACGATGTGGATCTCGTTATTTCGTCAAGTGGTTTGAATTGTTTGGCTCTCAACATGGACTCACAGAACACGAATTCGTGGATTTTGCCGATTGTCGTTAAGCGCATAAACGAGAAAAACGTTGTTTACGTTGATAAGCCACTTCCGCCAACCGGTCTTACGGCTATTCAGAAAAATGCTTGGATCTACAAATACAAAATAAAATCGTTCGTGAATCATCCTTATCATATGAATGCGATCGGGTAAACAGACAAATCTTTCTTATGTAATGATGGTATTATTTTTTTTTTTATTGAATATCACTGCTTTTTTTTATTTAAGCTTTTTCCGTTTTAAAAAGGCTTAAATAAAACGGTATCAAAAATCGCGTTTGATTGGTTTTTAACGGCGTTCTGATTATATAAAAAAATCTCCAAATTGTCGCAGTTTCCTTCTTTTCAATATAATCCGTCTATATTATCGATTTTAAATCGATTTTAATTTAACTACTATCGCAATTTTTTCAATCCTTGATCGACTATGATTTTATTTACTTGTGAAGAAAAGTAAAACAATTTTTTGCGTAAAGTCGGAGCAGTTGCTTTTACAATAATTTTACATCGATTTTATTTTTTCAACTTTTGTGTGACTATTATTTTAGCTTGGACGAGCAGGCTATTAAAGAAAAAGCTCAGCTTCGAGTGACACGTCATACAAATGCGCTCGACGAAGAGAAGATCAGTGAGAGGACAGGAGAAGATAATACAGAAGAAGCCTGCGAGAATGAAGATTCTAGCAAAAGCATAAACCAAAATGATAAATTTTTACATCCGCCCGTTGGTCACAATCTTTTCTACAGGCTCTTCAGCGTCGGACCGTGCGGCGAGCATCAAAGCGAACTCTTAAAAGACAGAGTTGAGAAAGAGTACAAATTATTAGTTCGCTCAAAGGCTGACGGAGCGAAGGTAATTCACATTTTATCGGAACAAAATCTCGCTCTGCGTTACATACTTTTATTTTGTTTTTATTTTTAATGCAGATCGAGCGAAACGGAGACGCGCGTCTCATGTTAATTGCTTCAAAATTGGAGCACCAATTGAATTTAGGCGCCGAGGCTGTAACTATAGAAGAAGCTGCGAAGCAGTGGATAACTTTGACCTTCAGGCCCGACACAATCTTAGCTCGTGGTAAATAACTTCTATATATTTAATTTTAACACATTTAGGTTCATTAAATTAAACATCAGTTTTCTACTTATTTTCATTCCATTAATTGTTACATCAAATTTCTATTTCTCAGCTCTGTGAAGTATACATAGCTTGGCAATTGCTTTCTCACAGAGTAAGATTTGTTTTCGTGAGACTTTTTTTTGGTTGACATTTTCATGTCAACCAAGAGATTTACAAATCGAGAGTTAAGAATGGATCATTTTATTTTCTATTTCAACATCTCATTATTGAATACATGATTTTCTTTTACATCGATCAAAAAAAGCTTCAGGAAAATTCCAGAATAGTCTTGTGTCATGTATAAAATGTTTACGCAACAACCGACCATGAACTGATATCCCGTTTCATTTTTTCCATTTTTTAATGATTTTTTTTTTCGAAAAAATGGCTTTAAAAAATCGACACATTTGTCTGCCCTCTCCGGGTCAAAGCTCAAAAATGTTCATCTCTGATTCAGCATATTTGACAAAATTTTCAATTGGGACATAAAATTTTTATTAAAAAAATGTATTAAAAAAAGTTGCATCAAAACAAAAACTTAATTAGAAGTGTTTTTTTTTTCGAGCATATAGAATTCCTCATATATAACATGCTTCTAAATGTTCCTTAAAACAAGGATGCAAAGTACAACTTTGCACATTGCTTCTTCATTATTTTTTTATTTTAGCAAATCTTCCTCCGAAAGGGAAGCCAAAATAGACGAACATTCCTCTTCTTGGGGCTGGCATTGTAAAAATTAAAAAATAATGAGTAAGCAAGGTGTAAACTTCTACTTTAGATCGTTTTTTTACATACAATTCCCTCAAAATTTATTTAGACAGTAAATTTCTATTCGAAGTTAAGCTTAAATATAAATTAGATAGCGATTTTCCGTTTATCTTTATTCTATTTATTTACACACTTTCTATTTATTTATGACGATTTATTTAAACAGCAATATTGTATTTATATACATTTTATTTATACATACCGTAAATCAGTATTTCATATTTATTTTGAATACACGTAACTTCAACAGTTACCTTTCAATAATCGTGTAAAAATAAATTTTCCACTCAGTAAGGATAGACGCAACGACGTCAGAAGTCATACAGATCGAGACACGCACCGCCACATCGGTTAACAACGAAATCAAGCGACTTTACAAATTAAAAACCGAGACAGCTTTGACGTTGCTCTACAACATTGCGGAGACGATGACGAGCATGATGCCCGGTCGCTATCTCATGAGGCACACTGTGCGAAGCGGAGGTTTTGCAAATATATACAAAGAAGTCGACGGGCCTGGGTACAGAACTATTTTTTATGGATTTTTCTAATAAATTGGTCATATTTTGTTAATTCAATGGCGGCGAATCATTAATCTTTTTTCTCGTCCCTTTTAGAAAAAATGTATTTGACCTACAGACTGTTTACTGGGAGGACGAATTTCGCACGATTCCTAATTCGCCATGGCCGGCGTTAGACAAAGGAGTCGTTACACCCTGTTTAAAGTGTTTCCATCGAATGCCGGCTATGTTTCGACCAAAAGGACGAATAACGAATATTGAGAATAAGAATAAGAAGAAGAAAACAAATAAAAAAAAAAGGCAGAGTAAGTTAAATATTGTCCTTGAGCTCTGTTTTTTATATTTCTAAGCGCCTATAATGATAAATTGCTTAAATTGATCAGGCAATTAGAATTGACGAACTTTTAACTCACAAAAATTGTACAAAAAATACACCACGCAATTTCTAAAACCTTCATCTTGTAGAAATAAGATCAGTAACGACGCAGTATTAATTAACTGTACTAAAGATCTGTGTTTTTTTGTTGTTCAGATCCTAACGCCAATGGTGTCAGAAAAAGTTTGCGAAAGAAAGGAGCTCAGTCATAAGTCGTTTTGCATGGGACGGATAAATTATCACAACTAAAAAATGAATGTCTACCATTAGTTAAAAAAAAAACAAAAAAAGAAACTTCGTTGACAGTAAACAGAACCAACCTATTAAGTTTCGCGATACATTTTTGAGCTTCGAAATGTCGAAATATTTTCAGAAAATTGTCAAATACCGGATAATTAATATCGAGCCAGGAATCGGTGGCAACTAACGATAATTATTATGCTCGTTGTCGAAGAATACTTCAAAACAGGCCTTGTTGTGTATCTCTGGTCAAAATACTTGTGGCAGCAGATATTGGAGCGAAGACAGGTTTACTAAACCACTTTTGAGTCTAATGATTTGCGTAATATTAGCGATTAATTAAACGCTTTATTTACTATGTTAATTTTTTTTTTCAGCGAAGCGTACTTAACACTTATAAAACAGCGCCAGTTGAAATACGAGAAATAATCGACAATGAAGAGTACGAGGCTCATCGTAATGCGGATTTGTATCGTTCAGGATTCGAGGTGTTCAAATCAACTCTTAACGTCGGTCTCGCCACGGTAATTTATAAGAGAAAATTTTTAAAAATCTAAACAACGATTTTTATATAAATTTTTTTTATAAAAAAGACAAATAAAGTTGCCATTTTTATTTCGATACGGTCGAAGAAATTAGTTATAAATGAAAATACGCGGAGAGACGTTTCTCATTTTCAACTGAATTTTTCGATTATCTTAAACAGAAAACAAGACAACTATATTTATTTCATTAATAAAAATCGTGAACTGTTTCAGACTTTCATATTCTTCAATGGATTTCTTAAATTGTGGGGGAAGTCGAGCGAAATAATCGCTTATTTCGACATCAAAGACAGCCAGGATATAATAAAAAATGCTCTCTTCCTGACGATGATGAGTTCCGGCACTTTTCTCATGAGTTTGCCATTCGCGATGCTTGAAATCTACGTGCGACAAAATGAAGAATCCGAGCAACGAATCACGCTAACGAGTGTATTACTGAGTCACAGCATAGCTCAGACTCTTCTATTTCCCTTCGTTTGTCTCTTCGTCTTTGGTTTTCAACTGGGTGGCGAGAATACTTTGTTGTGGACTTTCGGATTCGCCGAATTTCAGATATTCACCGATTTATTAAACATAGACGCAGCTGAACCGCTGCCAGAATGCGATTTGAAAAAAAGTCTCGAGGAACTGGCGAAAAAATATAAATTTCCGTTGCAAGAAGTGCTTGTGACGAAACGATTTAACGGGCAAAAACGAATTTCTTTGAGGGGATTTCCAAGAGCGAGGACAATCGTTCTGAGCGAAGAACTAACTCATGGAGATTCGAACGAAGAAGGAAGTATTACTGTGGATGAAGTGACCGCTCTCGTAGCACTCGAAATGAGCCACTGGAGGCACGGTCATTCATACATCAATTTCGTTGTGAACCAAGTGAATTGTTTATTATCTTACCAAATTTTCGTGATTGAAAATTGGCTATTTTCGGATTTTTTTTTAGGCAAATAACGCAGTAAATGCAAATAAAAAGCGTTAAGTTTATTACAATTTCTCGCCTTCTTTTTTCAAATTAAAAAAAAAAAAAAAAACAAGGATGAAAATAAGAAAAAGAATGGTCAGATTTATCAAGAATTGTCGTAATAAAACGAGACAAATGTTACATTAATTATTGTTTTATCTACATAAAAAAAAATCCGGAAAATAAGCTATTTTTATTGCGACAAAATCGTCGATATTGTGGAATAACTTTTTCGATATTTAAATTCCTTTCATAAGTCCAGGCTTTTTGGCCTTAAAACGAGTGATTATTTGCTTCTTATACGAAACATTTATAGCAGAAATACCGTGGTACATATTCTGTTATAAATATCGACAATTTGATCTAACTCGACGCTCGAAATTAACATTTTAAGGAATTTGTGCGACGGGGAATAATTTGTTCGTAAACTTTTTTATCCCTGTAGACGCACTTGTGCCTTCATCTGTACACGATGTATCGATTATTGAATTCCCCGAAATTATACGAGGCTTTTGGTTTCGATAATAAGCCATTGGCTGTAGGATTGACTCTGATGCAGTATTGTCCTTTGTTCGACGTAAGTGTTACGAACCAGTGGTTTTTTAATAACGTAAACTACCAAGTGTGAAATAATGTAATTATTATTTTGCGAATGCAACGATTAGTTGTACAACTTTATTGGAAGGACGGTAAGCAGACGATTGGAATTTGCGGCCGATGAAGATGTCAAACGAATGCAGGGCGATGTTTCACTGAAAAAAGCAATCATCAAAATCGGCAATCACGCCAAATCTTTCCCTGTTCAAGACTCGATCTACTCGGCGTGTTACAATTCTCAAGCTAGCATTTACGAACGTATAACTGCATTCAATGACCTTAATTCCCTATAGACTGATGTACATAATTTGTTGATTATACATTTTGTTGACTTAACGAAATAAACCAGAAATTATTATTCTTGTATTGCTATGCTTTATTTAAGTAAAATTATCGCTAATGAAAAAAATATTATTGTCAAATTAGCTTTCACTTCGTCTATCTACGACGGAGTGAAACCTAATTTGCTTTTGCCTAGAATATTAATCGTCCCTGAGTAGATTTGATTACAGTTTTCGATACCGATGAACATGAGTCACATCACCTTACGGCGATGTGCAACACCGACTGAGTCACAATGAGTGTGAGTGAGAACCATTTTTTTTAGATCCGTATTTCACGAACCATTTCTACGATCCAGTTTAGATTATGAAAAAAAATGAGTCATGCTCTGCGGAATTGCCAGACGAAGGGTACGACGCTTTGCTTTTGCCCTAAAATGTCCAAATTTCGAAGTAAATATGGAAACAGTTTTTGGTTACCGACCGAGGTAGGAATATGTAAAACGACCCAGTCGGTAACCAAAATCTGTAATGAATGCGATATTCAGAGATCGTAGACAAGGGAAATAGTGGATGTAAAATATAATACCGCGTCCGATGATGCTTCCCGTTTATCCGAAATGTCAACCGTATTTAAATGGCATTAATTCGAAAAAAAAATGCAACTATCTCTCTCGCACGCACATGTCACGTGATAAATCATTCACATGGCCTTAAAGCTCCATTCCTAATGCATCAAATACCAAACACAAAAGAATTAAGTCACGACGATTCGTCGAATAAATATAAAATATTCAATCTCCTCCACCAGTCTCAATGAAATAAATCCGTCCTACCGGAAATAAACTTGATTATGCTAATTATACTAATGGAAAATTCACCCTAGGATCATTTTCTCTCCAACGATTGACAGAATTGACCGGACATGCGCACTCGCTCGCCTAAATGTCACAGGTTATTGTGCGGTGCTGTGTCTGACTCTCGACGAGAGATATTGCCTGTTATCATTATATATTTTTTTTAATCGTGCTCGCGTTTCGGTAGGTGGATCATATACTTGGGTGCACCAGTGTGTTTAGTATAAGTGGGCTGTGTTAACAATGGCAGACACAACGGTTGACGCAACGCGGCGTCTTAACGTCAAAAAACAAACCCTCGACGACGCTTACGCGGCGCCAGCGAATTTTCTCGAGATCGACGTTATCAATCCGGAGACTCACGGTGTCGGCAAGAAGCGGTATACCGATTACGAGGTTCGCATGAGGGTAAGTACCGAAGATGATGCTTTTGTACTATCATCGAGAGAGAATGAGAGAGAGACAGAGAGAGATATGGAGAGACAGAAAAAAGGGGTTGGCGCCGAGTCTGGCTTTTTAATGATAAAAACGTTGACGTGGAATGCTCAATAGGTCCACCCATCGACCGTCAGATTTTCTCTCGCCCATACATATACTAACGTGACGTAAAACCCTCTCGTTGTTGTCAGTATCGATACTTTCTCATTCGCGCCTGACCGATAATTGCACACCTATTATAAATGATTCATTGGATCCACCCCATTCGATTTTTTGGCACCCTCATTCACACACACGCCTTGACAATCTCAAAAATGTCATTGATTTAAAACTGTTGGCAATGTTTCACTAAGAATACGATAATTTTTCAATACTCTGTCAATTTGTCAATCAGAAATGCATGCTTTTATGTATTTTCGTATAATTCTTGTTACTTAAACAGAAATCAGTTGAAAAAATAAAACTAAAAGAAAAGACTACTTGAATGCACTTTTTTTTTTAGTTATTTATAGCACACACTCAGAGACCTGTATGATTAATACATACAAGAAATGAGTCACCTGAAAACTATAAAAATAAATTAGCAGTTGCACAAATTTTGCAAATTAGTGATAAGAGATACTACTTAAACAAAAATAAGTAGAAAAAGTTAGCAATTATTGAATATTGTATACTGACAATAAAATGTTAATGGAAAATTGAAGAACAAAAAATTTTGTATTTTTATGCGCTTTTGCAATCCTTACTCTTCATTGGATGGCGATAGATATAATGGAAATGGAATGTCTTATCCAAAGAAGTATCAAATTATGTTAAAATTCATTGTACACTAGTTCTGTATCTCTATAGTAACACTGAATATAATAATTATTATGTTATTATTAAAAAAAAAATACTAGAACCAAATACTGATTGTCAGATCTTTCCATCAGTCTTTTAAATATGCATACGAGGAACTTATTAATGAGAGTATTGATACTTTTTCATTTACCCTTTAACAATAATTACACTGCACTTATGATAAACGATTTATTGGATTCCATTGAATTTTTGGTACCCTCATTCACACATGCCTTTTGCAATTTCAAAAATATTATCAATTTTGTCAATTTGACAATGAGATTTATATATTTTATATATTTTTTATATATTTTTATGAAACAAGTTTTGCAAAACTGTTAAAAAATCAATAACTAGACAATTTTAGACTAAAACTTTTTTTTTTTAATTTGGTAAAAAAAAAAAAAAAATTTGGATATTGATAATATAATCAGAGACATTTATTTTTGAGTCACCTGTAAATCAAAATTCTGTTTTAATTACACTTATGAAATTTCCAAACTTTATAAAACACATTATTTCAGAGGCACAACAAAATTGACCATTTCCATAGGTGTTTCTTTTTCTGGTAGTTCACTTAATTGGTATAATTATTTTTTATACTTTCCACTTCTCCTAGACTTCAGTTTCTAGACTCCAAATTCTGAACACTTTAAGTGCAGGAATTGTCGTTTAAAATTTGTATGCAGCAGTTGAAAAAAAAAAGAAAAAAAATCAATAAAAAGTTGGCATGAAGAAAAATGTTCAGAAAATTGTTCTGTGCAAGAACTTGAAAAAGATTTTTTTTTTTGTAGTAAAAAACTTTTTTAATCCATAAGTTAGAAATGGAAAACATACCAGCACTAATATAGCTACAAAAAAAAATTAATAACAAAAAATCATAAAAATATATAATTTTTGTTGTGCTTCACAAATGGTATTTTTATCAATTATATTTTGATGACTTTTAATTAAATAAGCTCCCTTACAATCATGAATAAAGTCATCAGACAAATTTGTTAATAAATATAAATATTTGTTGTTGAAAAAACTAGTATTATTATATTTAATTAGAGAAATTTTTGTTTAAATAGGGCCATTACAAATAATACTGTATGAGACTTATTTTTGTTGTGCTATAGATGAGTTTTAAATTAAATTATAGCTCTTAAGAATTGAAGAAAATGCAAAACTCATGGTTTTGTATCGCCGAGGTTTATCTTAAACATATTAGGACAGTGGTTGAATATGAGCACCTTAAAGGATGTTGTAAGGCTTCTCAAATCCATTGCTGGCAAGCCCTGCAGTGTTCTTCCGTTCTCTTGTCAACAATACAGTGTGTACGTTGCACAATATGTGCACACACAGACACGTTCTCATAATTTATATACCCTATATTTCTTTGCAGACTAATTTACCTGTATTCAAAGTAAAGGAATCGAGCGTTCGAAGACGATACAGCGACTTTGAGTGGCTGAGAAATGAGCTAGAAAGAGACAGCAAGGTCAGTGAATCGTCTGTAGAAGATAGTGGAGATTATTTTAGGTGTAGAACTTATCGAGTTTCGTCGTAAATCAAAGCTTATTTCACCGTTTTTTTCCTCATTTCAGATTGTAGTTCCACCACTGCCAGGCAAAGCATGGAAGCGCCAGATGCCTTTTAGAGGGGATGATGGAATATTTGAAGAAGACTTTATCGAAGATCGCAGGAAGGGTTTAGAAATATTTGTGAACAAGTATGTAATTCAGTTTTTTGATTTCATACTGAATTTACTAATACTTATGAATTTTTTTTAAGCAATTTACCGTTTATAGAATTTTATTTGCCTGATATACATTCTTTATTTGAATAATAAAATTTAAATCACTATTTCATAGCAGAAGTAATACTAAACTTGTTAGTAATTATGAATATGGCTATTTAAAAATCAATTTACCATTATTTATATGGTTTTACTATTTATGCACAAGTTTAATATTTTACTATAATTGCAATAATGAATTTTGTGTTAAATCGACATTTTAAAGTAGTGGTAATATTAAATTTTCTAGTACTTATGAAATTCGTAATTTTCTAAATAATTAGCCACTTTTTAATACAATTTTATTTGCTTGATTTTTACAAAACTTCGTTGGAAGAAAACAAAGTTTGTGTTATAGAATTTGTGTCGAAACACTATTTTATTAACGAATCAATGATATAATACTAAATTTGAATCCCGGAAATAAAGGCCAAGGGAAAAAAACGACGACGGAAAAAAAGGCCACATTACACTTTTTCCTGCAGAATAGGAGTGGCTCAATATCGCTCACAAACACCCGCATAGTTATTCGTCACCAAGCACATTCTTTCACCAACAAACACACCGTTTGCGGAAAATTCGAAACTTTTCAACACTATCGTAGGCTTTTATTCTAGACTACAATTTGATAAGATTCAAACAAAATTGAGTCACTCCTACTCTGCAAGAAAAAAAAAGTAATGCGTTTTTTTTTCCGCGGCCGTTTTTTCCGCCTACCACTAAATTTATCTATGAATTTATTTATTTTTTTTACGTAATTTTACTTGCCTAATTTTGTATGCACTACTTTTATAAATACTTAATTGTATTAATCAAATTTGTATTACAGAATAGCTGGTCATCCTTTGGCGCAGAATGAACGATGTCTGCACATGTTTCTGCAGGATCCCGGGATAGACAAGAATTACGTGCCAGGAAAGATAAGAAATACGTAGGGCGTGATTCAGTCGATGAATATCTCTCGTTTGCAATCACTTGGGCGAAGCCTTTAGAGTCCTTAATTCTCAATTCCTTAAATGAATTATCGTGACCCATATCACGAGCCCTCATTATCGTAACTAATTTTCATTCGAGTAGAAAACACTATATATAACGTTAATTTATAATCGAAATTCTTAATCCTCTCATCGCGTAGAACGGATTAACACTTCATTAAAAACTCAATCTAATCTTTGGGTGCTATTCGAATCGAGATTTAAGGATCTGTCCAAGTGACTACATAATTAAAAGAAAAAGAGAAAGAAAAAAAATAAATAAATAAAGAAAGTCGGTGGTATCGTGTAAAGCTGTTACGACGATTTAAAAATATGTTACGAAAGAGGAAATCAGAACGTAAGCAGAAAATAACGTGGAATTGTAAAAGAAGCAAAACATTTAGTGTGACTGTGTCGAAATCACAAAAAAAAGAAGAAAAGAAAAACAGAACAGCTTGAACAGACGGAACCAGACCAACAAATAAATTCGTCCCTTGAATTCGACGGAAATTTCATAGAGAATTGTTGCAATAAAACAAAAAAGAAATATCGACGAGATATATATATATATAATATAAATATATATTTCGATTTGTGTAAATGCGAGGGAGGTGAACCATGACACAGGAGTGTAATTTCTGATTTATCAAGTATACCGTTAGAGCATAGACGAATCTTATGTACTTTATACGTAAAAAAAAACAAAAAAAAAGAAAAAAAAACACAAAACTGTGTATGTATATGTTTAATCAATTTTTGCAACCTGTCTATCATCGTTAGTTAAGCGAGGCGTTGATTTTCAGGGGGAGGAAAACGGGGGGAGGGAGGAGAGGAGATTAAGCTAAGTAATTTCCAATGCAAAGGTAGAAAGAGAAACGGTAATGTTTGTATTCACGACTTTTTGTACGCGAACAAGAAACATAAGACAAAAACGTAAAAAAAAAAAAAATGTAAACCGCCGAGGAAGAATTTATTGATTACTCATATTGTTAAGACACGATATATTCTTGTTGGGAAAATAAATGAATAGAAAACAAAAAAAGAGCTTGCGCGCAGGATGTGATAGGCGACAATTGCGGTGTTGGAAAATACGGTGGCTCCGCGAATATATCTCGCGTGGTGTTTGTTCATTACATACATCGGACAAGTGTTCAACAGCCTTGATTAGATTTTTAATATAAACGTCGGAGTATCTGTATTAGAGACGCATCATATCGATTTGTCGTGAAAAGCATTCACGTAGAAAAAAAAATTGCGAGTCACGAAGAGATAGAGAGAGAGAGAGAGAGAGAGAATTATTTAAATACTGAACGTCGCTCCGTGTATGTATTGGCTCACCATCCGAATTTTCCATACGTTGGTTTTAACGTCCTATTGTGATTGGAATAATAATGTACGTGTTATTGTAATTAAAAAAAAAAAGAAATCTTGTATGATTAATATTCTGTAATTTGTACATTACGCATTATTGTAGATCTGTCGGGCACCTCATTGAAATTACACATCACACGTTTCGTGGCGTGCACACGTATTGTTGCGTCACCATGATATTTCGAATTACAAATAAAAATATTATTATTAATTTTCAAAATGGTCAATGTATTATTTTGGGTTTTTTTTCTGTTATCAATTGAACGTCTCGAACCGAAAATTTATTCTCAAAGCGAGATGAAGCGACGCTACATTTTTTTTTCATAAATTTTTGCAGAGATGTTTGATTTAGAAACATTTGCTTGGAGCGATTTTTTTTTTTTTTTTTTTTTGGTTATTCGGTTCAATCTTTATAAAGGGGCGTTGCCGATTAACGTCCATTTTTCGATAAATTTTTCTTTATCTGCATTTTATATGCATGCGTCGTTGCTTCGTCGATAAAATGATAATCGTAACATATATTTTATACAGAAAACTCCACAGTGTATATTGACTTGGATCTTCATAATTAATTATTTATAATACATTTGCGAGACATATAAGTATGCACGGTTCTTACAAATTACGCGAACATATTGATAGCGTTTCAAAGGATAGTTTACAGCGAACAGTTATGAGAGAAACACGTTATTGAACCCTTCGAAAGCTTTGCTATTTTCGAAGAACAAACATAAATTTATTTTACATTTATTAATGTATTTATGAAACTAAATTTTGCATTAATTATTGTACTATTTATTAGGTTTTACATTAATTCACTGCTTCATATTTTGCAGTTCGAAAGTACGATGTATAATGAAGAAAACAAAAAAAAAAAGAGAACTCCAAAGGGTCAACAACGTAACAAATCGTTTTCTACTCATCGGTCACATTTGTGTATTTATATTCTCCATAACGGTTACATCTAAAATATGAATAATCGAAGAAAAGTAACGAATATGTTCCTCCCATAAATTATATAAATTTGCCATTCCGAAGAATGCGCAATAATGAAAAATAAATCAAAAGGACAAGGTTTTTTTTTCTTTCTTTTTTTTACAATGCAGCGACCACAAATCTTCGACGAATATCTCCAATGATATGCTGAAGAGAAACGTATATTAATATATTTACAGCAAACGTGCTTAATAACTGGATGAACTACAGACTGCCTTTGGTAAGAATACTTAAAAATATATTTATATAAAAGAAAAAATATCTGAAAGTGGTTTTGTGTAATCGCAAGTTTGTGGAAAAAAAAAATGAAATTCTTGAAATTCACGAAATTCACGAAGTTGAAAGGAATTCTTTCTATCTAAGATTCTTCTCATAATTTATTAATATTCTTTTTTTTTCTCGTGATTGGCTGTTAAATATGACAGCCAAACCCACAATACATAAAGGCAAAGGCCTTTGCTCTCAATTCCGTATCTCATACACGCAAGTATCGATAAAATAATAAAATATTGTTTTCAAATCTACGATTATATACGATTTTATGGAGCAAGAAATAAAACAAGAATTATCATTATTATTCATGTGTATATCTCTGAGTGAGGCTATCACAAACAATCATAGGAATATAATCATCGAGGAAGCTATTAATTAATTAATACTAGTACTAAAAGAAACTGCGTTCCATCCAATTATTTACATTTTTTAAATTTAAAACGCAGAACAATTGATCATCCGGTTCGGAAAAAAAAAATGTTAACAGTTCCACCGAGCCGTGTGTAGTTTGAAGAATGAAAAATATTGCAAAAAGATTTCGATATTAATCGAAAATTCAGCCGATTTTCGGCACATGATAAATCGCGATAGATAGATCAGCGAGACTACCTTTCATCACCTGAACTTTTAGTCAAATAATAAACAAACAAAAAATGAGTCAACATATCACGAAACGAATGCATATACATACTGTATGTACGTACGTAAAAAAAAGTGTCGGGTAATGTTTGCGTGACTGGTCTTTTCCAATCAGTTTAAAAATGTAAATTTCTTTGTGTAATCTTGAGAAAGGAATATTTCAGTTTTACAGAGCCCCGAGCGAAGTATCAGTTTATCGCATTTACTCGGTGAGGTTTATCATAGTCGAACAAAATGTGTGTTTTGTGCGTTGGTGTACAGTCAAGAGAAAAAGATTACGAACGGAAGTGAACGATCGCCAAATATGGAACCACCAATTTTTATCGTTTTTCGTAGATCGCTGACTGTGCACGTGTGCATATCCGTTATATCGCCGATGACAGAAGATCTTAAGCGCTATTTTTACGTTTCTCAAATCTTGTATGTGTCTTTATTTTTCTAAACGCAACGTCCATAAAACGCTACTAATTAAATACTTTTCAGATAAGGGGAAAAAGAGCAATCTGTGCATACATTTTTTGAAAATCATACACAGTAATACTTAATTATTTAATAATTACGGATTCTCGCGCATTCTCCTTTTTGTTTGATCTCTTTTTTATCATAAATTATGCTTTTTTTTTAGTTTAAAGAGGCAATGCTGTACTTTCTAGGCAAATGAGTGATAAATTTGTTTCGAATTACTTTGGGGAACTAATAATAGGTGATTATTATTTTGTAATCAAGAATGTTTTGTATTACAATATCAATTCAAAACTCATAAAGATGAATTTATAAATATATTAATTGATTAATGACAATTGCCAAAGAGTTACAATTATGATTTATTTGTTTTTAAATATTTGACAGTGTTGACCGTTTAATAAATAAATCCGCTTATTTATAAAAGCTTTTTTTTGCTTGGTAAACAAGAGAGTCTTTTTTATTTAAATTGAAAAATCCCTCCTCATTTAAAAAATTCTTACAAATCCATCACTATTAATGTTTCTGTGAATCAAATGGATATACAAAAAAATCATTCTCCAATGCTGCTACTTAATGCATGAAATCGGGCAGAAATAATTATAAAAATTTAGCACAGATTTGACAAATGTGAAGTGCTTCAAGCTCTTTAAAAATATTATTATTCATTCGACCAGAAGGTAAAGCTAAAGTCTCCTTAAAAAGCTTTTCAGATTAATGTAAATAAAAAATATTGTGCATCTTTTTTGAGAGTAAAATGATTATGATGCATTTAGGATCTTCTGGAAGGAGCGATATACGGCTGTAATATCTCATCATGACACATAAAACTTATATAGTACGACGATAAACGATTTATAACTATGCACCCAAGTTCTTTGCGATCTGTACAATGCTTATTAACATCAACCTATAATTTTTCTCCAGGGAAAACAAAACAATCTACAGATTTTCGACACTTAAACTCTCCCGTGGAGAGTTATATCACTTACATTTTCGACGAAACGATACAATTTTATAGTCGTTACGCTCGTCAATCGTCTCGAGAGACGATTTATTTGGACGTCAGGCACGGTCACAGCATCAAATGCCTTCTGCCTTTTATGCGATTTACCAGATTGCAGATCTTTAGAGCCGGACCGAGTTTCAGGCCCATGTATTTCATCATCATATCCGAATTGAGGAGAAGCAATGCTTTGCCGTCGATCTCCTGATGAAACAAATTTAATTTAATTTCATGCTATTGTTTTTTTTTTAAATTAATAACAAAAAAAAACCAAAGATTTCTCTTTCCAGTTCATAGAAATCCTATCAATATAGTCACTTGTATTTTGTTAATATGTAGTCGCACCCGTTTTTTTTTCCCACACAACCAACTTTACAAGAGATTCAGTGTGACGATAAAATATTTGAAAATCGTTAAACAAATTTTAAAAAATTTGGTGTAACCAGATTTTAGTTTTGTTATTTTTTTGCCGGCTTGAAGATTTTGATCTCGAATTGAATATTTTCAAATTTGAACGATCATTTAATGCCAATTTTTTTTTGTTTACTTGACATTTTATTATACTTACTTCGGTGAATATGATAAAATTGAGTTCGGAATTTAAGAGAAAAATGAAAAATTCGAGTTGTTCGAGTTTTACAATTTTTTAAGTTCGTTGAGCGATCTTTGAACGTTTTTTATTTTTCTGGGCTATATTATTCGCCAGTTTAATTATGTCATAAAAAAAGGGAACAATATTTTTGGGTGAGTAATTTTAAGCCGTGATAAATATATTGTCAGCCACATTGATACGCTGTAAAATATGATATGTCGGAGTACTCACGTGTTTCCTGAAGAGATCCGCGTGCATCCCGAGCGCAGGATCCGTTATCGCGATATAATGAATCACATCCTCGATCGTCCATTCCGCAGGTTCAGTGGACGAAATACGAGTCGCTGGACTCTCGGACTGTGTTGTTGACGTTGCTGCTTCCAATTCTGTGAATTTACAAAATTTCTTAGATGACCTCAAAACAGCGCATTAGTCTTAGATAAATGTCGACCCTTTCGCAGCGACCTTAAGATAAACTCTAGCGTCATTTTGCATAAATATCAAACAATAAGACGACTCGAGTGGTAATGAGGAAATTTTTACTTTACTATTACTACAACAATACAAATGATAGTCGACAATCTTCACGAATCTAAACACAGCCATCATGAAAAAAAATCAATACTTCGAGTCCTAAAAATATATATATTTTTTATTATTTTTTTTTTCGAAAACATTCAGAAAAATCATAATGAAATGAATTGTATAATCTTTTCGAATACATATGATTTTTAAATTGTCTTGATTTAAAAAAATGTTTATATTCATTTTGAAATATGGCTGAAAAGTCGCGATATTTAGGTATGTTTTCGCAGAAATTTACCACATTACACACAAATAGTTTTAAAATAATTGATTAAACAGCTTTATAAAATCAGCCTTTAAAAAATCGCAAAAACGGGCATTTCAAAGTTGTTAGAAAATTCATCAAAATATCATATGTTTTCCGATAAATCAGAGAATCTTTATTATTCAACAGTCATCTATCATCGATTGAATTTAGAAAGAAAAAAAAAAACCACAACAATAAAGAAGTTTTAATAATTTAAAAAATCATTATTATTATACAAAATCAATGGTCGAAGTATTGTCAATAACGTTCTTTTTTTTCTTCAAAAACTTTTGATTAGGAATTTATGTTCAATGCACCCTTGAGAAAAATGAAAAAAACGCTTTTAAAAATGTAGCATTGTTTTGACTAGTGTCTTCATACTCTTCGACTTTCGCTCTTTTATTTGCGATCTTTCATTATTTTCACCTAGCCTTAAGAATGTCAAAATAATACCGTGAATATTCGTACCAGGTACGGATTTTCGTGGTTGTTTTGCAGCTGTAGGCGAGGAGGGTGTTGAATTAATAGTCGTGGAAGCTGGCGTAGTTTGAGGTTTCTGTTGTTGTTGAGCAGCGACGGTTGCGGTATTATTCTGTTGATTGTCCGTTGGCCATCTTCTCTTTTCCGGTGCCGGATTGGTAACTACAACTTCATCGCGATTTGTCGACTGTGCTTGTTGGACAAGCGGGCACTTTGTACAGGCCTCTTTCCTCTTAAAGAGCATGCGTTCGCAAGCGCATAGATCCTCGAGTTGTCGTCTTATGTAGACGTAAAAGTCTTCTTCCTCGAGAAAAACCGGAAGCCGCACTGTCGTAGGTTTGCTCTCGAGACTAAGTGTTATAGGCTCGCCTTCGCCGCGTTTAACGAGGCTCAACATTTGTCGCGGGCTCATCGCCGCCATTAGGAACGTTTGGAAGATATCCCGCGCGACATTCAGAATCGAGCCGCTTCCGAATTGAGCGGGCATTGCCTTGACCTTTCTCGGATCGAAATAAGGACCACAGGCGCAATTGTGGTTCACGAAAATTGTAACTGTAATAGAAAAATAGTAGATATTTCGTGGAAATACAAGAAATTGCATAAAATCAATAAAGGTTGTCTTCATTGACTTAGTAGAAGTTCTTTTTACCGAATAATTTATGGAAAATGTTCTCATTACTTAAAATAGATTACAAATATTTAATAAAAAAAAATGAATGCGTAGTTATTGCGATCCCATTCCAAAAATTGATATACCTTTAGTAAAAAAAATCAGCGCTTTCTAATCAAAATGACGAAAAATATACACCAAAGTTTTGGACGATTTTTAAAAACACAGTTTTCTCTAAGAGCAATTTTGGAAAAATATTTTTTCTCAAAGATTTCCGGACGTTTTTATGATATAATAAGATTTTTATAAAAAATATTTCATGAAATCAATATAATAATTTATATTTCTATCAAATTATTAAAAATAAGTCGTGGGATAATCTTTACATGCTTTTTTTGCGCCTTAAAAATTAATACCAAAAAAAAGGTGCTAGATTTTGTCGCCTCGGAAATCATACAATCGCTCGATAGAATATTAAATTATTTGTATGTGATTTACCATTTTCAAGAACTCGTGGTTTGTTATTTGCCGTACTGGTGTCCGGCTCCGTTGCTGGCTGAGGAGGCGCGCTAGATCCTGCGGGACTGACCAAAGCTACCGCCGGTTCTGCTCCACTTCCGTTACCCGACACTGCCGTCACCGGTAGGACGTTGCTCGTCCTCGATTTAAATCTGTTTGGCCCTGTAGCTGTAAAATTAAACGGTGATATTGACATCGATAAAAAAAAATTTACATTTATTACCTTCAGTAAAAAAAACCATCTTTTTACATTAAATAGTGGACATAACTTACTCCAATAGTGGATATATAACTAGGATAACGGCGAAAAATATAAAATATTTAGAATAAATTATTTACACAATTTTTAAGTTCACGTACTTTTTTTCTTCGCCAAAATCTATATTTGTTTTCTTTTTTACTATTATCATTATTTGGAATTAGGACTAAAATAATTTCTGAAAAATTATAAAACCTAGTATTGAGTGTTAAAAAGAAAAACACATTGCTTCCTCATCATTATCGACTATTTTACAAAGTTTTCTCCATGAGAAGGTATGTTTATCGATTTAGGTTTTCACATTGAGGAAGCTTTGTAAAATAGTAAAAAAAAATAATACTAAGGAAGCAATCTGCAAGGTTTTACTTTGCATCCCTGTTAAAATTATAGCTCCTTTAACTATATCAATGTTGTGTTCACTTTAACTATTCATTTTACTGATTGCAATGGTGTAATAAGTACAAAATGCGTGTACTTACATTTCTGTCTTGGCGGTTGTAAAGGATGCGTGCTTTTGAAGCACCAACCGGCTGGAAAGATATCGCGCGAGTCGTATCTGCACCAATAATCGAATGCGCCTCTCCAGCCATCGAAAGTAATGTGTATCATGTCGTCTTTTACAGCGCCGACAGTAGCGGTGCATATAAGTTGTGGATTCTTTTTGTCGATAGCCTCAAGTTTGTGACCAACTTCGAACATATTCGTGCGCGGTTTCTTGGGCTCACGTTTGAAGACCTTAGCCGGTGCCATCTCAGCTCCGTTCAGCGTTTTAAGAAGGAACATAGGCCAACTCGACGCATTCATCCGGAATCCAAGAGGCGGCTGAAGCATTCCGCCCGATTTCTCGCAATGACCAATCGGATGGATCTCGTTGCTGTCCACGAGACGCCAAAAGTCGTTTTTGTTGTCGGAACCGTCGAGCCTTAGTCTTAAACGCGGACCCAGAACTCCTACAACCGTTGCGATACACGTCGACGTCAAGTTTCGAGGATCTAACGCTTCTAATTTCATTCCCATTTTGAAGTCATTTGTCGGAGGTACTTCGTGCTGAAAATGAATTCTCTTGTTATTTTATACAGCATTATTAAACAATTTTTTTGTTTGCAATCAATATTTTTTAAGTGTTATCATTTACATTCATTTAAAGCACAAAAGCAATTTAAATTCGGTTACGTTTAAATATAAATGAGATCAATGAAGGGGTTGACGTAGTTTTTTTTGTAACCATTTGTTAGTAACTATTTAAGAAACCATGATTTTTTTCGGCCGAAAATGCGCGTTCTTTTTTTTATTACTATAAGCTTACTGAATTGGGAACTTAAAAAAAACATGTCTGCACGTTAACTTGTATTGCTAATGAATCAAAGTTTAATCAGCATTTCGACTTTTTATTCCACACACGCCATCCAGCAGAAATTGCCTACACCGTCTGACGAATTCGGGCGCGAAGCGATCTGCGAGTGTTTAAAAATTACTATTGAAAAGGCATTTTTAGGTCAATTTCATTTTTTCTTCCTCATAGAGGAAGCTTTGTTTTCGTGAAATTTTTTTGTTTAGACTTTCATATCAGGACACTCCAAATGGTCCAAAAAGTCGAGAAAAGTGGTTTAGAAAAAAAAGTCTGCATGTTCAATTCAAACATGTGTTTAAATTTTGCTCAATTTTGCATTTTTTTCGAAAAATTTCTGTACACGCTCTAGTTGCCGCTAATTTACAGCTATCGAGCTAACAATTCTTTTTACAAATAAAGTTGTGTGAAAAAAACGATTAAGAAATATTAAAAATAAAAAAATAATGAGGAAACAATGTGCAAAGTTCTACTTTGCATCCTTCTTTTTTTTTTCTTTCTTTTTTAAATATTTCGCATCAAGCAACTTCCGCAAATTCTTGATATATATGAAACTAAAAAAACAAATGAAATAATTTTCAACAAACCTGTTTAAAACACTCAGCCGGTGCAGCAGAACTGTTGGTCTCTTTCAAATACAGTTCCCAGTCAAAAGTCTGATAAGTTTCATACTGAAACGAGCCAGTTGAGGTAGACGGTGGATGAGAAGTACTGGATTGACTGTTAGTAGTTGTGTTAGTTGTGTTAGCAGGAGGTGCATTGGAGTAAGACGATTGGTTAATGGAAGGATTGCCAGTGTTGCTGGGTATTCCAGATGGTGCTGGGGAAGCCACAGGAGATGGTTGCTCGTCTGTAAACAGTAATAAATTGTTATTCAAATATTCCTCTTAAATAAAAATAAAAATATATATAAACAAGACAAAATATATTGTAATCTATGTTCTACTTTAAAAAAAAAGCTCACTCTTCTTCGATTCCGCCTGAATCTCCTTTTTCTGATGCTTGTTGAGACAAAACGATGAACAAAAGTCTTTGGTAGGACCGTCTCTCTGTTCCAATCTAACGGGAGCGCCACCAATGACATTATCGCATTGAACGCAAGCGCCTCTAACGTAAGCCTTTCTAAATCCTGACAAACATGTTTCAGAGCAAAACTCCTTTTTTCCATGTTGAGTGGGAAATACATATTTCAATGGCTGTTTGGTTTCTCCGCACCAAGTGCACGAGTGTTTGGCTTTGGGTGGACGTCCGGGGCCTTAAAAAAAAAAAGAACAGGAATCGTAACTCAACAATTTTAAAGAGAAAAAACGAAAGAAAAAAAAGAAAAAAAGAAAAAAAAGTTTGGTTATGTTTAATTGACATATAGAGTCGACTTACCGCGCATTTTGCTCTGCATCGACGACATTATCGTCGGCTTCTATGATCCGCTAATCGGTAGAACGAGACTCACCGCATTCGTGGGACTTTTAGTCCCCGCCGCCCACGACACCGATAATTGAAACCATGTTTGCATCCAATTTACCGAGAGTGAAAATATTTTCGGCTATCGCCGAATTGAGTAAACTTCGTCACTCTGTAAATACACGAAAATTCGTGTGTTATCGGCTCGCAATCAAGATTAATAAGTACTTTGATGATAATTTCGTTCATCAAACGAATTGATATGACAATTGTCAACTTGGTCGCGGGATCAAAATACACGCACTTTACAGACAATTCATGAGTAACGCCGCCATGTTGCAATTATGGCTGCTGCGGCAGAGCCGCGCGCGCGATGCTCTCTCTACTCTGCGATTGTGTGCTTTACGCGCTCCTTTTTCGAGTAACAATTTTTTTACTCTATATAATCAGAGTCTATACAATATATTCGCTATTAGCGTTATTTTATTGTACCTAATTCGCATGAAGTTTGTCGGAAAATTAGCGAAAGCTGGAAATAACGTAGCGACACGAAGCATAGTATGTTTCGATCATTTGTATACGGCACTTTTTTGAGATATTATTATTTTGTCGAAGAACAGATACTATATATATATGAATATATATGGGACAGTTCATGTCAAATCAATAGGATCGTGAGCCTCATATTTTTTAAATGTCTTTTTGTGCGGTAAAAAAAAACATCGATACACAATTTCTAGATCTTTTTCCAAAATTTATTTGGCCACAATTGGCAAAAATAATATTTACTCCAATTATTTTAATATTTTTACTGTATATTCGTTTTGTTGAAAAAAATACAATTTTCAAAAAATTAAAAAAAAAGAAAAATAGGGTTTTCCAAATTTTTAAGTACTTTCTGTACCGAAAATATATTATCGGCTTCAATATAACAAAATTTCTGGGTAAACAAATTTTTCAGTAATTATAGTGATGCTTTAGAGTTTATTTAAATAATTTAAATAGCCATCTTTTAGTTTTCAATATTTTTCTTTGTTACAATTTGTGTTTAATTGTTTTAGCTATTTTTTTTTTATTTTGGTAATTATTCAGAATAATGGCTTTTCTCAATTTTAAGCAATATTTAATTTTTATCCAAAACGTAGAGAAAAATAAAAACTACAACTTTTTTATGGTCTCAAATAGGCTTTTATAAAAAAGAATGCAATTTGAAACATGGGAATTTTTACAACTTAAACCTAACATTATGTCATATCATAATATATTTTGAAAAATCCATAAAATATTGAGCACTCGAAGTTAACGAATTATTTTTTTTATTGAATATATATATATATATATATTTTATAGACAAAGCTTCGTCTATGAGGAATCCAAAATTACTCGACGTACTTCTTCACAGACGGAACTTTGTGCAAGGTGAAAAATAATCAGGAATCTATATGCTGGGTTCTACTTTGCAGCCTTTGCGTACTTTATTTTGTAAAATTGACAATAAATATATTACAAAATGATGCAAAGTTTTAACAATTTTTTTCCTACATTTTTGAACTTTATTTAGTAAAATAAAAAAAAAGGACGCGGACTTTAATGCACGAAATCTATCAATTAAAAGATCAAAAAATGAATATCCATTTTCACTTTGTGCAGCGTTATGGAAAGCCAATAGAAAAGAATAATATATCATTTTTGCCTCTAGCTGTATTGCAATAGACTATTCTCACAGGCAAACAATCATTCGAATAAACACATAAACCAGTGTTATTCATATTCGATTATTATTGTAGCCATAACTCGACGATTGTTTCTAGTATTATAGCTACCAATAATTATTACTCCGTGAGAAAATGAAAAGAAAAGCTAGTGAATGGAGTACTCGCGATAACTCGGCAGTTCTCGGTGCTCTCCGTACGACGCATGTATCCGCTAGATCGCTAGAGATACACGAGAAAGAGAAGAAGTGAGTTTACCACGTACAACCTTTAACCTCGGTGGGTAACCTAAAAAAAAAAAAAAAAAAGAAGTGGTGGGAGTGAGGGAAGATGGTTAGCCTCGGTCTAGCAGAAGCGTTTGCATCTTTCTACGAGCGATCTCGTCAGTCGACGTAAACGAAGGGGCTAGAGATGAGCGTAGTATCGAATCTACCTCTCGTGCGTTCATTCCGCCTCCTTAATTTTCAACAATCGTAAAAAGAAAAAGAAAAAAAAAACTAAAAATTATTCTCACAAGAGGCGTTAAAAATTTCAATACATATATTTTATAACCCACATCTCCGCCCATCGTGTTCTCGTTCCAATATTGCATTGCGCGCGCGAAAAAAAAAAAAAAAAACATAGAAACAAAAATTATTTTTGCATCACTAACTACTCGATTTAATAGAATACTAACAATAATAGAGAAATAACGATAACAATGTCGCGGGTCGTCTGATAGTGTTGAAAATAAAAAAATTGTGAATTATAACCACGTGTGGATATTACAATAAAAAACACGTTGCTACGTTGAGGAAATGGCGGGTAGCTACACGAAGAAGGAATTCGGCATGGGTCCGGAGGAGCAAACCCTTTTAAAGGATTCAAATGGAGCACCACGGATCGTCCCAAAGGGTGAGGAAACAAACAATTTTCCTTTTTTTTCCCTTTTTTTTAACCCCTCTTCTTTATTTTTACGTTCGCCAAACCTCGTGGCTTCTCGAGAATCGCCGGCTGCTTCTCCACGCGCTTCTACATTCTCGATGCTTTCACCTTCTCTTTCCATTCTCAATTTCCTTTTTGCTTCCTTTTTCCAAATGCAGCGACACCGAAATTCCATGACAGACGAACCCTCGAATCTCGGACAGCCATTGAAGTGAAAATTAACTGTATTTTTTTTTCGGTGAGACTTTTTTAGATTTACTTTGCTGTTGGATTATTTTTGCAGTGATTATTCTTTATCAGTTGGATTTTTTTGTGTACTTTCCTTGGCGAATGATAAAAATAGATCAAGGCTTGTAGTGATGAGCAATATGACTTGATGCATCACTCAGAGTCACAAGATGGACTTGGAAACCCTTTTCCTGATCAGTGTTATGAAATATCAGAATTTTTGTGTTTGCCAGAGTTTTTATATTGCTTTTGCTGCCAATTCTTTGCTTATTTTGTTTTTTGTTTTAAAACTATGAAAATTCTACAATTTTGTTTTTTTATTTTTCTAGCACTTTTACTAAAATTTAGTTTATTTTTGCATTTCTTTTGCATTATTTATTTGGAATAAACATCTCCTGATTATAATGCAAAAATTTTTCAATGTTTTCTGTCCAAGCCATTTATGACAAAAATTGAATACCTTTATACGCTGCTTTGTCTACTATATTCTATTTAAATGTTCCAATTATTTTTTTACCATTTAATGTTGTGTAATTTTCCTGATTATAGTGCAAAAATATTTGTATTTTTCTGTCAGAATAGTTGATTTGTTCTTCGTGATCAGTATTATAAAATATCTGAATTTTTGTGTTTGGTAGAGTTGTTTTTATTGCTTTTGCTTCTAATTCTTTGTTGATTTTTTTTTTTTTTTTTTTTGGAGCTATGAAAATTTTATAATTTTGTCTTTTTTAATATTACTTTTATTAAGATTTAGTCTGTTTTTGTATTTCTTTTGCATTATTTATTTGAAATTACTTTTCCTAATTAAAGTGTAAAAAATATTTGTATTTTTCTTTCAGAATAGTCGATCAATTACTTTTTGTCCCAAAATAAATTATATTTCATTTCCCCGACTATTACACAAAAATGTCAGATTTTTTTATTACAATCCCCAATTATCATATTTTGTCCGTGTGACAAATTAATTATATAATAATACTCAAAGTAAAATACATTTTCTTTTTCAGATTACTGTGCAAAAGTATCACCATTCCTCTCTTAATACACTTGCTCTGTTACTTTTTATTTTATTATGCTGTTTTTTTTTTTGCATCTTATTTAATTAATTACAATGTTTTTTCCTCATTACTCTGAGCCACTTATGACATAAATTGTACACGTTTATATGCTGCTTCCTCTACTATATTTTACTTAAATGTTCCATTTATTTTTTTTACCATTTGATGTTGTATACTTTTCTTGAATCATAGTACAAAAATATATATATATTTTTTTTTTTGGAAAATTTATGCTTTCTGTATTTACTTTTATACTTTATTTTTGATTTGTTTAAAAATGAATTACATTTCCTTTCTCTGATTATTGGACCAAAAATTTCAGTAAATGATTCTATCACAATCCTGAATTATTGTATTTTATCCATATTACGATTGACTTAATCATATAATAATACTCAAAGTACTGCATTTCCTTCCCAAGATTATCGAGAAAAAATATCAACATTCTTCTGTTAGCATATTTGGTTTACTATTTTTTATTTAACTCTTCCATCTGCTTTTTTGCTTATAGTTTGATTGTTTGAATTACAATACTTTTTCCTCATTGCCCAATAACAAAAATACTACATCATTTTATATCTGCTACATCTACTATATTTTATTTAAATGTTCCATTTATTTTTTACATTACGTTACGAGAAATAGCTTCATTTTAGAACAAGACTAAAGTGAAGAAAAATGCTGCAGGCACTGTGTCGTTAAACATGCTTATACTGCTAAATTTTCATCAACATTCTGTTTATTTTCTTTTAAATTTCTATGTCGCAGTTTGCTTATGCAGTTTGCTTGTGCAAAATGCATATGTTCGTATGTTTGTTGATAATGACAAAGATAATATTCAGGTATTTTAAACAGTAATATGATCTTGTTTGGGGCATTGAGTCACGTTTAATCAGACTTATGAGACAATAATACTTATATCAAGTATGAAAATACAACATGCCGATGGTCTTAAATATCTCAGAGGGATCCAATAACACTGATTGCATTCGTTAGCCAAAACTGTTAAAGAATACTGCTGTTTCAGGATCTAGCGACAGAGCGATTAAAAGCTATAGCACATTTCAAGCTGTTTCTGGTAAATCTATTATTTATTAATTTATTGAGTAGTTATTGCAGGGTTCTCATCTGAAAATTATATGTAAAGTATTAAAATCTGGTGAAATTATAAATATGTCAAGCATTAAAATAACTTTCATCATAGTTTATTGGAATGAGTAGGCGAACATGTGGACATCATAGCTGGAATTGGATTCATCCGGGCTGAGATTATTCTCTACATTGAATATTTAAATTGATTCAGATTGGGACTGGTTCTTGGGTTTGCTGTTTCTCTCTCGCTTTCTCTTTCTCTCTCTAACTTCATTGTATAATCACTCCCACACCTATGGAATGCCTCAAAACATTGCATGTATGCATTTATCTCCTTAATTAAGCTTCAGACGCACATCATTCGACCCTTGTACGCTTAAAATTGGGTATTTCATCCTCGTATCGTATTTTGCATATTATGCGTATTATAACAGCTCTTTTCGGTGAACTTTGCCATTTCAAAGATAAATTTAATGTAACAAGGATACTTCTATAAAATCTTAACTACTTTATTATTTTTTTTCAAGTTCAGAATCAAACATTGATACACGTCTAAGTTTTCTATGAAAAAATTTAGATCAGCTGCTTAAACCGTTCTCGAGTTATAGAATAAAAAAAAAAAAATCGAAAATTTTGAATCCCTCAACCGATTCGAGGCAAATTCAATGCCAAACAAACAAAATTGCATTTTACGACGTTTTAGACTATTTTAAGTATTTGACATTAAAATAGCAAAAAAAAAATTTTTTTACGAAAACATAGCTTCGTCTATGAAGCAATATAGTAAATCAACAAATAATCGTAAAATTATTAAAAATCATCTTACGAGACCGTCAGTCAAACAAGTATTTATTTGGCATATTGACTTATCACTGGTGTACTTTAATTTTGATAGTGATTCAACGCTTAAATCATTTTGTTTATTTCGTTTATTTGCATGTGACAACATGCTAATAAACTGATTTGTTTTGGAATAACACTTCCAAGAACAGACGTACAAATATTGCGTAAATGATTTTTTATTGCACTTGGCAAAGTTTAAAAACAATTTGGGTCATCGATTACAAAAGCAAGGCTTATTCTATTGTTTTGTTTATTCAATTATTTTAATACTAGATCTCATTCTAATACATGAAGAAAAATTCATATTTGTGTTGCTTATTATTTCTATGTGGTAAAGAAACGAATCTATTGTAGTTTAGTTGAAAATTGGATAAAGGGTATAATTTGTCATCATCATTTGCATTTTTTTAAAATCATCATCATTGTATTTGCATAATTATCATGTATTCGGTTTATTAATTTAAAGGCCACCATCCGAAATTTTATCAAACTTACTTTTTTTTTAAGAAAAAAAAAAGTTTTATTGCATTTCTAGTCCTATCAATGCTAAATATTGTTTTCACAACATTGTATAGATGAATTGATCGCGACAAATAATTATTTGTATTTACCGGATTTACAAAAATATTAACTGCATCTTTATAAAGTCGTGACAAATTAAATAATCGAAAATTTGATTAATCAACTAGTTAAATTTAATGCACAAGTAAAATTTATTTATTTATTTACATTAACGGGAAATCCCTTTTTAAAAATGGGATAATTTTATATTAAACTTCCTTAATTTCGAAATATTTACTGTATACTATTTAATTATACGTATTAGTTATATATTAAATTAAAAATACCAGTCTATGTATGAAAGTAAAAGCTTTAAAAGAAAGAAAGCTTTAGTAATTTTTTTACCAGTGCTTATGACAATTTTCTAAGACGTACATTTTTGTTCATTTTTATTCCAAAGAAATCCGTAAGTTTTTAGCAATTTTGGTGTTTCATGGTTCATTCAGTTTCTTAAGAGCTGCTCTACGAAATTACCACTTAGATATTTTATATTATTGGCCGTTTAACAAGTATAGCCATTTCCTTTTAAAGGGATACTTTGCGTAAACGGCAAGCTGTATTTTTTTCAACGATTAATTTTTTTAAATATCTAGATCGTAAATTTGTAGTGCATCTTTTGAGGAACAGAATGAACAAACCCACATTGAAAACGGTAAAGAGTTGCAAATTATTCATCGAAAAAACTGAACAGATACGTCCTTCAAAATTAATGTTAAGCTGTTAATATTTCTCTAAATTTAGAACACAAGGTGTTGTACAAATCACTCTCTACGTCCATTCTTTAAGGCATAAAATTTTGCAGAAAACTATTCAGTCTTCAGTCTTCTTCAGGTATATTTTAAACACTAAAACAACGCGGCCGGTGGTAATTTCAACAGCTGCTCTTATGCAGTTCATGAATTCATTTGTCATTTCAGTGTTAATCATTTTTCAATATAGCTAGTAATAACACTAATAACAATATCACCTATATTTGAAACGGTAAATCAATAGGTGCGGAACCCGTTCGATTATCACCTGGTTGGGAAGGTACAGGAAGACCGGAAGACGAATTAAATTTCAAAGGAGTTACGATGGATCAAGCGGACTTGGAATTGAATCCCCCAAAAGACAGGTATGACTTGACAATGAAGTACTCGATTTTATATTAATTTAAAACCCAAATATAATAGTATCAGAAATTAACAGAAGATATTTTCACAGGATGAACGTCGTTTTCTTCATCATGCTGCTTCACGGAATCGGCGCTTTGATGCCTTGGAATGTATTTATAACAGCAAACGAAGTAAGTGACTCATTGAGACATTTCTAAGCCCTCTCTTGTCTCGCAGCTCGCACTGTCCCTAATAAATGTCAATCGCCGATGCTAAAAGGCGAGGTCAATCTTGTTAATCATTTCACAAAATGATTTTTGAGATCATTTAACAGACAAGATAAGCAATCGAATGGAGTCGCTTTAATAGTAATTCAAAATTTGTTCTATAATCTCCACAGTACTTTACCAAGTTCAAACTCTCAGAGGAATACACAGGACAGAAGATCGACACGACGACTTTTCTCTCGGATATTGGATTTGCCGCTCAAATCCCTAATTTGTTTTTCAACTGGGTCAACATTTTTATCCAATTTGGGTGAGATGCCGCAGTAATGAAATTGCGAGCTAAATTGTCTTCAAATAGTTTTTTTTTAAATTATATTAATATTCATGAAAAATAAATAGGATGAAAAAAGATTTTTTTTTACAGAATCCAGAAATATAGAATGTAGATTTTTGTCTTGTTTCGCTGCCGGACAAAAATCTATGTTTTGTATTTTAGATTTTGCGAAAAATATCTTTAATTCTATAACATAATTTTATGTAGAAAATTATGTAAGAAAATCTACAAATGCAACAAATAGGCGAAAAAAAATATTTAAAAAAAATGTAACAACCTGCACAAATTTAATATTATTGTGCTCACAATCTTTTAAACTTGATTCGAGATTATCGCAAGTTGCACTATTGAATAACAACTTAAAGTATCTTTAATAATATTTTGCCTTCGTGGCATTTTATCATTCCACAGAATTTACTAATGATATTAATATTTTAGAGGCAACCTGACGACGCGGATAGTCTGGGGTCTTTTTGTCCAAGGCATTGTCATTATATTTACAATTGTCCTCGCGATGTCCGACACTGCAAGTTGGCCGGATATATTTTTCTGGTTGACAATGGTGTCGATAGTTGTTTTAAATAGTACGTAAAACGAATCGCAAAATATGTACAATTTTAATGACTCATTATATAATCTTTACCGAAAAATCTACGTTTTCCCTTTTCAGCTGCTAATGGGATTTATCAGAATTCAGTATTCGGTATGGCAGCAAAATTACCGGGTAAATATACAGGAGCGATAATCTTGGGTTCGGTGAGTAACGAAAATCCATTATTCGCTTAATACCTGAAAAAAAACATCATTAATACACTTTGTTCTATAATATTCTCTACGTATTTCAGAATATCAGCGGAACATTTACAGCCGTGATAAGCTTTCTTGCAAAAATCATGTCTCCGAATGCACGTACAGCGGCTATTTACTATTTTATCACCGCTCTCTTTGTTCTTCTCGCCTGCTTCGATACGTACTTCGCACTGCCAATAAACGTGAGTAATTCATCGCGAAAACAGCCACATCCCCTCCCTTATTCACAATATAATTTACCCTCAAAATTTCCATGAAAAAAAATACACAAGTTACACTGCACGCTCCTTGAGTATTTTTCCCCAAAAGCGAATCTTTTAATATTCCGATAAGATTACAAATCCACACTCGATGCATGTATATCTCTTTAATTGCCATTGCGTAAACAGCGTTTGGGGTCAACGCTCTTGTTAATTCTGTTCAAGCGATATGCAATCTAATCACCCGCATTTATATGTCGTTTATTAACATTTTCATGCTCGATTTGTTGTCCAGAGATTCTACAGATATCACGAGTTGGTGTACGAGAAAGAGAAGAGCAAACGTCAGCTTCAAAATAATTTCCGTAGCGGTGGTGAGAGACCGCCTTATTGGAAAATTTTCCGAAAATGTGCTCCACAATGTTTCAACGTTTTTATGATATTCTTCGTGACGCTATCGTTATTTCCGGTGGTACAGTCGCTTATACAAGTTTCGGATGAGAACTTCATTGTTCCATCGAAATATTATGCGGATGTAATGTGTTTTTTGGCTTTCAACATAACCGCTATGTTGGGAAGTATGCTAGCGTCCTGTTATCAGTGGGTAAGTCGCTTTTAACAAAAAAAAAAGTCGCTGTACAAAGATTTATCCGTTAATCTCGTACGTTTTTTTTATTTTTTATTTCAGCCTAGCAAAAAATACGTCGTTATACCGATACTCCTACGAGTTCTGTATATGCCACTGTTTTTGATATGCAATTATCAGCCTGATCATCCGAGGTCCGTGCCCGTGTTCATTAACAACGACTGGGCGTATCTGGTGATTGCCGTTACGATGGGTCTTACAAGCGGTTACTTTTCGTCCCTAGCCATGATGTACTGTCCCACGTAAGTATCACGACTGATATTTGCATTTCTATAAACCCGTTATTGCGTCATGACTATTTGTCGATTATCGCGTACTGTAAGAGTTATTGAACGTGAACGCTGAGCGCAATTTAATAATATTTATGTGTCAGCGATGTAATTATTACGTTACGTATAAGACTGTCATTTTACTCAATGGAAATTGTTACATAAAACGTGCCTTAAGGGGTTGCCCTCCATTGATTTTTTTTTTTCTATGTAGGTCAGAAACACGATTTTTTTTTCTTGTATAATTGGCGACGAGAAATTGTTTTATGGTTTTTATTTCGGATATAAATCCTGGAGTGTGAAGTTCAAATTACGATAAAACAGTAAAAAGCGTTTTTTTTTTCGTCGAATCAAATAAAAATTTCCTCTATGAAGAAGCAAAACACAGAATGTAGATTTTTTTTGTTCCACAACTGTAACTGCAACAAATAGGCGAGTCAGAACATAAAAGTTAAAAGAGGATAATGTTAAAAAATATTTAACCATCTGCGCAAATTTCGTGCAATTGTTCTCATAATTTTTTATTTAATTTCATATACCACGACTTCGCAATCAATGGATGAGACACATAAGAAAAGTAAAAAAATCATAATAATAAAAAAAAATGTTCAAGTTACTTTAGAATTACGATACTTTCATTTTTTTAAATAATATGAACATCAAAATAAAAAAGTCAATTTGTTTTAACATTTGAAACCCTTTATCGATTTTGCTCTAAATTTATACAAAATATCCCTTGACGCAAAAATTGATGTGTAAAAAGTCTTGCCTCCTTGATATTTTCAGAAGTTGCGGCGATAAAAAATATAAGAATTTGAGTTTCTCTACAATCTGAACCACTTTACAGATGTTGTCGTCACTTTTGCACCAAATACCGATAAATCTTATTTTACGTTTGTAGAAACTTTCGGGACGCTAGTTCAAAATTTGGAAAAGTTAGTTTGTATTTTTTGCAAGGTTTCGCAGATTTTATGACATCTTAAATTTATCTGTTCAAAATGCAATTAAAAAAAAGTTACGTTTCTGTTTTCCCGCAGACCTATTTTTATTTGAATTTCTATATTTCCTATTTTAAAAAAGTTTCTGTAATATAATTTCTCGTTGTAAATTATTGAAGACAAAAATCATGTCGCTCATCTATCTAGAAAAAAAAAGTTCAAACTACGTGTTAAGAACTTTCAAAATTAATTTTATTTTTATTAACAATATATATGCATTTATAAAAGATTGTTTTTACGCTGCATGAAATATTACGTGTAATTATCGACCAGTAAATTGCTATATTTATAACTCGCTTGGAGTGCTCGTTAAACTAGTTGCAAAAAAAATGATATGTTCACTAAAAAATTGAAAATAAAAATGTTTGCAGTATGGTGGAGCCAAGATACGCTTCGACAGCTGGGATGTTCGGTGCAGCATTCCTAATCACAGGTATTTTCACCGGGCTAATGTTCGCCAGGGTGATGCCACTAATCGTAACGACTAACATATTCGGTTGATGTACTACGATGATTTCACGAAAAATGCATCAAGCGAATTGCAAAAATTCGCAAACCGTTGCCGAAGGTAGTGTGAAATAATCGCTTGATCGAGGATTAAAGAGGTATAAGATTGAATTATCTCTACGATAAATGTTGGAATTTCCAGCGGGTGGAAGAAACACAAACTCGTTACGTTAACGTTGAATTATTCATGGCGTCTTGTCTACGCAAAAATCGCAGCAATCAATTTATATTCACTCGCATAAGCCGTAGGTAAGCTCAAGAGAAATGGGGCGCTTGAATCTTCATTGAAAATTGTCCCAAAATCGCGATCGGATAATCGGCGCAAAGCGCTCGATAAAGTCCACTTTATTATACTAACCCAACTACGGAGAGAGCGTTTAGGAAAAAAAATTAAAAAAAAAAAAGCGCTGCACGCTGCTCCGTCATTGAGAAACATAAGTATAACTATTTTACATCCTCCCCGAGTAATTTTGTAGCGGAGATTAAAACGACTCTCGTCTCTTTGAAACAGACAGTCTTTGTTTATCGCGCAATTTACTAAACACTTGTTACTTTAGTAATATAAATGCTTGCGTTGAAACTTTTTACTAGAATGCTGTTTAGTTTATTTTTTTTAATAAACGGTTTAATAAACACGCAAAATACGCCAAGTTGTTTGTTTTTGGCTTCCTTGAAAACTTTTACACGAGATTTTTAATCAAATATGTTATAAATGCAAAATTCGGCAGATTCAAATTTTTTTTCATTGTTTCCTTATTTCGATAATGCAGACATTCGACCTTTAAAAAAAATCTTAATAAAATGCTGTACAAAATATTAGATTTCTGTTTAATTTATTTTTGAATAAACAGTTAAAAATTAAGAAAAAAAAAAATGTTAACAGCAAAAAGAGCGATAATTTTTTTTACTTTGATAATCGTTCTATTCGATCTTTTACAAAAATGTTTAATTGAAGTTCTGTTAAAAAATAATTTACAATTTATATCATTTCGAAGTGAGTTGCACATAATGATAATAATAATAGTTATAAAAATATCGAATAAACAGAAAGTGTCTACTGCAAAGTTGCGAGAGGTCTGTTGCATAGTTTTAAAAATTTGCGAAATGTCGAGTACGGGAAAAATCAGATAATGCCAGCAGCGGTACGGCTGTATAACCGAAATGCCTTTCGAATACCGTGCGTTCCATGGCTGCGTCTGTGGCTTCTCATTTACGAAAAAAAATACAAGTTAAAGAAAAGATAAAAAAAAAAAGCAAAAAGAAATGGAAATTATTATCCGACGATACTTCTTCCATGGTATTTTTTTCGTAAATGTCGCCCGTTATTCATGGAATCGTTATATTGTTCCAACTGCAAAAAGATGAGATCGGACCAAACCGCCTTAACGTTAAATTGAAGAGTATCAATTGACTCACTCGCGTGAGGTAGTTCGGAGCCGCTTTGTTAAGCACATAACTAATGATACTATATATATATATATATATATACACATATATATATAGCGTTTAAGCGTTACTTACTTAGTCCGAGTTCAAAGTATAGGAGTTGTGCGATGGGTCCGCTGACAAAGCCGATAAGAAATGTTGAGCATGTCGGTGGATACAGGGCATTTTGTTAGTGTTACATATGTATCAACAAGGTTTACAAGGTTGTACAATTTTATACCGTAAAGTTTTTATCTTTGTATAAGTACTTTGATTTTATCCGCAGTAATCGTTTTATCACTGTTTTTTCTTCTTTCTTTTTATAATTCGTTTTATCAGTAAAACACGAGTGTGTACAACTCTTACAGACATATGCGTATGGAGTGCTGTAGCATGATACAATAGACGAGTGGATACTAGCCACAGTTGTAACTATATCCGTAGTTACTGAGTTGGAAACTCACTGTTTTTCGTTATTTATTTTTATAATTTTATACATTTTTTTACAATTTCGTACCACATCGGTAAAAAAAATGTACATTAGGGTGATTTATTTTGAACTTAATTTTTTTGATTTTTATCTCCCAACACAAGAAGCAGTGCTAAATACTGGAAAAAAAATTGTTGAAAATCGTTAGTGCATAAAAAAAATACTTGAAGGTCGCAACGGAATTTCGGAGAATAAAAAACAGTACATTTTTTTTTGTTCAGGATGATTTATTGAAATTTGGATTTATTTTTTGGCTCCAAAGGAAATGATGAAAATTATTTTTCTCCACTTTGAAATACAGTAGTAAAGTCTAAATATTTTTGATTCTTCTCATATTTTAGTAGAATTTTATTTTGAGTATGTCTTAACGTCAACTGAAGTGACAGACGAAAAAAAAAATGTTGGTTTTATGTAAACCATCCTGAAGAAGATGCATGCATAAGTGATGAAAAATATCTTTCCGCTTTTGTTTCTCAAATTCACCAACGACTTTTAAATATTTTTTTCGTGTACTGATGATTTAGGATTTTTTAAAAATTATTTGGCACTACTTTTTCAGTTGTAAGACTAAAACAAAAAATTGAAGTTGAAAATTATCCACCCTTATAAATATATCATTCAAAACAAATAAAAATTTGCTTTCCGTATTTTCATGAATTTTGATTTACTTTAACTTTTTACTTAAATTTTAAAGTTATAACATTTCATTGTTAATATATTTTAACAAAAATTGTGACTAATAACAAGTATTTACTACGCGGCTGATGTCAGAAATTTTAGATACATTTTTGAAGTCATTTATAACTTACAGACGTTTTTCTTCATAACCCTCGACATTTGTAAATAGAAAAAATCTGTTGATTTTCACGAGATTATAAATTTGATACCGTTCTTTGGTCGATATATTTATGTAGAACTATTAGCCTCAATAGTTAAAAAAAACATCATAACTGTTCACAGACATTTTTTTACATTTCAAAGCCGCGCAAAATCTAAATGACTGATAGCATTTCACCGAAAATTGGGTCAATGATGGTTGACCCCTCTACGAGCGTGATGAAATTCAACTACACAGCTCAAGGCATTCTCCATTTATAGCGATTTAAATTCTAAGCAAATTAAAATTAAAATCTTGAGAAAAAAAAATTGTCACAAAAACAATGCAAAATATTTTGTTTATTATAATAAAATATTTATAAATTCACTTACAAATCTGATAAGATATTAAAAAATATGAAATAATTTATTAAATATATAAACAATAAGCGTGAGTTTAAAAGTAATCGGATGTTTTTTTAATCTCTGATACAGGCTTTATTTTAAACAATATCGAGCTTAATTTGCAAAAGCGAAATTCCGCCGAGTATCCACTCGCCTATATGAATCTATCACAGTGAAACAATGTTCTCACCGTATTCTCATTAAATAAGATAAATCAATGACGACTTAACTATCATCCCACGGCAACGTCCATTCGCCCACATTTAATTCTAAGAATCGTCTCTCAAGTAGTTGACACTCTCTTTCTCCACGTAAAAAGGCTGCTCGAGTCCTTTCATTTTCTTTCACACTTAAACATCATCGTCTCTAAATAAGTTTTAGACTTCACGTTCTTACATTAAAAAAAAAAGGCAGACGCGGTATAGCTGCGAAGAGCTCAGCTGAGGACTTTACTTTTGTAATTTTATATACATATATATAAATATTAACGTTATGTAATTTTTCGCCACAAAGAAATTGATAATGTCCTCGACATACCTACGGGAATCATCGTTGCAAAAACAATTGCAATCTCATTCTTAACTAAAGTCTTATAACAAAAAAAAAAAAGAAATCAAAGCATGATTATACAAATCTTCCATTTTTAATATTACATCATTACTAATACGCGTACTATTTCTGCTAGGCTCTATGTAACATTGAAATGACGATTTACGAATCTCTACGATTTCCGTCACCGAAATAACCCACCTCTCGTTTTATTTGTTATTCTCTTCGCGTTGTTACACTCTTCGCTGCGGAATATATCATTATTAAGAGTGAATGAATTACTTTGCAAACTGAGTCACAATTGAAATATGGACAATCCTCGTATCAAGCAATACCGACAATAATCGTTAATTGAACAAAAAAAATTCAGTCGATCCCGTAATTGAAGAAAAGATAAATGAAATAAAAAGAAGAGAGAACAAAAAGATACGAAACTAAAATGAAAAAAAAAAGAAATGAATCGTTGATCGTGAAACTGATATAGAATAGATGGAATATTTTTGTATTATCGATTGCAAACGTGAAACGTGTTCGGTTGACAAATTGTTTGATGCATGTCGTACAAATGATAAAATATTTAAAAAATCACTGAGACAGGTGTCCTCCATTCAATCGATGACTCCGTAAAAAAAAACATGCGATACATCCGCTCTGGCGTATCGATGGAGCAACGTATTACAAATAAAACACTTGTTGCATTTATACAGATACTCATACAAGACTTAAGATACGCAAAAATATGTCTCGCAAAATGTCTTTCACAGTGCCATAATGTTTTTGCTATCTGGGCACGAAATGTTGCCTCATCGATATGTCGTAGAGAGATCAACTGTTCACGTATATTTCAAAAGAGAAGACAAAGTATAAAGACATGAATACATTGTAAGATACATGATAAGAGATGTGGTTGAAGAAACAACACACTTTAGATCGTAGTTATAGTGTTATTCCAATGCTACAATGATAGAACGTTGAATAAATCGATCTTAATGAACCCACCGATAAATCTCGCCTTTTATTCAACCCCAAAATTTCAACAGGCAAAACTCACCACGAAATTTTACTTATCCAATCACGCGAGGAAAACGAATTTAGAAAAAATTATATTAAAAATGCATGTTTGCCGACCAGCAAACATAATTTTAACTACATTATCTTTATAAAAAGTTTGTTTTTTTTAAATAACAAAAAAAGAGGAGTTAACCTGGTCACAAATTGAACACTGATATGAATTTATAATAAAGTTCTGAAGAGGCCCTGATCGGGGCGAAACGTAAAATCAAACTTCACATTACTGAAGCCGTCATTCGCCGATGCACAACATAAGCAACTTTATTCAATCCCATTTATATAATCTTTCTTCATTTATCCATTTATATCGATACATATAAGCACGCTTTTATTTCCTGAAAATATATTTATTATTTATAATAGAGATTTACATAATGTCATTAACATATTGCCGAATCCAAATTACGCGTAGAGAGTATATAATCTTAAGGTAAGTCAAAACATTATTGGTTTCCTTTTTCATATTAATTACAAACATCTTACATGACATAAACTTTTTCGATTTTCCTGAATGGGAATGCTTCTTTGGTCTTCGGGCAGATCACCGCACCATTGTACTCCAGAGCCATTTTTTCCAGGGCCTGAAAACAAAAAGTAGTTTGAACGAGAAATTATCTTTACATGCGCAAAAATTTGGAGTGTTGGGCCGATTATTATTTTAAAAAGATACGGACTATTTTGCTTCTTCATAGACGAAACATTGTTTCTATTTTAAAAAAAAAATTTTGAGATTTTCATTTCATTATATTCAAAATTGTCTAAAACGTCGAGAAAATTTGTTTAGTAAAAGGGCCCGGATGTAATAAGTGACTGTGTTAGGGTGGTCCTTAAATGCAAGATTTTCGAATTTTGTTTCGGGGTACCCCAGATTATTGTGAGGAATAAAATAAAAATAGGATGTGCGAAGGGAATCTGAGATTGATGCATTTTTAGAGATCGCTACCAGCTATTAAAAAAATTATAAGAATCAGAGTTTATGAATTCGTAATGAAAATGAAAAAATCAACGTTTTTTCTAATGGCGAGAAAAACTGCTAAATTTCTACGAAATCGAAGCATTTTCATAGGTCGCTACGAAATGACAAAAAAAAATAAGAGGTTCGATAGCATTAGGCATAAAATAGTGGCGAAGATGAAAGACCGCGGCTGATCTAAAACTTTGCACAAATCTTAAAATACAGTGTCTCAATGTTCAATACTAAATTTGAACAAAGTAGATAAAGCAGTTAAGATTTTACAGAAATTTGGAGTTTCGTAATCTTAAAACTAAACCTTGAAAAGAATGTGTTGTTGATACAGAATTTGGGAAGAATCGAACAAAGAGTTCGTATTTCAGTGAATTTTTTTTTTACAAAGCTTCCCTTATAAGGAAGCCTAAATTGATCAACATACTACTCATAGCTTTGTAAGAATTCAAAAATAATGAGGAAGCAATGTGCAAAATTCTCCTTTGCATCCTTTTACTTTCCGTATTAGAAATGGAAAAAATCAGAATATGAAAAAGAAAAATACAAGAAAAGTTCAATTAAAAAATCAAAATATCAGAAAAATACTATTGGAAAACGAAATCATCGGTAAACTATTATCGGAAATGAAAAATGTAGAAATGTACTAATGAGACGAAAATATTAGAAGCCTCTGATCAAAGTATCTGAGAAACATTCGTGAACCAACCTGTTCACCGTAGACGTATCCATTAGGCATCATCATCGGGTGATTGTACTCGTTCAATGGTTTGCCACTGATGCTACAAACGAGTCTAGACTGCGAGCAGTGAGCAAATGGCAGTGGAGCCGCTAATTCATTGAGCGCCTCGTTGCAGACTGGGCAACTTGGATTTTTGCCGTCTTTGCTGTAGCATTGAGGTGTTTTCAGGGCCGACAAGCCTGCTTGCAATGCGACGGTAAATACACTCTGGCTGGCTAATTGAAACAGTCGATAATTTTCATGCCGGAATTGTTCTATCAATCTGTCCCATCTATATGTAAAAAAAATACAAAAAACATTCGATTAGATACAACATTTCAACAGAATAATACGAAATAATAAATATGTTTGGTATTTCACTTTGTGTTTGCACTGAAAACATACGATTTAGAATATAGTTGCAATTTAATCAAGATAATTTTCCAATTGAATCCACAGATACGCCTAAAGATTCTATCAATTCCACAGGAAAATTAAAGTTACTTTTCTTGAAAGAAAAAAAAAAGTTTACATTTTTTTTGTGTACAAAATCTACGTTATCAGGTCAATACAATTGTTTGAACATTTGTATTATAAAAATAATATAAAACTACAATTTTCGTAGTGACGTTTTTGGTGCCTTACAGCTTAAACGAAACGTTAATTTTTTTTCAAAATCAATTTTTGGATATATTTATATTTTAAATACTGAAAAAAAGAATGTACTGTAAAGTGTATTGAAATCTGACTGATTGTAAGGGATATATAAGAGCCATTCTCCACGAATTCTGTCTCGGATTTATTTGATAATTGGCCATATATTAGTATTACCTAAAGATACTCTCTGTGAGTTTTTTTCAGATTTTTTAAATCACTCGTTTTGGAAAAGAATTTTTATTTAAGTCAATATATCATGAAAGATTAAAGTTCAATAAAAAAAATGTAGAAAAAAAGTTATGTTTTTCCATGGATTATTTAATGCAAAATACGTTGTACTTTTTATGGCACCAAATAAGCCATTTTCACAACAACAAAAAATGGAAAATATTTTTTTCCTTTCAATGTGACACTTTTTATTTCGCTGTAGTTTTTACAGGGTATTTAGCAGGATATTCAGAGCGTATTGAAAAATTAGCATCGTGGCTGTCGGAAATCTTGACGGCTAAAAAAAATTAATTTTTTTATTTAATAAATGAGATAAAAAATATTTGAGTTTCAATGTTGTCTTTGAAATTCGTCCCGACGGTAGATAAAAATAAGCTCTTATCCATCTTTGAGTCATGCTCTACAATCAAAAAACAAGGAATTAGTGATAAATTACCGTTTCTCATCGAGCAGATCTTTGTATGGGCTGAGATAAGTGTTAGCCGGGAAAGCGAGCTGTCCCATGCAGCTCTGAATCTCGTGAAGCTGATAGTCGTCGTAATTCGCGAAGCATTTACGAGCGTGTTTGACGGCGTCCAAACGTCGATCGGACCTCACAAGTTCAATAAATTCCTGAACGCGCAAATTGAATTCCATCGTGCTGCCCAGTTTGCGGAGTTTCGATCGATTATCATGGCACCAGCCCAGGCATCTCGCTGTCTCGTGATTCGCAAGAGATTTCTCAACCTCTCTCGACACCATGAAGACATCTAATGAAAAAAAAAAACAGATAATTACAACAAAGCTCAATAAATTTAAAAAACAAAAACAAAATTGCTTTAAAATACAAAAGTTATTTCCCCCAAAAGATACGGTTTTCAAAAACACGATTTTTTTTTCCAATTTTTCATCTTATTTCTAAGGAAATAAATACTGAAAAATTCAAAGATCCATCATTTTTTCGTTTCTGTCAGACAATTATTTTTTAAGAGGTAGCCATTTTTTAAATTAATCTACCTAATTTAATTCAGCATTTTAACCAGGAAGGGTTCAAACGATTTTGTCTCTATGAAACAAAACGAATAAAATACATAAACATCGATTTTTATGACAATTATAATAACTGTTACCAATATTTGTCAGATCTCTTAGCTCAACGCTGTCTGCCAATTTGTTAGCTGTTTTGTAATATCCTTTACGCAAAAAATATTCAATTAACATTCTGTCCAGTCTCTGCCTTCTCCACTGATTAACAGCGCTGGGAGCAGTGCTGGTGTGTTCCTTAAGGTGATAGAGACGTCTCTTGCAAACCATGCCAGCCTGGAGTTCCTCTGCGATGGACTCTTCAGCCTTTCTCTTCAGCACTTGAAGTCTAGCGACAACGCCTCCCAAAAGTCGTGTTATTTCCCCAGTGGCTACACCAGTCCCATTGGTCTTTAATCCTTTCTCAAGCTCATTAGCAGCTGCCTGAACATGCGACACTTCTCTATCCAATGCCTTCTGAGCAGATCTGAATTTCTTGTTAAGGAGCTCGTACGGCACCTGAGACATTACCAAATTAACGTTTAATTCATAAATCAATAAAATATAAATCAAATTTATTAATTGCCTCAAAACACTTCTCTGTTCTCTGAAGCTTTTATAGCATGGGAAATATAAATTATTTTTCTTCCTCGTACAGGAATCTACAAAAACTCTATTTGTAAGCATTTTTCAGCATTTTCAAGCTTTAGGTTCTTTAGGTTCTTTAGGCATTTTCCAACAATTTTCAAGAACTTCAAAACATTTTTAAGCACTTTCCTACAATTTTCAAGCACTTTGAAACATTTTCAAGCATTTTGTTTGTATGGAAAACTAACAAAAAAATAGGACCTTCATGTCAGGACATTCCAAATAGTGTGAAATTTTCAGAAATTTTGTAAAAAAACTGTCTGGTATCCAGTGTGTGTCTGTATCATGAGAAACTTTTTTTTTAAATTAATAACTGAAGAACAGATTGAAATATTTAGCTAAAATTTGGTGTCCCAGAAATGGTGGTTGCTGCTATTCCAAAATTGTGAATTTAATTAGAATTGTAGTTATTCTTAAGGGAAGACAAATTTGTCAGATCAAATTTGAGGACATTCAAAAACAAATCTAACTCAATTGGCAACTAGTATTACTTTTTAAAAAATGTACTATTAAACTATCAATCAAAGAATTTTTACCATGTGGCAAAAGAATGCTGGTAATGAGAATCATCTACAATAACTTTTTTTTTATACTCTGCAAACTTAAAAAAAACAAAACTTTGAAAAAATAAATTTCTTAAATAAATTATAATTTTACCAATTTTTACAAAAATATAAAAAACTACACTCAAACCATAAAGGTTTGCCTCAAGCTTACCCAAAAATTATTTGAGAATATTTGGCGTACTGGTTCTCTTTCAAAAGTTAGCAGAATGTAAAAACAGAATTTTTTTTTGCAAAGTGAGTCACATTACCTGCATACTTCTTGCCACTTGGCAAAATATTTGTTGTTTGATTGGTTGATACAACATATTTTTCTAAAATGATATTCGGTGTGAAATAAGTGATATTTTATTAGTCTTTGAATATTCGTGATTTTGATCTGACTCCTCTCCTTTAATATCTTATGAGTTTATTTTTGTATTTTTGGATAATAGAAAATGTGATTCTTCACCTCAGGAAAATTTTAATATGTATTTGATGTTGTATTTGCTGCAACATCAACTATATATTTTTTTTAGGCTTTGTTGCCAAAAAAAAATTACAGCACTTAATTTAACTTACTTTTGTATTAAAATTCTTTGAAAAATAAATGCATTGTATAGCAAGTTTTTTTCAGATATAAAATTGAATGCAATATTCAAGTATGTTCTAAAATTATAGTACTTATATATCACACTATTTTTATTATTTCAAATATGCTTTATATACTGTACATTAATTTTACTATATACTTAAATATTAATTGAATATTTAACTGAAACTAGCATATCTGTAAAGCAGTCACAATCAAATTATCATCTTAAAATGAATAAAGACCATCAGATATTACAATTTTATGACTCATTTTTTTTTTTAAATTCAAATTACATAAATACACATACCTTAAATAATTATCAAGTTTTTTTCAAGAAAATCTTTGTACATAAATACAATCAAAATGATTGGTATTGACAATGTGTATTTGCAAAATTTATAACTAAAAAGTATTATTGTTTTGTCAATCTTCTTAAATTTGGAACACATATGCAAACAGTATAAACAGAATGAAAGGAGAATGCTGCACATTGTTTCATCATTATTTTTCTACCTTTCAAAATGATTACAATCATTGCTCACAAATGGATGGTTTTGCAATAGTTGAACAATATTGAGGAAGCAATATGCAAGGTTCCACTTTTCATTCTTCAATTCTCTATCATAATCAAAGTCATAACTTCATAAATCAAATTTCAAGGCTATTTTTGGACAGATTGGTAACAGAGCCCATATTGTTTTTCCCCTCAGTAAAAAAAAAATAAAAAAATAAAAATAATTATAACTGCACGAAAATCCGAAAATGTATATTAGGACTAATAAAATAAAATGAAAAATCGTAGCCTAATCGCGAGAGGATGTGAAAGAAAGGAATGTTATGTATATCATGTAATGGCCTCCCAAGTGCAGCAAGAGATCGAAACAACTTCCTTATTTACGTCTCGAAATCTCGTTGAAGAGAAATAAAAAAAAAAACAATTGTGACGAAATGAAAGGAAATAGGAAGAAAAATCGATTTGCTTGGCGAACAAAGAATCGCTCGATATTTTGCTGATAAAACGACTGCGGAGGACGTTGTTCCGTAAAATGCGCATTAAGACGATTTTTCTTTTTTTTTTTTGTTTGTTTTAATATTCACCTTCAACGTTGGATGCTCCAGACTCTTGACGTCCGACATTTTCGATGTTTCCTCAATGCGACGAGAATTATTTCGTAAAGATGAAGACGTGTCGTGGTTCCGTTCGAGAATAGTCAATAAAATATACTGCGCGTGCCACTGTCGGACGGAGTTCTGCCCATTTCTCGCCAGCTGATACTGCTCAGTCTCGTAAACAGGGAGACAATAATCGACTGGCCAACCAGGTACAACGTAGCTCACGGATAGCCTCAACCCACACAAAGGAATCTGCCGACGAACGACACACGACTCACTTCTCCGCTTCTCGTTCTCCGCTAGACGAGATTTTAGTACGAGAAGATTGTGATAGGAAGCGCTTTTGGAGGCGAAAAGATTTTTTTTTTATTTTAAGATGATGATTAGTCATTATTTCGTGACACAAAGAATCTTCGTCGAACTGTCTGCTAATCGAAGATTAATTTTAATAAATTCATTATATCGTTATCAATACATGCGAGTGAGACTCTTAGAAGCAAATATAGCAACAATGCAAACTGCGCCTTAACGCAATTTTGAAATCTTCGCGTCATTTATATGGAGCCAATAAGCGATGAGTGAGGGAGACGAGGTTGAAACAAATCGACCAATCATCGCGTGCAGCGAAGAAGGTGATAAAAGAAATTCTGTTCATTTTGATGATAATGTAGAAAAATGTTATAAAAAAATTTAAATAGATGTTGAAATTTGGACAATAAACGTGCAAGTGCGAGTTGAGCCACGAGAAAGTTGATGAATCGTTGAATTCATCTGAAGATCGACGAGATAAGACCAAAAGATTACCGTTTTGAAAAACGTTAAGAAGAAAAAAATTACTCGTATAATTTTCTTCGTTGAAGCTAACAGCATAATGAACGGATCTTATTTATTTAAAAAAACTAAAAGTTTCAAGGTAGACATTTTTATAAAGAATCTTAATCAAGGAACAGAAATCAAATTGAACAGAGTTCGAGAATCGATATTTGTGTCGATTCGTTGAAAGTCAACGTGCGATAAATCGATTTTGAATTTTTCGCGCCATCGACTATCATTTCACCAACGAAAGAGCGCAAGCGAGTCAAGCTGTAAGAAAATTCTCCAATCGTCGCATTCAATAAGGAAACCAGAAAAAAATGTGCAAACGTGAATTACAAATCCAATTTTCTTTATTCGTTTAAAATTATATTTAAACAATGAACAAAACATGCAACCGTTAAACATTTTATTTGGACATTATTCAAATCTACGAAGATACAAATACGTCTACAAAAAATGTTTCCGTAGTGAAAATTCAACAGCCAATCACAGCGTCGTAATGTCGAGCGCTATTGAAAATTCAACTACTGTAAGAACGAATTCGCGTCTAATCGCAAATTGAATGAACAAACAGCGTGAAACTCGTATCCTTTTGGCACAAAAAACCAAAAGCTCTGCATTAAAAAAATACGTAAATAAAAGAGAAGCAAAAAAGCGAACGAATTGAACAAAAGATCGGGAACTTCGTTAGTGTGTATTCGTATAAGATAAAGTTTGAATTTTTCGCGCCATTGATATCGAGACAGCCAATGAGCGAACGGTGCGAGTCGATCTGTAAGAAAATTCTCCAATCGTCGTATTCAACAAAAGAAATCGAAGATAAAAAAAACATACGTTATAAAAGTGAATCACATATCTAATTTTCTTTATTCACATAACTTGATATTTGTACTATCACCAAAACTGCGCTAAATGTCGCCACACATCCATTTATTGGAACATTATTCGAACGTACAAAGATAGAAATACGACTAACGAATTTTCCTTAGTGAAAATTCATTACCCAATCACAGCAGATCACTGTTGGAAAGTAAATTCTATCAAAACAATATAGCGTCCCTTCGCAAAGTTCATTAAAACAAACAGCGTGACCACCGTTTCATTGTGATAAAAGAAAAAAAAAAACCCAAAAGTTTGGCGTTAAAAAGTATAAAAATAAAAGAGTAGCAAATAGCGAACAAATTGAACGAAAGTTCGGGAATCTAGCTCGCGTGTATTCGCGTGTATTCGTATAAAATCGTGCCGCGACGGAAAAGATCGGGGGGCGCGCGCGAGTCGCTCGGCTGGCCGGGGGCCGCCATTTTCCTCCAGTGAGGGTCGAGTGTCGCGAGCTGTAGTCCTTGCGTTTGTCGAGCGCGTTTTGTTTCTTGGATCGAGGGTATTTCGCGTGCGTGGGGCGTCGGGCGGGCGCGCGGGACCCCAGGGCCCACATCTCATCGTACGAGGAGCCGCGGGAGGCCCGAATATCAAGATTAACTGATGTTTCAATAGGTGCTTGCTGACCGAGCGGAGTACGCCGCGTTGCTGTATACCCCAGGCGAGATAGAGACAGACCGGGGAAAACGCACAGTTGTGAGAGTGAGATTGTGAATATATATATATATATAGATATATATATATATGTAGCGAAGTAGTGTCGCCGGGTGAATATTGTACACACTTTGGACGTACAAAAGCTCTCCTAGAGGAATAAAGGAAAACACACACTCACAAACAATATTTGTCACCGACAGGTCAGTGTACGAGATTTTTTTGTTTATGTGTTTAATAAACGACTTGAAGGAGCGAAAAAGGAAAGAAAAGAATTATACGGCCCGCTGCAATGAGACGCAACTAGGAAGCGTGTGCGTCGGCAAAACGCGGTTCCTGGCGTGCGACGCGGTGCATGCGGACGCGCGCCTTTGAATCACCACTTATACACACAAAGAGCGCGCGCGCGTTTTCGCAGATAGAAAATTCCGCGCGGCTTCTATGCGTGCGTGCATACGCTTAACAGACACGTGTATGACTGCGTATCTGTGTGTGCGTCTGTGTGTGCTTGGATATGATGAAGTGTTGTGAATGTACCGGTAAATTGTGGTGGATATTTGATGGTTATATTACCCGTTGCTTTAGAAAATGCGGCCAAGGTCGATTTCTTACTTAAGTATTGTTATGTTTTAACTTAAAACGTTTTTGTGAAATCTAATTTGTTTGGAGGACAGGTGTATTGGAGACATAATGGTTTATTGTGTACATATGCGTGTCTGTGGTGGATATTTTCCAAATTACGGTAGTCACTTAACGGTAAAGTTACCGGTTGCTTCAGTATTTCAAAGATAATTACAAACCGTATGCATTGCGACAATTCTGTAACTCAAAAAAAAAAGTATACACTTTTATTTGAAAAGTTCTTACGGTTCGTTTAAAGATGATGAAAAATTGCTACTAGTTAATAAACGTTTATTTTTTCCAGTTTAATTTACGTGACCGTTTAGATTTTCAATGAAAGATTAATATTTTTTAATTTATTAAGTGAAATATCGTAGCTGCAGTTAACCAACTATTTGCCGATCTATTTATCCGGTCACTTACCGTCACTCATATTAGCGGCGTCGTATTGTGTGAATGGTTACCATATAGAATATATACGCCGAAAGAAGCAGGCGATATGATATGGCGGGAGACGCGAATTTATCAAAGAAGAGACTGTAGATCAGGTAGAGATGTGATTGGTCTATTTGCCATATTTTTACTATAAATAAAACCGGTAACTTGATCGATATAACAGTAACTACATTAGTTAAAAAAAACTTCGCTGACTAAATTTCATTTACATCTTTGTACGGTAAAATAATGAAAATCGTTACTATCTCGTAATTTTGCATCTGGATAATTGAATACTACCTGTTATTGCGGTATAATAACAACAGTGCATTTTATTCTATGACTATAAAATACCGGGTAAAAAAAAATTTCTATACATTTTTTACATCTATATTTGAAATGACAGACATCATCTTTTATTTTGAAAAAAAAAAAACGAGGAACTTCGCCTTGACACTACAAAATCGTAATTAAAGGCTTTGTTTATGTTATTCCTGAAGATGTGAGATAAACGTGATCGGTATTTTTGCCGTATTTTTTTACTGTTTCGTCACGATTTCAAAAATTACTGACTTGGTAACTTGGTGCCAAAAAGTACTGACTTGGTTTAATTTATCCGACATTTTTTTATTTAAATTACTGGTTGTCAATGAGGATCACTTTGGACATTTTTTAAATCCTGTAAAACAAACGCGAAGTTTATTTAAAAGTATATATTAAAATATTACCGGTCCCCATCTATCTTGATGTACATAACCGGTACTTTTTTTTTAACGTTCAATTTAGTAAAATAAATTCTTACCGGTTTTTCTTGCAACCACATCGGCAAAAATTTTAACCATTTTTACGATATTTTGTCACAAAGAATTCAAGGGAAAAAAAGTTGACATCAAAGTACAGTGAATGACAATATTTTTTTTTCTTTGACAATTTCGTCACATAAAAATTTTACGATATTTTAATATTTCTAGTTGTTTCCTAATAACAGACATGTTAAATTAGTGAAGTGACAGTAAAAAATTGTGAATCTCTCAAGCTTACAACGTTTTTATTTGTGAAACTAGAAAATAAAAGCAACATAAATAACTTACAATATTTCTGTTGCGAAACAGAAATACAAAATTATAACATTTTTTTAAAACTAGAAACGTACCAACATTTTTGCTGGTAAAAATGAATAAAAATACAATTCGTGCACAAATAATGTTAAAACAAACAAAAACTCTGTTTCGTTTTAACTGTTACAACGGAAATACGTTCGAACGCAGATGAAATAGAATAAATAGCCGCGGTTATTTAACCGAATTATTTATTAGATATTTACCTACTCACAAAGTCAAAGGTACTTTTTTTTACTGCTATTCTGCCTCCTCTTTTTGCCCCTCGAGAATTGGCGCGAAAACGCCGCATTAGTTGCATTGCGCGTTATATAGACGGCGCGTACAGAATTATCGCACGCGATGGAACGCTGACCTTCGATAATGCTTGTTGCACATCGTGCGGATTCTCCGAATCCTTTGTACTCATGGCAAAAGCTGACCGGAATTTCAAGAATTGTTATTGGCGGGAAAAGGTATAAACTCGATGTTATTATTATTTTATCTCAAACATTGACTCGCTAATATACGTCAGAATTTTTTATTTTTTTTTTTTCAAGCTTTTCAACTATTTGATGATTAGTGTTGGACGTTCAGCGCATCGAGAGTTCACGTAAGTGAATGTGATTCCTGACCAGCGTCAGATGGCAGCACGACGAGAGTACGCAAAGACTTTGACGAAACTCTCTTTTTCTCTCTCCCTCTCTCTCTATCTCTCTCTCGAGGAGAATGAGAGGAAGTAGCATCAGCGGCAACGAGTTGCCCGGGTGACAGAGAGACGATTCTCGTGTGTCTGCGGCGTCGCGCTAATTGCATCTGAAAATTACGGGAAAAATAGAACGAAGCGGTTATTTCGTTCCGGTCGCACAATTCGACTCCTGCGCTTTACACGAATCTTTTTAAGCGCTATAATATTACAGTTGGAAGCACGTCACGCGATGATTATAGCTTGAACAAAAGACTTTCCTCGTTGTATCTCAATTAATTTAGGTCCTTTATTGTATTTCTGGATCTATATTGTTCAGTAACACACCTGCGTTAAGTGACTCTTTCAAGATGCGTCTCGGGACACGAGTGTTAGCCGGTTCATCGGGGTTTGTTGACCCTGGAAAATCACAGAACTGTTAAAATTTTTTTTGGAAAATAAAAGTATCAATTTTGGATGCTTTGAAATAACGATACTTCTATACGAAATTTTTTCAAATTTTTGTTGTAAAATTTATAATAGTGCTATATAAAATTCCCAAATTTTCATATTTTTTACTGTTACAAAATTTCATTTCTGTATGATAGATTAAATATTCCAGTGTCTGAATAAAAACGTTCAGTTTTCAGCTGTAAATATGTGGCAGATTTTTTTAACACTGTAGTTTTAAAAATAAATTGACTCAGCCACTGGAGTTAAATTCACTTTTATCGGTATCTGGATTTCAATAGTTTCAAATTTCTAATTACTACAGTGGCGAAATTCGATAATGCTGCTATTCCTAATTACTGGTGTCTTGTGGACACTAAGCTGTATTTATTATTGGGGTTTCGTTTACGCCAATTAATTTGAATTCCTAAATACGGAGATATCCTGTGGTCTCTTGTAATTATGTTCTCGAATTTTTAGAGGTTTGATGCCAATAATTGTAAATTCGTTATTATTGGAACCACAGATTGGTGGCTCTAATGGAGGTACATTATTTGTTTCTCTATTTTTATGTAGGTTAACGTAAGCGTGATTAAAGCTGTTTGTAGATACACAAATGAGTTAATTATCAAGATCGTTTTCAATTTATTTCAGGAAAGGTTGACAAAAGATTTCGGATTTTACAAACAATTTTTTTTTGTTTTTCCATTTGTGGGGAATTTTAATTTAATTTCTAGTTGTAAGTTAAATTACGATAGAACAAGTTTTACATATTTTTACATATCAGTCATGAAAAGGGAGTTAAAAATTTGATTTTTAAAGATTAAGAAAGCTATATATTAACCGCATATAATAGCATAGATATAAATCAACATAGTTCAGTACTTTTAAATAAATAATTTTTATTTAGCCTTTATACATCATTTTTAAATATTGCATATTCAGTTTTGGAATTACTTAACACTACATAAATTTCTTTATATTTTATTATTCCACATGTAATATTAATAATACCCGTTGAAGCATAATTGATTCGCATTTTCGTGTATCTTATTTTTTAATAATTCAATTAACGATTGCGGCCTTTAAATCGTTCCCGATCTGATATACGCTCTAATAATTATGTATTACCAATTACGGCGCTCTGGCGTATTCCAATAATGCTATATTAATAATTACCGAAACATGATAATTCTAATTAATAATACCTGTTGAAGCATAATCGATTAGCATTTTCGCATATTACATTTTTGAAATATTCGAATTACCCACAGCGACCATTCCATATCGTCAACCAAGTCTACAATTTGCACAGGTTTTTTTTTTAAAACTCCTTCCCATAATACATTCAGATCGCCATTAAAATAAAAAATAAAGTAAATAAAATGATCGATCCTAAGTTTGGTGTGCTACAGTAATTCCAATATTAATAATTACACGAAATACGATAAAAATTACAAACTACGTAAAAGCTTGGTAAAACTAGGCGTGACCGTCTAGGGGTTTAATCGTTTATCGGGCGAATAGTAACAGCACGCGGTATACGAAGCGAGCGACCGCCATTTGGACGAACGCTTCTGGAATACCATTCATTTTCGTCTCTCGTTCTCCCTTTCTCTGTCTCTATCTCATCCACTCCCCTCTTCCGCTCGTATTTCCCTTGTCAACTCCCTCTCTCTCTCTCTCTCTCTCTCTTTCTCTCTCTCTCTCTTCTTCCATCTCTCTGCACTGACTCTCCGCGCCAAAGCTTCTCTTTCTTTCTCCCCGGAGGTTTGGCGAAGTTGTAGAGAGCGCGGCATAACACGCCGAACTAACCGTGTTTCCCTTTCAGGGGCGTCCACTCTCCTCTTATACACACATCGGTTACATACTACCTGCGAGTTCACCGCAGCATTAAGACTAATATTATAGGCGACACATTCTTCGCATGAGTATAATAATACAACGTAAGAGTCGTGGTAGTTTCTTAATACATGGGTCGTTTAACCCTTCAAAGCATGACCGGACGTTTTTCGACCCACGCCTTTTTGTTGTCCGTTGTTTTTAGTCTTTGAAAATAGTAAATTACTATACGAGTGCGGTAAAACTTTATCGTTTTTTCGAAAGCTAGTGTTGTAATCAGAGGAATTAAGAAAATCTTTTTTCCGACGAATATTTTACAAAATTTTACTTAACAAGGTGTGAAAACGGGGGTTATAGGCGAAGCGTCCGTAAAACGTCCATTTTTGCACGGAGTGAAGAAAATATTTTTTTAGTAGAGTGGCCGCACTGTCGATGTCACTACATTATTATAGCAAGCATTATAGCAAGCATTTGTTGTTTATAATCAAAGATATATAAATAAACGAACCGTAAAAATCTGTCTCTTTCTTTCTCTCTCACACACACACACACAAATATATATCAAGAGCTATCGGTGTACACCTCATTCCCCGTAAATTTCTATTTATCACAAAGCAACGAGGCATCTCACGATTCTCATCGCAGTTCACCGCACTCTACTCTTTATTCTCTCATTCTCCCTCAATTTGCTCAGCGAACGTACATTGCACTCTGCGTATATCATGAGAATCAACTAAATTATGTATACAAATAGTGATCAATATTTAACCTGTGACGAGGTTTTCTCATGTCTCTATTTTCGTACGCATTTCAAGAAATTAAAGGAAATATATTAATTACTGTTAAGTTATTTAATATCTGAACATGTTATATTAATAAATTGAGTTTAATGGATAAATAAAATTACTATAATCTCCGAGGTAAGTTGACAAGCAGTGTTAAACATTTATCGTAGATTTGTTTTAATAGTTTCAATAATCGTCAATAATAATTTTTCAAGTAATTGTCAGCAGCTTTTATAAAATTCTGTAAAAATATGAAAATGTAATTGATGCCTTAAAAAAATAAATGGTGAAGCGTATTTGTCCACTTTTAAAAATATTTTCTTTTCCAAAAATAACTTTATATTTATTTAAAAAAAAAACATTTTGTAAGCACTGCATTTTACTATTGAAAAAATAATTATTATAATTATAACATATTTCATTCCACAAAATCATAACTTACAAAATTCTTCATATATTGCTCTGCAATATAACAAATTTCGTATAAAAAATAATTTTAATTCCTCCATCTCATATTCTCTTACAAAAATATATGCGACTAAATAATAAGTCGCCCAAATTTTATTTATTTTAACAATGCGCTACCACGATTCTTTCTTTACCCAAAGACTTTTAGATTACTGCTTGAATTTCCAAATAAAAAAACCTCTCGAAATTAAAATTTATCTCTTCGTGCTTTTTTTTATTATATTAATCACAGCCCTATGCGTAAAAAGCGCTGATTACCCTACCGCTATATAAATGCATAATCGTAAATCACCGATGCTTCTGAGTTAGTAGAACGAGGTATATTACAATCTATAATAATCTCGCAGAATTATAGCCAAAAGGGCGTATCAGCGATGCTCTTATACGCAGTAAATACCTACATACACCCTTTTGGTATCTGTTACGCGATGACACGTGTATATATATATATATATATAGTGCATCGATATATCGTGCAATTCTGCATAGTTGTACAGCCAGAGGGTACAAAATCGCAAGCTTGCGATCCCAACATATACACATCGTATATATTTATATATGTATACATATATATATATATACGTATATAAACTATTGTGCACATACGAACAGTGTTGGTGTTGTCTTTGTCAGTGTGCGAGGGAATCCCGTCGGATCGGGTTTGAATAATTCATGCGGGACACCGAAACCCCGTACACTAGAGTCCAGAGAGAGTGAGAGAGCGAGAGAGAGAGTGAGAGACCCAAGAGAGCGCTCGGCACCTCGTCCCTGTCGTCGTCGCCGAATAACGCGGAACACGCAACCGCCCAACCGCCTCTACGCTATATATATATATATATATATAGCAGAGTAGTAGAAGCCGATAGAGAACATAATTCAAGCAGGGCATCGCGGTACGCCGTTTGCTTCGATTATCAGAGCGCTGCAGCAGCATCATCACCGAACCGAGAGCCTCAACGAGAGATTGAGCGAACGAGACAGGGATAGAGAGATAAAGAGCAGGTTCAAATACTCTCCACTCACTGAACACACGATGCTGCACTGGCTTGGCTCTCTGATGTCTGCCTTGGTTTCTTGCTTGCTTGCTTGGTGCCTCGCGGTCACTTTAACCCAATTACGTGCGTGTGCGGCTGCTCTCGCATGCTTTGGTCGCGTTGAGAGCTCGAATGGTACGGTCTTACCGAGAGTAGTGTGAGGGGAACGAGATTGTTCATGTCAACGTACCCTACATAAATTTAGGGGAGAGCCCGCTGATGATTATAGGGCAATTGGAGGAATCTTGGTCATGAAAGATTCAATGGTGGTATTTTTATGCCGTTAAAAAAAATTATGTTGTTAAATTCGAATGACAGATTTCGGAAGTAACCTTCATTGTCTTGTATCGAAATTTTCCGGTATTCCAGAAATTTTTCTGATACATTTGTTAAGTTCTATGTGTTAAAACGAATGTCTAACAAAAGTAGTATGAATTCCTTGAATTTACTTTAAAAAAAAAATGGTTAATTTGTCAGAAATAAATTCTATTAGAAGTGACACAATAATTGTGTAAAAATAACACAAGACTTTGTGTTAAAAAAAATAATAACACAAACTTGTGATTTTGTTTGATTTTTTAAATACTTTTTCTGTAAAATTATGGGATTTCATGAAATATATGTTTTTGTAAAATTGATTAAAAAAATGGTGGATGAAAACGAAAATATTTCCTTAAATCTACAAAACTATTACTTTTGGTTTAACAGAAAAATACTCATTGTCGATAGTACAGAGTTGACAATATTGACGTATTTAGAAGAAAGAAAAAAAATGCACAAAAAACGTAGCTTTTCTTATACTGATTTTCTCCTATTGCCGCATTCTAATTTTTCGTCGACCTGTAGAGGTCGGATCTATGTTTATCCACTTATAAAGCACGCAAGGAGACCGGTCGTTGGTTGTGGGGAAGGTATCACTATAGTAAGTACAAAGGTCAAAGGTTGATCGCACAGGAGGAGAGCAAAGCGCACTCAAGAGCAACTAATACGCCTTTCCTTACCGGGTCGCATGCTTTTTCCCCGCCGCTTATGAAACCCGCAGCTCTTGCCCGTTCCTTATGGATCGACGAGGGCCACTCGCCCGGCCGGCCGTATGTAATGTCCTGAGAGTCGTGTATATAACTATGTGGTGTACGAATATGCTGCACGAAAGAGAAAAACACGAGTGAGAGAGAGAGAGAGAACGAGAGAGAACGACGAGGAGCATGTATACACGAATGAGGGACCCTCCTTTTGTTGTCCGTAGACGGAAATACTCGGGTGAGCAGAGAGACTCTCTCGATGGGCGTGAGTGCGAGCGCGCTTCGCACACCGCACGAGGCTTCGGGATCTCGGAGAGAACCAACTCACAACCGCAACCCGCTCGCGTCCTCTCGTTTCGTCAGACATTACGACCAACCAACGATTTACTTGTCGCCTGCACGCAGCTTATGCTCTACTGCAGATTCTATATTTGTATAAAGGGCATTCCAGGCTAAGACGGCAGGGTTTTATGACCCTCTTATTTTTATATCTATTTTTTAATCTTCAATAATTTGTGTAAAAAGACAATTCACGGAATTTTTGCAAAAAAATTTCAACTGCAAAAACTTCGTCAAAGATAAGAAAAATTGTGCGGTGTTGACATTGAGCAATTTTTTGGTTTTAAATTCCATAGAATTATACTTTAATTACAGATTTAGATTTTTTTAGTTTCTTTTGTGCTTCATTCAAATTAAAGAAAATTAATTATTATGTAAATGTAATTTTTATTCTGTTTAATGGCTTGCAACGATCTGCTGGAATGTGAAATAAAATAGTGATAAAAAAAGTAAGCGATTTTTAAAAATTTCCAGCTCCCTGTAAAAATATTTAGATTCCCTTAATAGCTCAGAAAATTATTTCTAGCGACAAAAAATGCAATTATAAAAAAAAATGTTCTGTCCTTGTTAACACGCAATTAAAGACGTCTATAAGTACATACGACTTATTATCAAGACACATTTAATTAAGAGTTAGTAACGAGGATACGAAAATTAAAAGAAATTGAATTTTATTTTTGCCAACTAGTCTTTCACGCTCCTGACCAAGTTCTAAATGAATTCTACAAGGACCTAATTTTTTGCACCAGCTTTTATTAATTGAAGTATCAAAATAAACCAAAGATTCGATGCAAAAAGAAATTGAATGAATTCGTGTAATCTTTACATTTTTTTTTGTTTACCTTTACAACTCATCTTTTTTATACCAAAGCAACAAACTTTGAGATTTCGGGAAAAAAATAAAAACACGTCTTATTTTATAGCCCCAGTTAGAAGACAAAATGTAAGCAAGAAATAATAAATATAACATACTTTCTATATTTTCCTCAAAACAAAGGATCCTTTGCACATTGCTTTCTCCTTATTTTTGAGTTTTCACAAAGCCTCGTGTACGAGGCAGTCAAAATAGATAAACATACTTGCACTTAGGGGCTTTGTAAAAATGTAAAAATAATGAGGATGTTCCAAGTTTCACTTTGCATCCTTGTTTTTTTTCGCGTATACGTTAGATAAAACCACTCGTGTTTTCGTCCTCCTCATATTTACGTTTGAATTTAAAGGAAAGTTACGAAGTGGTTCTGTGGTTCCGTCCACAAGCCACCGATGCTTCTGGGTCGAGAGAGCTATCTCCCGCCTGCTGGTGCCGGTGGATGGGCTGGCCAACCAAGCACACACCAGCTTCGTGGATTGCCAGGCAGAAGCACGCGCGCGCGCGCGCGCGAGCTCGTCCTTTGTGAGGCTACGACGACACGACGAGCACCGCGCGCACAAGCACAGAATCGCGCATCACACCGCACGAGCGGTGTGGCTTTTCAGCACAAAGTTTATACGCTCCGACACGATTCAACGGAGTTTTGCCGCAGTTACTGCTACATCTGCCACTCGCATATATATATATATATATATATATATATATATATATATATATATATATAACGAGACGTGTAGACTCTCCTGGGATGATCGGTCTGCTTTCTTTATCGCCTCAATGTATCACTATTAATGAACTTTTTTTTATTTCTCGTGTTGACACTCCAGTAAAAATAAAATTAGTCTACAGTGTATGAAATGCTACATGTTTCATACATGTATTGTATATAGTATCTCAAATAAGAAAAAGGTTTACTTAACCCCTGTCTGCGACCTTTATGGGTTAGAAGAATGTGCCAATTTTACTTTATATGACGTCCCTTGTAGGGACATGTTGAAAAAAAAACACATCTATGTTGTTACGTTCTGATTGTCCTTGGATATGTTAATGATTTTGCGGTTGTTGAATACGAATCAGAAGTCAAATTTGCAAAATATAAAATGGTGGATAGAAACGTCAGGAAAATATTTGGATTTAAATAAAAATGGGTATTCAATTTTTTTTTTTTGTGGTCGCGGAATCCGAAATGAATATCAAATTTTTGGACTTTGATAAAAATGGGTAACTCGTGGTTTTTGTGGCTGCTGAATCTGAATGAAATGTCGGATTTTCAACTTTTTCAAAATGTACTTCGAGGTCAAAGTAGAACCTTGCAAATTGCTTCCTCATTGTTTTGTATCTTTGACAAAGCTTTCCTTTATGAGGAACCCAAAATTGATTGAAAAAAAAAGCTTTGTCAAAGATACAATATAATAAGGAAGCAATTTACAAGGTTCTATTTCGCATGGTTGTTTACTTTTGTAAAACTATTGACCTTGAAATACATAGATATTTTTTTTACTAATTAATACCTTTTTGACAATATTTTTAAAAAAGATTTCGGATCGTCAATGACATCAACTTTTTTTTCAAGATTTTTCTGTTGACTTATTGTCAAAGTAATTAAATTGTAATCGAATGAAACTTTTGATTGGAAAGGAAAGCATCTTGAAAGTATTTTTATAAATTAGATTATTCTTTTATGATCAGATTACGATAGTATTGAAATTCGTATCTTGCAATCGTAAATGATAAATCATTAAGATCAGCTTTATCTACTTTGAGAAATATATGGGGCAAAACACGTCAAGTCGGCCACCCCAATTTTTCATGTCAACAAAACAACCTCACATTTCTTCAGGATTTTGGTCTAGCTGAAGAAAAAACGTAGGAATTTTTTCAGATTTTTATTTATTTTATTTTTATTTTTTAACGCCAATACTACGACTCGCAAAAAAAAAATCATAAGAACATCAAATTTTGGATTTTCAGCGTACTTTCCATTAACATTTTTTGTAAAATTTTCCGATTTCATTTTATAGTATTTTTCAATTAAATAAAGTTGCCACTTTTCAGAGCTGTAACTCTGGTGCGAAATTGTCGCCAATCTCGCCAATTTTTTCTAAGATACTAGATATTTCAAAGAACAAGATGTGAAAATTTCAGCTAAATCGGAAATGCCGTTTCGGAGGGGAAAAAAGTGGCAACTTTATTTAATTGAAAAATAGCATAAAATAAAATCGGAGAATTTTACAAAAAATTTTGTTGGAATGTACACTGATAATCCAAAATTTGTTGTTCTTATGATTTTTTTGTGTCAGCCGTAATATTGCCATTAAATAATAAACAATGATTATTTACAGAAATTTTTAATAGCTGGAATATGCAATAAAAAATCTGAAAATATTCCTACGTTTTTTCTTAAACCAGACCAACATCCTGAATAAATTTGATTACATTTTGTTGACATGAAAAATTGGGGTGGCCGACTTGACGTGAACTGCCTCATATGTTAACGCATATTTGCGACGGGAATGTAAAAGTCTGAATAAGTCATAAAATTAAAAATAGAAACATGCCTATCTGTATTATCGAATATCAAAGCTCCCTTTGTCACATATTCGATTCGCTCTGGTGAGACACACGTTGAATAGATAATGAAACTGAACATCGCGTTTATTTTAGAACTTGGTTACAGTTGTTATACTTGCAGCTACAGAGATTAACGACCCCGTCGTTTAATCGGATGTACAGGCAAAGCGTTAAATTCGTTTTCCACAAATGTCCAGTGTTTGGCCATAGTGAATAAATCTGAGTCGATTAAACTCGTCGCTCTGGCAAGTATGTAAATGAGCCAATAGCTGTGCCACATTTTACACGCATTATTCTGCACAGATTTATACTACAGAATTTTTAAAAGTATTCGCCAGACTCAGCGACGTCTGTTCGACGACAGTTGCGAAAGAAGCAATATTACTGTCAACTCAGCGAAAAATATGTCACGATGTGTAGTTACGGGTTATTTCAGGCCAGATCAACAGAGTCATGATTCGTCTTTTTTTTTAATATTTATTTTATACTTCGCAGTAACAACAAACCGGCGGAATTAAAAAAATTTTCGAAATTATTTTTTTTTAATCATCATCAGCAAAAGTTACTTATAACTTTTTTTTTCATCCTTCCTTTATTTTCATTTGCTGTAAACCTTATTTTTGTTTATGCTAATTATACCAAATAATCAAACTGCGCATTAAGTAAAAAAAAAAGTATGTCGGGTATATCAAGCAAAGGCTTAAAGAAGTAACTGTAACCAGCCTTAGAATCCAAACTTCAAATACACAACAAATCGTATTCCCAATACAATAATCAATAAATAATAAATCTCGTCCAAAACGACTCCATAAATATTTCCTTTTCCCCTTCTCTAAACAAAAAGTCTCTGTCGAGTCAGAGGGCAAATCACGTCGATAGCTTGCAGAATCCGATTCTGATTATTTCCAGAGGTCTCGTCGAACGAGTCACGCATTCAGTGCCCGAAGCGTTTGAGCGTAGCACAAACACCAGTTCAAAAGTATATATGTATATATACACACATATATATATATATATTTATATATGTATAGTACTCGAGGGACTCAAGCGTGTGGCACACTCTCATACTCGAGAGCAAGCGCAAGAGTTCGCTATCCCGAACTTTCGCCAAATTTAACGCAAATACGGTGAAGGAGAGTTGAGCGTGGTACGAGAGTTGGGGGACCGATATGGTAGGAGAGTGAAGAGTGGGAGAAACGGAGAAGACCCGTTGTTTTCCTTTGAGTGCTCTCCATCTGTCTCCGTTCTTCTCCACCCCGGGACTTATTTCCTTTTCCTACATGCAAAGAGAGTCCCGCAGGCGACAAGGCAAGCCACATATATTTCGCATGCCTCTTCTCCATAACACCAACAACTTCATCCACCTCTCCGCAACCCTAAAGCTGTTGCTTTCTCGTTCAAGTCTCAGCCTGCTTCTCGCTAATATTTATATATACAATTATTGATTCTTAGCTTCCCTTAGATTATTGTAGTTTACGTTAGGTTCTATTTCCTCGCTTTTTTCTTATTTCCCTTTTCTTAGGTTTCTTTAGGTTTTTGAAAATCTGAAAATAATATGTATATATATATACATATATATATCTTGAAAAGCAGTTTTGGGAACTGTCCTTGAAAAATCTAGGAAATTAAAAAATTAAAATTAACATAATTTTTTAAATTGAATCGGATCTTAAAAATCCTTAGATTCTTCATGTTTTTATTTATTAAATATAAACTCTAAGATATTTCAATGACGATTCCTAAAACTGCCTTTCGAGATATATATACTTTTGAGGATTTAAAAAATCGAAAGAAACATAACAAAAAGTAAATGAAAAAGCGAAAAAATAGAACCTAACTTAATCTAAACTGTCGTTGCTTTAAAAGCTATTGTTTGGATCTGAAAAATTCTTGTTCTTTACGTTCTTAAGGTTAGATTAGATTCTGTTCCTTTTTACCTTACTTGAAAAAAGAGGGAATATACTACTTTAAAAGCTCTGGTAATAACCGTTACAAATATTGGCTTTAAAACTGCCTCTTCACATGTATATATATAAATATATATATATTAGAGTGTACGGTAATGCGGCGAAACGCTTAAATCTGTTTGGCACAGCATATACTCGCCGCACGGTCGAAGGTGTATGCGAGGTACACAGTGCGAACACGAGAGAGTATAAGGTGACTCTCGTCTAGCAGTATCTCGTATCACACAGTATTTAAACGAGCTCTCGTTCCTCTATGGCCTTACGTAATTCCCACTGAACGCGGACGCGTTGCCTGGCCCCGTGTATATCTGCTATACAGTGTAGGACACTATATATCAAACGCTACAGTACGTAAATATATAGATATGTATATCGGACAGTTCAGGCTAAATCGACAGGATGGCGAATCTTGTATTTTTTTTTTAAATTTATTTTATTTTTAGTATGTCGTAGAGCGGTGTAATAGATATGGAAAGTACGCACCAATTTTTTTTTAAATTACTTTATGGTCAGAATCAAAATAAATTGTAATTACTAAAAAACGTGCTTAATAGATTATTTTTGGATTTTTTTTTCAAGACAAATTCTTTGTTGAAAAAGAAAAGTTTGGAATCTGTTTTTAGATGGTGTTTTGAGGTCCCGGAATTTCTGAAAATATTTTTGGGATTTTTGGGTATCTTGAAAGTATTTTGGAAATATAATTTCCAGCATGTTTTCAAAAATGTCTTTATTGCTCGTGGTTTTGAAAAATGTTATCTGAACAGATTAATTAAATATAATCTGAATAGCAAAGTTTTGAGAAAAAAAGTGATCTAAATAAGCATTTCCAATCTTGAAATATCAGAGGGATACGTTGAAGTAGCCCTTTGACGCAGCTTTTGGCAAAGAAAAAAAGTGTCAAAACTTAACAATTAGGAAAAGTCTATTATGATTTTTCAAATTTTGTTTTTCAACAAAGAAAATGTCGATACATTTTTTTTCTCTTACTTTTTTTTTTCAACGTTTTAATCGATCCGGAATATTTTATGTAACATCCTCAAAAAAGTAATGATCGTAAGTTTAAAGAATCCAAAAAAAGTTCTAGGACTAGCGGGTCGTAGATTAAGCGCGGAATGGCCCATACACAGGCAGTATATGCACTACGCGCGGGCTGGGCTTGTTCCGCTTATTCAGCGTCGCTGGCGCTGACCCGTATATTTCCCTACTCGCGACGCTGTCCCTCCTCCTCTTATCCCCCACCTTTATATATATATATATATATATATATATATATATATATATTATATACATATAAATATATATATACTAGGGCGCTTCATTTTAAGTGAACTTTTTTTTTTTTTTGGTGACACATCAAAATATTATTGTTCACGTAAAAAGAGAAGTTCGTTTAAAATTTGAGCCCTTAATATTAATTTTTAGTACTTCCTTTTTCAGTTTCAATTTTTGCCATTTAAAATGCATGTAAATTGAATGACTTTTTTTTTTTATTTTTATAACTTAGCCGGATTTGTAGTTATCGTTTCGAAATCAGTGGTTATTTGTTGAGTATCACATGCTTTTCGAAAGAGTTTACAACGACTTTGCTCTAACTTCATCCATTGCGATTGTGTCAGCTGTGAAACTCATTTTTTCACTTTTTTTCATGTATTTTCATTGATAGCGACAAAACGGTTCATCCTACAAAAAAACTGAATAAGACAATGTTTCAGGAAATTTTGTGCTCTACAAAAATGTTCCTCTTGGTTATGTCGTTAAACTGCATTGTTCATGAGATACGCGCAGTTAAACATTTCACAACCAAAAAAAAATACCCTGCCGAAGTGTACTTCCATAAAAAATCTATTAATATAGGGCAATAATTTTTTTTTTTTAATATTTGGATCACTTATTATTGTATATCATATAGTATATATTGTACATATATATATATTATATAGTATAAAAACAAAATAATCAAGCGAAAATCTATTAATATAAAGTAATGATTTTTTTTTTAAAACATTTTTAAATATTTCATGCAAAAATTGAAGCAAAACAAAGGTTTTATGTTTAACGTATAATTTATTTTTCAATATCTATCACAATTCACTTTTTCGACAATTTGGATATTTTTTTCTGTGTTCATGAACTATTTTTAGGATATGTTGCTTCTGATCCTCGTCGTGCGTCAGGCGTTCGTTGTATTGCGTAATTAACGCCACTCCTCTCTCCGCACAATCATTCACAACTTTTAATTGAGAAAAGGTCTCGAAACACTGCTGATAGTCGGGATCCGATTCCCAACTGTCAGGATCATTAAAAATGAATTTGAATGGCAATTCGAATGTTTCAAAAATGGAAACTGATTTCTCGCTCACAAAATCACAAATTTCTTTTGTTGCCAATGTATAAAATTCATTTTTTTTAATCGTTAAACGTTTATCTTTAATATTGAAAGACATGTTATAATTCATCGAATTTACGATTTTAAGTTTTTGTGCTCGGGTTACGTTACGATCAAAAAGAGCTAAGCAGACTATTTGTTCATGCAAATACCAAAGATGTTTCGATAATTTGACAAGGGCAGCGTTTGCAATTTTTTCATTATTTTTTCTATAATTCAAAAGACTTTTAAATAATTCTAAGTCATTGTTGGGAGCCTCAATTGCACAGGGCGCTTTGAACCAAGCCTCTACATAAAATGAAACCAGAAAAATACAAATTTCGCGTAGAGCAGAAACGTCGGAAGTTCGCATCGGAAATTGGCTTCGGAACAAATACATTTTTAAACTATACAGGGCTTTTGCCATCCACCTGGCATGATGCATTGCGCCAGGAGTACGAAATTTCACATCGGTGCTTGGTACACCACCTAAGAAAATTTTGCACAACACCAATAACTCCTTGTAATCATCTCGTGGATGATGGACCTGACAAAAAATCAAATTGGATTGAACCATTTATTTATTTCTTTTTTATATATTCATTTTCAAAAAATGATTAATTTTTTTGTAAATGTACCTTGAACTGATTTTCAATAAAAATAAGTTTTTCATCTTTTATCTCAATCAAGATTGTTTTGATTAATTCGTCCTCCACACCGATTTCATATTTCGTCTGGTCAATGCCACCCCAAGCATCGTGGAAACGTTTAAAAATTTGGACATTTGGTCCATTCGTGATAGGCCACGCGGTTTCGATAACGTTTCTCAATATTATTTCGTGGATGTGATGACGACAAGCGAAATATATCAAATCTTTGTCCAATTTTTTCGTTAACCAAGTGCATGTGCCATTCAAAATACCTGTGAATTTTTTAATTGAAAAATATTCAAATGAATGAATGTGTTAAATAATAAAACGAATCGTAATATTAAATTGAGTAAGCTGTATACAATAAAAGAAAATTTTTTGTTTCTATAAATTTTTGGATTAGTAAAAAGAAAGTGAGTACTAGATAATTGAAGAAAGGATGTTAAGTTACCTGTATTAACGCTGGGTGTGTCGCAGCACATCGCTTTGATTTTTTTTTCTAATTTCCATTGCTTCAAAATGTCGAAAATTATTTCAGCTTGATTGACACCGGTCGCTTCATCAAGCAATGGCACGCCAAGCAATTTTTCGACATTCACGCCTGTAACTAATATAGGAAGTCTCTCCACTTTTGATGTTGCAGAAAATGAAGAGAGCAACTTCCCATCCCAATGAACCGTCAGACATTTCAAATGATCGAAATCGTTTTGTATGGATGCAGCAATTTTTTCTCGGAATTTTATGCGACGATTACGTATTGTTGAATAGCTCAAGTTGTAATCCTTGATATTCAACCCAAGACTATTAAGAATAGCAGAAGTAAAAAACATTGCGTCTCTGTCACTGATCTGCGTTCTATCCAATGTTGAAACTACTTCTGGAGTGATTAAATCAATTTTTCTCACTTTTGGTTTCGGTAGTTCATCTTCAAAGTTTGAATTAACCCGCTTTATACTATTCAAATTTGAAGACAGGCTACTCGTTGATAATGAGCTGATACTCGTTGATAATTGGCTCAACTTTTGGCTCAAGTCTGAAAAATATCAATTGAAAATTATAAAGCAATTGACTGGTCTCAAGAACAGATGATAAACAGAAAATTATTGAACACAAGTATTATTCACAATTTTTAAATGGAAAAAAAGTCGAGATTTACTGGGAAATCTTAGACATAAATGAATTTTAAATAATTTTATCTTAATTCTCGTTCGAAATAAAAATTTGTAATACATGAATTACTCACTCATTTCATCGCTATCTCCTTTATTAATGATGTTTTCTTCTTCTTCTTTCTGTTGTTCAACAGGCTCACGATTTCCACTAGTGTCTAAGGGTACGCATCTATAGCCCCCTTTTTCTTTACTTTTTAATAAAAATAATTTTGTTCCTGCATCTAAATTTTCAATTTCACTTGATTTTGATACGTCAAATAATGTATCTAATTTTATTTCAAAATTTTTTATTTTTGTGAGATGCAGTGGTGTCTTCTTCCCTTTTGAATTTTTTTTTAAATTTTGATAATCTTTATAAAAAGCTTCAAACATTTCAATGCCACATTGTGACCGGGTCGTAGGAATTGAAAATTTTCTCCAGATATCATCCACTTCGTTGATAACTTCTTTTGAACTGTGTCGTATAGTCAATTTCAATGTCTGATGTTTATACATAAAAAAATTCATCAGCTCTCGATACGTTGGCAATTTATTACTATTCAATTTGGTTGTCGAAAAACCAATCAAATAATTGAATGTTTTATTACCAACTTTTTCACACATTATAAAAATAATTTTTGGGATAAAAAAATTTCAAATAAAAAAAAAAGCAACAATAATAAATATGAAAAAAATCGAAATAAATAAATTCACTTGATAATATTTACACTATCGTATATATTATTGTAATAAATGAACAACAAAAGTATTTAATTATTAAAACACAACAAGAGTAAAATAAACACAAGAAAAATAATTTATGATTGAAACACTCCAAAATTAATTAAATATTTAAACACACCAAAAGTAATTAATTATTAAAACACCAAAAAATTATTTAAAGATTATACAAAATAATTGTAATATGTTATCAATTATTTTTCAATTTTTTTATTATTCGCTCAACACGATATGAACTGTAGTTTTCAAATCATAATCGTACATATAATGACAAGTGTATGTTTGTAATATGGTAACCTTACGGCGTGACTTGGTACTACTTTCTCCAAGCGGCGGGAAATTTGAAAATGTCACGTGGTGATATTCGCGGTTGTTTTGAAAAATTTTTCGTACTGTAGATAGAAAAATTGGAGGGCTTTAATTTTTTTTTGTGAGGTATTCAAAAAATGTTTACCATGATAATTATCATATTTTCGTGCTAAATAATATAAATATAACGATACATATTGTATACTTTATGATATACAATAATAAGTGATCCATATATTAAAAAAAAAAAATTATTGCCCTATACTAATAGATTTTTTATGGAAGTACACTTCGGCAGGGTATTTTTTTTTGGTTGTGAAATGTTTAACTGCGCGTATCTCATGAACAATGCAGTTTAACGACATAACCAAAAGGAACATTTTTGTAGAGCACAAAATTTCCTGAAACATTGTCTTATTCAGTTTTTTTGTAAGATGAACCGTTTTGTCGCTATCAATGAAAATACATGAAAAAAAGTGAAAAAATGAGTTTCACAGCTGACACAATCGCAATGGATGAAGTTAGAGCAAAGTCGTTGTAAACTCTTTCGAAAAGCATGTGATACTCAACAAATAACCACTGATTTCGAAACGATAACTACAAATCCGGCTAAGTTATAAAAATAAAAAAAAAAAGTCATTCAATTTACATGCATTTTAAATGGCAAAAATTGAAACTGAAAAAGGAAGTACTAAAAATTAATATTAAGGGCTCAAATTTTAAACGAACTTCTCTTTTTACGTGAACAATAATATTTTGATGTGTCACCAAAAAAAAAAAAAAGTTCACTTAAAATGAAGCGCCCTAATATATACATATATATGTATATTATACGTACACAATTTTTTATCCGATGCCAGAGATAAAACGATCGTTTATATAACGTTCTCCATGAACTGCATGAACATTCTAGATAAAAGTGTTCTTTGACGACGATCCGACACCGATAAGTACACAATCTAAATTGAAGACATTGGAAAGTGCGCGATATCGTTTCTCCTCATCGTATCGAGTCCATAAAAAATTGGCCAAGCGAGCCTCTCTCTCGCTTCCTTCGATGCTCGCCAGAGGAATCACCTCCGTCGTCATCGTTATCATTGGCTCACATCGTCTTTGTCGTTTCTCGCATACGGAGACCAATCTTCCTGAGGAGAAATATATACCAAAACGTTTATTGATTGTAGTTATATAAATATATATCTACATATATATGTATATATATATATATATATATATAGATGAAAGAAGTATTGGAACCGGTTGCCACTCGGCCTGTATAAATTTCATCGTAACGGCACGCCGTGCACACGAAGAGACTGAACGACTGTAGAGAAGCGCGATTCTATGGATCGCTCAGAGTGGGGAGAAGAGACAGCACGTCTCTCTCGGCTTGCTCGGCACTTGGAGCTCGCAGACTTGGAAGTTGTAACAGGTGCCCCCCTCCTCTTCAAACGCGACTACCAGCCAAGACTCGCTTCTTGAGTCTCGCGTGGGTTATGCTTTTCCCTTTCTCTCTCTCTCTCTCTCGTTCTCTCTCCCGCTATGGGCAAAACTCTCTCGCACACTCTCCTCGACGATTCCTCCTTGCAGCGACTCGAGAATCAGCCAGCAAACTCTACTGTCCCAAGAGAGTCGAAGGACTTCGCTTCCTCGTATTCCGACTCGATGCTACTCGCTCGCATTCACAGCTATCGAGTCTGACTTTTGTCATATATGGGGCAATTTATAGGAAATCAACAGGGTTGTGACCCTTACACTTTTTATATACATATATTTTTTTTTAGTATGTGCGGTATTTGGGGAAAAAAAATAATACTTTACACCGGTTTGTAGATTTTTTTTTCGATAATTTATTTCGTCTCAATTTCTAAAAATATTGTTTGCTAAAACTACGACGTTTTAAAAAAGATGTTTAATTGCATTTTTTTTTAAACACAATCTTTACAGTTATTTCGAGAATGCGCGTGAAACTAGGATTGGAAGAAAAAAATTAAAATGAGGCTTTTCCAAATTTTCAAGTTAAGACACTATTTTGTGTAACCAAAGCTTGTATTTGTTTTTGAATGTGACAAAACAGTAGAGAAGAGTAAAAAAATATCGACTGGAAAGTATTTTTTTAGTCATGTGTTACCATTTTAGGTTTACAGTATGAAAATTCTCGTTTTTCAAATTCCAATTGTTTTCTTTAATAAAAGGTGTATTTACTCGTTCCTATAACATACTTGGGACAATAAAAAAAAAAAAAATTTAAATTTTTCTAAACGTTTTTAATCAAAATTATAAATATAAGTGCCATCGGTTTTTCATTGTTCATTAAAAGATATTGAAAATCAAAAGTTGGCAATTTAGATAACGTAAGTAAACCTAAAAGTATCACTAATGAAACATTTGTTTCCCAGCGTAATTTGTTTACCCTCCTCTATCATTCATTCATAATGAGATAGAATATAAATTATTGGTACAAAAAATTCCATATCTCAAAAATTGAAAACGTCCTATTTTTAATTTTCTTCTTATTTTTTAATAAAAATCTCCTCACAATATTCCCAATATTTGTTATTTTTCAACAAGAAATATATAATAAAAATGTCAAAAGTATTTTTTCATTACAAGACTATAATATACTAGCAGGAAAAAAACACATATGCAAATATGAGGTTCTCGACCCCGTTGATTTGTCATGAACTGTCCCATATATATATATATATATATATGTGTGTGTATTAAATAAATGTGTGTGTAAGTTTCTCGACTTGTAGCAAACGCAAACGCTTCTCCTTTCGCCTTTTACTTTTAGCCTCAGTTTCTTTATGTAAGCTAGCTCACAACTGACCTGACTCAACGATTCGCTGAACCTTACTACAGTGATTCTATAGAATGTAGGGTACTATACATAATACTGCGAATCACGGTGCTGGAAGGTTTTTCACGTATAGCATATAGATTCCTTAGCTTCTTCTGACTTTCTTTTAGCTTTTCTTTTCTTTTCTTTTCTTTTTTTTTTTTCTTTTATTTGGTTCATTCTTCGTGCGACGGTGGCCTTCGGTGTGAACGAGGAACCTTATAACCCGCCTACTGCACGACACTCGCTTTGCCAAACTTGTCGCCAACTTTTCGACCGAACAGAGCACAGCACCTCGGGAAAGTTCGACGCGGTCAGGACGAAGGAAGGGCTATGGAAGGAGACGAAACTTTTTGGATTCCTCGATTGCACACTTTATCGCTTTTTTTCTTTTCAACGCTTTAGTTTCGTCGGTCTTTTAAGTGACTCGACAACTTACTGAAGAAAATGAGAATCAGTTATAATTTGATGTAATACATGATTTTTTTTTTTCTTCGAGGTCATTGAGCGAACAATCAAGAATCATAATCATTTATAAAAACAGACTTGAAATAAATCGAAATAACAGATTTAAAAAATTGTATTATATATCTGAGAAAATATAGAATTAATTTTGTATAAACAAAAAAAACGTTGTAAAAAAAAAGTCAGTGAATTAGATACCGTGAATTCCTCCTCTGTTCCAATAAGAGTATTATCGAAATACTTTATAAAAAGCTTCCGATAGAAAATCAATCGATGTATCGTAATTGTATCCCAGCTAGATATCCGTAAGTGACAAGGACACCTTGTGGGAAGTGGGGGGGGGGACTCGATAGTAGTCCCGGTATGAGTGGCGCCCATTTTTTTTCGTTCGTCGAGAGCGACCGACTAGCGATGCTATATAGTGTACAGCTCTCACGAACAGGTTCGCGGAAATAGGGAGCAGAAAACGAGACTGAGATGAAAGTATCGAGCGCATCTCTCCGACAGTTTTGTTCCATCATTCTTTCCCTGGGAATAAAAACGAATCGCCGCGGGCACGAACCATCATTAATAGACAAGCATGTATGCATATAAATACATATACATACTAACAGGTTATTGTAGTTCGCTCGCTGCCGCTTTAAAATGCAAGTAAAAAATGTAAGGATTTTCTTTTTTAGCACGCAATTGGTTTTTAGCCAAAACTAACAAAAAATGTGATTACAGACATCTTTAACGAAACTCAAACCTACCTATCCTAATCCTGAGTCAACATAACACATTTTATTGAGCATTCAGACAGATATAAAACCGGAATAAAATTTATATATAAACCTAACCTAACCCAACCTTAGGATTGGTTGGGTTAATACATATTCTTGAGCGGGCAGAGTAGCAATCCAAGTTCATTTTACATATAAGTCCAACCTAACCTAACACATTTTCTCGAGTGTAAGACAACAAACCCAACTTCAATTTAAATATAATTCAAACATAACCGAACTAATCCTAACCTAATATATTTTCTTAAGCTGACAGACATTAAACCGAACTTTAATGTACATATAAATCCAACCTAATCGAATCCTAACCTATTACATTTTCTTGAGCCTACAGACATTAAACCTAAGTTCAATTTACACATAAGTCCAATTTAACCTAACCCAACATAATTTCTCGTGTAACACAAAACCCAATTTTAATTTACAATACAAATCCAACCTAACCCAACCCAATAAATTTTCTTGAGCCTACAGACATTAAACCCAACTTGAATTTACACATAAGTCCAACTTAACCTAACCCAACACAATTTCTCGTGTAACACAAAACCCAATTTTAATTTACAATACAAATCCAACCTAACCCAACCCAATAGATTTTCTTGAGCCTACAGACATTAAACCCAACTTGAATTTACACATAAGTCCAATTTAACCTAACCCAACACAATTTCTCATATAACACAAAACTCAACTTTAATTTACAATACAAATCCAACCCAACCCAACCCAATAAATTTTCCTAAACGAACCAACACAAAACCGAACTTCAATTTATATATAAACCTATCCTAATCTATTTCACCTACAGACAAAAAACCCCAATTTCATTTAACACACAAGATACACACACACATATATGTATCCAAGACAAGTTCTCGTTCATCTGAAACCCTAAACGATCCCACATCCCTCCTCAAAGCACGCCATAGAGTATACATATACAGAGATGAGAAGAGAAGAGCGTGGCGTCGACTCGTCGGCGTCACAATGCTCTTCCTCACTCCCCTCCCTCCCTCCCTACCCCTCCCATCTTTTCCCTAGTATAGATGATGCGAGCTGTGTCTCTTCTACCGCGAAGAGGTTAAGTACGAGCCAGGGATAATGGGGGTAGTGCATCGCCATTGTAAACAGAGTCGGGCGGTAAGCAGCTCGAGGATTTAGTTCGGCGAGTAGCAGCTATACGTAGTTACATAGTAGCGGGACCGAGAAGAGCGAGCGAGAAACGAAGTGAGTGGCGATGGCCCGAGACAGGGATATAGTTAGTGGGAGAAAGAGGGAGGTGAAGCGGCAATGGATTGTGGAGGGGAACGAGGTTGTCGGGTAGAACGAACGAGCTGGATAGAAACATATATATCTATATATAAAGAGAGAGAGAGAGAGTAGCGAGAGCGACGAAAGCAGAGGACACGAGAAAGGATGAGGTGGATGTGGCGGTAGGGCGCGATAGCGGTAAAAGGGGAAGGGGGAAAGGGGCACGACCAAGGGAAATGCGGGGAGAAGAGACCGCTTCGGTCGTTCTCTCTGTCGAGGGTGGGAAGTTGCCGAGACATCGATCGGGCCGGCCATTGCTTGCCACACTCGACTACTAGGAGTCAAGATGCCATCCCACTACGCGATAGGAACCAAACTCCATGAAACTACTCTCTCGCCCAACCCCGATATACGCACTTGTCCCGGGACTGCGCGCTGGCGCACTCCACACCACCTTTATATACAGTCATTTATATATAGTGTATATATATATATATGTATATATTCACACATATGTAACATATAAACACAGATAATTCTCTGTTCGCTTGTCTCAAACCCCGTGTGGATACCGAGTGGCATATGAGGCATTCCCTGTCAAACTTGCTTTCCTGTCTGGCAATAAAGATGTTTCTTGTAATTTGCTGGATTTTTTTTAGCACTGGTTTAGAGCATTTGCTGTGCAGTTTTTTTTTTTTTATTGTTTTGAGATGATACAGATTTTTTATTTCACTTACTTTTGGATTTCTTTAATTATGCTGATGACTTTCAAGAAAATATATTTTTTTTTATCTGCTTTTCATTGCTCTATATAATTAGAAATATTACATTCGGATCATATATTATTTTTCTCGAGGAACCGAAGATAAAGTCGCTGGATTTACATAGAATACCTCGTATATAGGAGGAATACCTAGCTTGCAAAGTCGCCAGCACACACCTACCACTGTTACCTTCTCTCCGCTCTTTCGCTTGTATATATCAATTGTATACATACACGCGTTACAGTTGAGTAGAAGTTAGAGAGACACGGGGATTGAGAGAATTGACGCTGCGCGCTACAACACGGGGATAATAAACGTGAGAGTGGTCTGAGAGAGGGGAGAGAGAGAGAGAGTGTGTGAGAGAAAGAGGGAGAGACGAGCGAGAAGGGAGAGAGCGCGCCCCAAAAGGGCGGCCAACAGACACCCGAGATTTCCCATTTGAAGCTGTTTCCATACTGTAGCACAACTGTTATTGGATTTCGTATTAATCACGAGTTTTTAATTAAATCTGTGGAATGAGGCAGTCCTCTGGCCGTGCAGCCACGCATTACCCGACTATACACCGTACTGAATTTTATATCCACTCCACGGTTTTGCGATGAACGCGAAACTTCAGCTTCAACACTAACAGAAATCACAATGTTTTCACATAAATGCAATTCTGTTGTTACTGTTTGCCTTAACGAATCCAATTTTCGGAAATAGTTTGGTTTGCTCTTATGAGAGTTTTATTTGTATTGTAAATTGAGGAGGAGATAGCAAGAGAACTAAATTATTGTTATTTTTTTTTCTATTTTTTAGTTCATAAATATCATTTGAAAAATCATTATTTGAGTATTGAAGAATTTCTACAATTTTTCGTTCGAGTTTTGTAAAAAATCCAAAAAATTGATTTACATGGGAAATAATAAAACGAATTATTTTTGATAATATCCGAAAAATTCTTCATTCTTGTCCTAAAATGATCGATTTTTTATTGTAATTTATAAGTCGACTGTAAAAAAAACAACAACATAGATAATTTTTGTTTTTCTTGCTGGCTGTTCATCCTCAAAAAAGCGCTAGTATTGGGCGGGTCAATGATTCGGGTCAATGACCCATTATTACAAACGGCGTTGTTATAAACCAAATAAAGACCAATGAACTGGCAATAAATAAGAGGCCAACACTTTGCAAAGATATCGATCTCAAAATGTATTCTTGATTGGACATTATGTAGTGAATAAACACATTAGAAAAGGTTGAAAACGATACGGACTCTCCGAGGGGAGAATATATACTGTACAGTCGACGAAGGAAGAAGTTATTGTTCGTGGAAAAAGGGGGAAGAGATCGTGTGCGATGCTGCGGTCTATCCACGCTAAAGAATTCCTCGCAAAATACCGGATCGACCACGAGCTCGCACGAGACTTCTTCTTGTCTCTCACTCTTCTTCTTCGTCTTCTTCTTCTTCTTCTTCTTCTTCCAACAGGAAACTTCTAAAGTGGATGTCCCAGACGTCGCTGTTATAAAAAACGAAATGTTCTTTCTTCTTTACAACCAGCAAATGTATATCAATGTGAACGGTTAAATTATGTTTATACACTTAACAAGATTTCTTGCGATCCGTTTGTAAAGTTAGACAATATTTTCGCAGACAAAGGAGAATTGAATTATGATGAATGACTGTACATTTTTTTTGCAGCTTCTATATTGTCAATGTTGGTAATTGTGACACAGTTTTTAAATTGAGCCAGAGTAATTAATTAATGTTTAATTGGATTTCTTTAATTACTTCAAGATAGTACTTGTAGGTGAAAGCTTGTTAGAAATTGCCAGCTGCCAGCAGTCTTTATATTTCTTGAAGCAGTATTTTTTTTTCAACGCTTATCAGCAATCATACTAACTCAATATAGCGGAGCTGTTTTGATAGCTACGATGATAAGTGTGTTAGCATATTTGTTATAATTAGATGATAAAGGTTTTCGATAATATTTTATAATAGTTAAGATATTATGATTTAGAAGAAACATAAATAAATGTCGATTTTACTTCAATGATAAATACCTGAGAATTAAGAAGATTAAAAAATAATCTTATCGACGACTGCTCACTCATTAATTTCTGCTGGCTGATGTATTTTTCTCAGGATCGTTGCTGTTTATGTAATTCTGTTCACGATGTTCTTACGCTCATTTTCATAGTTAAAACATTTTTATTCCTATATCGGAAATTTGTCGTCATTTATTTGATCATAATTTCAAATTTATCTATCAATATAATTATAATAATTCAACTAAATCTACTAATTTATGGATGCAAATGTACAGTGTCGGTATACGTTACATTTTATGTAGCTTTTTTTTCACTGTGTACATTGGTAATAAAAAAAAAATACTTCTGTATCATTACCTTTATTTTTCAGCAGCTAAAGATCACTTTTTAATATTCCTGAACACGATAATGAATTTTAGTTACCCTTCAAGCAGAATTATTTAATATACGTTCGCTTGTGATACGACTTAACAGCAGGTGACCTTCTCTCAAACGTCAACAATGTTTTTAAGCAAGGATGCAAAGCAAAACTTTGCACATTTCTTTTCTTATTATTGTCCATTTTTTTAACGTAGCTTTCTCTATGAGTAAGTCTTTTTATTAGCCCTTATTTGGCCTCTACTCGACACGCGTCTATTTTAACATCAAAGAAAAATCTTGTGTTCAATAAACAAATATCTTCAATCACAATTACCAACGTTTCTTTTTTTTCTGTGTAAGGCTCTCTCGAAGCCGTAGAGAGCAAATATTGTTGAGAAATTATAATAATAAAAAAGGAAGAACAATGATAACGCAACGTGTAAAATTCTTACTTGCATTATTTTGTAAATTTATTTATTTCATTTACATAGACCTGTGTATACAGAATTAGCATTACCATACCCACCATCCATTTTTTTTAACGTGAAGAAAAAAATGTTGCATATATATTTAATAAACAAATATCTTCAATCACAATCACTCATGCTTGACCCTATCTTTCTTTTTTTTTTTTTTTCTGCGTACGGCTCTCCTAGCCATAGAGAGAGGGGAGCTGCCAGTGCCGTGGGACTCCGGTGGCTGCTACATGCGCGTACGAGTTACTAGCAGCTCGCTGTTTCTTGGCTGATGCGCGCGTAGGGAATTCAAGGTCACGTGTGTGCTCGCTGTAGAGCCCTCTTCTCTTCGAAAAGAGGCATCGGCGAAATCAAGGCGGCTTTGTCGGAGGATGCGTTTCTGCATCCTGGAATTCGAAGTGTCCTCCACCTCCTCCCTCTTTCTCTTCTTCTTCTTCTTCTTCTTCATCTTTGTTGTTTTCCTTTTGCTCCTTTCTTCTTTCTCTCTACCGACGATCCATGGACTCTGTACTCAACATCTTTCGAGCTCCTTGAAATTTTCAAAGCGATCTCGCTCTCGCTGACGACATACGACACACATACATATATATATATATATATATATATATATATATATATATATATATATATATATATATGCATACACACAGCGTTACCTCCCTTTGGTCCCTCGAACTTTATAGCAGCCCTACAGGCTCTTACTTGTTTGTGCCCTCGAGGTAGCTCTTATTGAACTCACTTCCCAAAGCAGTGTATATATCACACCAACCTTTTTTACGGCTGTGCCAAAGATTCTTGGATCGATGAACTATAGACACTCGGGCTTTTTCGAGACATGAATTAGCTAAATGCTTAATAGCAATCGATAAGACTCTCACATTTCAATTTGGCGTGTTTGATGATAAACAAAAAGAATTTTTTTCTTGCAAAACAGATAGAATACTAAAGGCATTCTGTTTAGTAGAATTAAGGAGAGGAATCACTGATATGTAGCTGAATAAAAAGGCTAATTTTTCTGCTTTTTAAAAGATATTTTTAGGCTTTTTTTTTTTTTATTTCTATAAAACACATATGTGCAATATGTTGTTACAACAGTTGTTGTAAAATATTGATATGTGGGCCTTCAATGTGCTATTTATAATTTAACCAAAACTTTTTGTTTACTTGCGTACGCAATTTTTTTTTTGTTGAATAAAAAAATGTAAATATTTAAAATATTAAAATGTAGGCGTGATGATTTTCGTTTGACAAAATAACGAGTGTTTCGTGTTATAAGTGCGCGTGTAAAATGTATAAATTTGTAAATATGACAAATTGAATTTATTGTTTGTTTGTTTATATATTTTACTAGTTTAAGACAACATCGTGTAAATAATGAAATAACTATTGGTGCAAGTAACAGACGGATATCTTACTTATTTTGCAAAATTATTTTTTTGCAATACGTACCATTCGCATTTTACAAATTATTTTCTTCCCTAAATTTCGAAATTTAGGGACCGTTCACCTTGTTAATTGTTCTTATCAAAAACTAATTCAAGAATACGAAAAGTCCAAGGCTTAATTATAAATAATCCTAGGCTTGATAATTATAAATAGTAGATTAACAAAAACCTTAATAATTTTTGTCTAAATTATAATAACTTTTTAACGGAAGTATACAACAATTACAGGAAAAATTGCTTTCTTTTTTTTTGCCCATAAAAGAAAATTGTAAATAAAATTGCAATGTTCTTAATTTTTCTTACTGGTATTCTGATAATGTGGAAAAAATCACAGATCAGGATATAAAAAACTGTAGGAGAAAATTAATTAAAAAAAAAATGGAGAATGAAAAAAAAATGACATTGAAAAAACGGTAATACTTTAATACTTGCAAGAAGCACGGACTAACAATTGTTACTTGTGACTTACTACTTGCCAACCTATTTCATTTCAAACCAAGTTCCGAACTATTATTATTATTATTATTATTATTATTATTATCATTATTAGTCTCGAACGAGGAGTACCAAATCATAGTCACATTCAACTTTCATATTTGGGGAATTCTTTATCAACTGGGTCACTCCTTTTTCTAATTAGACATATATATATTTCACTAATTCTAATATTTTATATGCAGTGGTGTGTACAAAATCAGTACACAAATTGGTAAAGTGTTTCTGGGGCGAATTTTTTTCCAAGATTCTAGATATTTCAAAGACCAAAATGTGAAAATTTCAGCTAAATCGGAAATGCCATTTCGGAGGAATGAAAGTGACAGCTTTATTTAATTGAAAAATAGCATAAAATAAAATCGGAGAATTTTGCAAAAAATCTTATTGGAAAGTCCGCTGAAAATGCAAAATTTCATGTTCTTATGATTTTTTTTCTGTGATCCGTAGTATAGGCGTTAAAAAATAAACAATGATTATTTTGTGAAATTTTAAATAGCTGGAATATCGAATAAAAAAGATCTGCAAAAATTCGTGGATAAATTTGAGGACGTTTTTGTTGACACGAAAAATGGGGGTGACCGACTTGAAGTGTTCTGCCTCATATCGGTTTACATACTTGCAAAATTAGGTTTAGAGGTCAAAGACTGGTACACTCGGGCTTCTTAAAGCTCAAAGCAACGAATCCGCGAAGTGCGATGATAAAAACAGGGCTCTCACATCGTCTTAAATTCTCATCGGCGACCCTTTCCCTCCCTCTCAGTCGAAACTACTCGACCGGTTTTCATTCCGGGCCCTCTTTCCCTTCCCGTCGTTCGCTTATGTTGCGCTTTGTCCCACTCACCGTCGTAAAACTCGGTGTTATTGCATCCTTCATCGAGCAGGCCAAGGCAACTGAGATAGAAGTGAGCAAAAGTGGTAATCCCAAAGCACACTCTTCACCGGTTGGAGGTTTGCGGGGCGCGCGCGCGCGTCGTGATGCGTAGCGTTGCTGCAGAGTTCGGCTTTGGGACGAGTAGCAGCAGCAGCAGCAGCAGCAGTAGTAGTGAAGTTTCCGGATGAGAAGAGTGGTTGGAGGGAAGGTGGGGATGAGGAACTAAGACGAGGACGAAGAGACGAGTAGTGCCGCGCGAGAGAGAACGCCAGTGGGAGGGATGCAAAGTTTCGCTTTAGGAGCGGAGAACTTAACTGAGTTAACTTTGCTGGCGAGCCAAACTTTCGGCGAACTTTAAGTAGTCGCGCTACTGCTTGATGCTTCCGCGCTCTTCTCTCTTCTCCGTTTCGATCTCACTCCCTCCATCCTAAGTCCCTTTATCCTTGTTCGCGTCGCTTCTCGTTGTCCTTTGCTCTGTTGCTGTGGGACAGGAAGAAGCTCTTCACTGAGGTGCTGATTCAAAAAGGGCCCGTCAATGAGCGAGTCAAGAGAAATGTACACTACTGTTTTAACTTTAGGTATTCCAGAGTTTATTTCTGAAAGACGATGATACTTACACTAGAGTGCTTCATATTTAAATTACATTCTTTTGCCTCGGTCTCCCAAACAAGAAAAGTGGTGACAAGTACTTTAAAAAAAAATCTTTTAAATGATGAGTCCATAAAAAAAAATTTAGAGGTCGTTAGTGAACATCGATGAAAACAATTAAGTCAATATTTTCAGTTTTCTTGTTCTGATTAATTAGAATTTAATATTCTAGTTGTTTACAATTTTAAAGAATGATGATAAGTATTCAAAATTAAATTCCACTAACACAACAGTACATGAAAGAAATATTTAGCGGCCGCTATTTTGAATTTAAAAAAACAAAAAGGGAGAAAATATTTTCGTCACTTATGCATTCGTTTTCTTCAGAATGGATTGCATAAAATTTCGACATTTCATTTGTCTCCCAGCTCAGTTAACATAGATACTCAAAATAAAATTCTGCTGAAACACAAAAACAAGCAAAAAATATTTAGACATTGTTGAATTTCAGAGAAAGGGCATGAAAAATTATTTTCGTCATTTAAGTTGGAAGCCAAGAAATAAATTTAAATTTTCGTAAATCACTCTGAGCAAGACAAATAAATAATGAACTTAAATTATTTTTCATTAACATACCGGCTAATTTTTTTTTTACGCTCTAATGTTTTAGGAGAATTTTCTTCTGAGCATTTCTCATCGTTATATGAAGTGGGAGACAATAAAAATAAAAATTCCAAATAAATCACCCTGAAGAAAATAAATAAATAAATCTACTGGTGTTTTTTTTGTTCTACAAAATTCCATATCGACCACCAAATATTTTTTTATGCACTAATGATTTAGGAGAATTTTTTTTTTCAGTGTTTAGCACTGCTTTTTTGGAGATAAAAATTAAAAAATTAAGTTCTAAATGAACCACCCTAATCTACACAGATGTCTGTCGAAATATTGTGACGCTGAATTGCCTGAAGCTGTTCTTGGTTTTTCTTCTTGTTTTTACACTGTCGTACTTCTTTTTTTGCGGACTTTCTGAAGAGCAGAAGTACTTACCGTTCCAACAGAAGCCTCAGCACTGAGAGGGGGAAAAAGGCTTTGATACGAAAGCCACATGTCTCAAGAATGAATTGTATCATTATTACACTCTTGAGTTTGCCTAAATTGTAATGAACTTCAGTTTTCAAGAGAGTTTTGGTCCAAAACTAATCTTTTAAATTGATATCCTTTATCCCTCCCTATCAGTGGGGATATTATGGCAAACTTAGAAATAATATTAGGCTCATAGTAATTTTTATGCTACGCAGTGCGAGAAGTGCCCACTTCTCGCACTAGTGCGATAAAGTTGTATACGAAACTCGTGCGATAAACTTTTCCTCAACTCGTGTGATTGCAACACTCGTTAAGAAAAATTTTGATCGCATTCGTATCGTAATATACTATTATGCCACGCGGTGCGAGAAGTGCCTACTTCTCGCACTAGTGCGATAAAGTTGTATACGAAACTCGTGCGATAAACTTTTTCTGATCTCGTGTGAAACTCAAACTCGTAAAGAAAAATTTTGATCGCACTTGTAATGTATTATTATTTCAATAATAAAATATATCAATGATAAAAAATCCTGATTATGATTCTCGAAAGACACTTTACACATTAATCGCTTAGATATATATATAGTATTGTTAATCGTTAAAATATTAGTGGCTACCCGGCCAACCAATTACTCTACAAACAATTGGCTATAATTATGAAACAATTAACACTATCCAATATTTAGATTTTATTTTTAATTAAACAAATAAAGTCATGCCCCACGAAAATTGGTAAAAAAGATTTTGTTTAATTTCTTCAACCGGAAAAGTCTAAAAAAAAACAAAACAGACACAAAAAATGATGAGCACACCTATTTGACTAGAGCGAATTGTTTCAACTTCCATAAAGTAAAACTATTAATCAGCGATTCAACAATTTTTATAGTAACATTAACTAATTAATAATTACAACTAGTTAAGCTTAGGAGTACACGTAACGCAATAACTAAACGTGACTGAAAAAAGCAGTCACAAACTAACAAATTAGTTGTCGCTTAAATGAAAACTAATTGCTAATTTCGAGTTTAAACCCTTTTTTTTAAATGATAAAAGCTCAAATTATGGTTGAAACCGACAAACAACATAAAAACTTGACTTTAAAATTTATCACACAGCATCATATTTATTATTCGCAGAATGCTATTAAATACCAAACCCACCATAATTTATATTCTTCCTTATACATTATCTTCCTCCGTGTGTGTCACTTATAATAATTAAGTGCACATTGTTATTACCAACAAAAGCCTACAAAGAAGTTGCTCGAAGCCTGCTAAGAAATACACAATCTGTGTATGGTTTAAAGCAGAGTTGTAGGTACGTTGTACTCGAAGTGCTCGTGCCTCGTACATAAGATATGTACGAGGGAAGAAAGTTGGAACTGAACATGTGTTCTCTTCCTTCGTGACCAACTGCAAAGCTTATAATACTACATTCTATAGACAGTAGAAGTCCCTCGAGATTCGTGTTAGTGCATATCGATGCACAACGTGTTTATACGTGAACGTAGAGCAAACTTGGGCTTCGCGATAACAGAGCGTGCCGCACCAGTGAAGAGTAGAGGGGAAAGGCTGAAGAGGCGAAGAGAGAGGCAGCAGCAGCAGCAACAGCAGCAGCAGCAGCTTGCTGGGGGTATATAAACTTCATATGGACTTGTATCTCGGCCAAGTCCAGCAGTCCACCGACTTGCAAACTTCTATTAGTGGTGTATAAAGGAAGGCGAAACAAGTCTTAAGCAGTCTTAGCGCATAACACGCGATATTGACGCGAGCTTGAACGAATAAACGAGTACACTATCGCCAGGCGTCTGTTTTCTTTTTTTCTCTCTGTTTTTTTTTTTTTTTAATGCCGACACCGCGCAATCGCGTTTCTACTCCGAGACTTCCAGTCAATGGGCGTCCGATTATGTCGTCACGCTTCTTCGCGAGTAATAGCAACAAGCGTTCACCAATGACATTTTATTGCTCTTCGTTTCTTCTCTCTCTCTCTGTCTCTCTTGCCGCATGATTTAGCTTTAGTTGCATCTTTCTCAAAGTCACACGCAAGATCAATGTCCTTTCGCAATTTTTATGCGTAAATTAACATTTTTGCAATGAGAGAATTTTAAAAAAATTGTCGATGAAAAAAGTAGGCTTGTTTATATTGCAATTTTAGTTCAATAGTCTTTTTGGTTTCACGCAAGGTCAATGACTTTTCATAGTTTTTGTGCATCCGATGGGAGACATTTTTTTGTTGCAATTTAAGATTAAGTAATGATAATTAAATAGAAAGGTTCGTTAAGAATGCAATTATAACTACGTATCAATATTGTTTAGTATTCTCTTGAATTAGATACAATGTCAATGACCTCTGTCGCAACTTTTATGTGGAAGTAACTGTTTTTACAATTTAAGATTTTTTTTTAATTACCGGTAATTAGACAAATAGGTTTGCTAATATAATTAACGCATCTAAATTGAGTTTAGTGGCTCTTTGAGTCAGACTCAAGGTCAATGACCTTTTCTTCATTCTACACGGTATTGAATGGTTTTACAATTTATTTATTTTTTAATTATGGATTATTAAAGAAATACGTTCGTTAACAATGCAATTGTGTAGATGAACAAATTTTACTGTTACATGCATTTTTTAAAAAACTTTTATGAAAAGTTACCAGTAGCGGTGATAACAAAAGCCACTGTAATTCATTATTATTTTCTTATTATTATTATTATTATTATTATTATTATTATCGTAAGTTGTAATTTATTTGCTCACGAAAGTACGTGTTGAAAAGTCCGTATACAGCAACAATGTTGTGGCAAATTGATTTGCAGCACAAATACCGCGTGACTAATGGCAGAAATGCTTATCTTCTGCTCCTGCACACAATTTCTTCGAGCAAGAACGTTCTTTTGACATTTGTCACGCGTTAACTCTAGAACGATTCATATTCAGGGCATTGTGTATTCTCGAACCCACAGTTTTTCCAACCTCCCTTTGATTTTACCTAATTACAATAGGATTTTTTTCGACGCGACATTTTTTTTTTCTTTAACAATAAGGAAGAGATCGTATATACGTTTTTCCATTCGGTGCATTTAAGTCAGTGAAAAGTGTTTTAGAAAAGTAATTTTTTTGGGTGAAAAATTGTGCAAACCACAATTCTCGACGAAAAGTCGCCACTTTTCCAACTTGATAGAACATAAAATGTCAAAGACTATTTTAAAGAGGATATGTGCTGCAAGTTTCGACTTTGTAATCTTTTTAAAAATTGTGAAATGCGTTAATAAGATTTTTCTTATTAAAACGAATAAAAATACATTTCTTAAATATTTTTTTGTTATAAAAAGAAATTATGTAATTATGGGCATAGTGGCACAATTCAAATGAAAAAATGCATTTCTTAACAAATTCGAGAGAAAACTTTTTTTTTGTATTATATATTATGTATTTTGTTACAATTATGAATTATTCTTTTAATTTTGAAAAAAAAAAATGGTTGAAAGATCGCGATTTTTTTTTCTTAGAAAGTTTCTATAGTAACATAAAAAGTTTAAGGACCATTGAAGAAATAGTTGGATAAAAACAGCATTCAAGAAATTATTAAAAAATTCATACGGATTCAAAAATTCAGAAATTTCATTAAAACTTTTTTTTTTTTGCTAATCTATTATAAGTATTTCGCATTATTATGATTTTTAAAAATCATTCTTAGTCTCTCTAATGACGTTCATACTTTTTCCAACGTTTTGTCTGTCTTGTCAAAGAACTCAAATTCTAATAAAATGAATGTACCATGCAACCTTAAAAAATGTTCTCCCTTTATGAATTGAATCGACAGGTACATATAATGTACCAGTAAGCATTATCGTCTCCCTTTTTTTTTACCTAATTACAACAGGATTTTTTTCAATGCGACATTTTTTCTTCTTTAACAATAAGGAAGAGGTCGTATATACATTAAGTTAGTGAAAAGTGTTTTTGAAAAGTAATTTTTTTTGTAAACAACAATTCTCGACGAAAAATCACCACTTTTCCAGCTTGATAGGACATCAAATGTCAAACACTATTTTAAAGAGGTTTAAGAGATTTTAAGAGATTTTAACCGCGTGAATAAGATTTTTCTTACTGAAACGAATAAACATGAAGAAAATAAATTTTTAAAACATTTATGATATAAAAAAAAATATATGAAATTTTGAGTTTAATGGCACAAGTCAAATGAAAACCTATTTAACTTCTTTATTTTGTTAATCAATTTAACTAATTTATTGCATTTACACAATATTATCATTCATCGCAAAAAAAAAAAATGCATTTCTTAACAAATTCGATGGAAATCTTTTTTTGTATTATACTATTTTTTACAATTATGATTTTTTTTTTAATTTCGAAAAAAAAAAATGTTTAAAAAGTCGCAATTTTTTTTTCATAGAAAGTTTCTATACCAAACATAAAAAGTTTAAGGATCATTGAAGAAAAAGTTGCATAAAAACAGCTTTGAAAAAAATGATTAAAAAATTCATACGGATTCAAAAATTCATTAAAACTTTTTTTTTTGCTAATCTATTAATAAATATTTCTCATTATTATTATTCTTACAAATCATTCTTAGTCTCTCTAATGACGTTAATACTTTCTAATGCAACCTTAAAAAAAATGTGCTCCCTTTCTGAGTTGAATCGACAGTCGCATATGATGAACCAGTAAAAGCATAATCGACTCGCTAAAAGCGGTGTAATAAGCCCTTTTTATAAATCCTGATAAGATACCTGCAAAGTGATTTGCCATATATCGAACTACCTTAAACGATATCGGAATTGAGGGATGATCGTCGTTACAAGAGGAGAGATGATGGTGGTTGTGGTGGAGGTCGTGGAGGTAGACGAGAGTCGCGGGGGGGGGGGGGGGGTGAGAAGTTCGAGCGAGGTGGCTACTCTCGTCGCGGTAGTCGCCTGATCGATTTTGCAAAGGGCGTCCCTGCGTCGCGACCCTGGAAACGCGTCACTATATATCCTCTTCTATCCTCTGTCTCTTCAAACGAGGCTCCTCATCTTCTCCATTCTCTCACCCCTCCCCATTTCTCGCCTCCCTTCTAAACTCTCGTCCTCTTCTATTTTCTTAGTCCTCTCGTCAAAAGTGTGCGAGCAAACGAGTCTGTCGCTCATTCGTGTGACAGAGACCGAGAGAGAGAGAGAGAGAGAGAGAGAGAGAGAGAGAGAGAGAGAAGGGAAAAAAAGAAAGTCATAAGGGTCGTTTGAAATTCGCGTGTAGCTAATAAAAATCGAGTCACCTCCGTGCGCACCAACTTTTCTCTAAGAGAACTTAACTTTATCGTTCGCGTCTCGATTGTGAAGACCAAGGTGAGAGAGAGAGAGAGAAAGAGAGAATTAGTAGACGAGACCGGGGTTAATTGGATCAGGCGCGAGTATAGATTGTTAGAATTTTTTTTTTTTTTCTCTTATAAATAGCATATTAAATACAATACGCACGTGTGATTGTAGGATTACAATACTTTTATACGAAATTTGTAAATTTTCTTACAAAATTACAGTATTTATAAAAATATCAAATTTTCATAATTTTCTGTATGAGCTTTACTGTATTTTTAAATTTTAGTTCTTTTTTTAATTTAATATACTAGTTTGTGAATAAAAAAACTTGCACTTTTATGCTGCAGATGTTCAGTAGATTTTTGTAACAGCTTGGAGTTAAACTCGTTTGAGTAGTTTGCAGCGTTCCACGCTATTCAAATCGGTGCTAAACTTTTGAAAGCCTTTCTGCAATTTTTGGTGGTTTAAAATTGACTGTTCTGAAGATCGACTTACACAGCAATATTGTTTCTTACTTTATTAATAAATTTACAGTCATGATTTAAAAAGAAAATCACCATAAGATTCTAAAAGAAAATAACCACAAATTGCTTCCTGATAAAATGATGAACCTTGGACTAAATGTAAATCAATGAAAATTTACCAGAAAAAAAAGACAAAAAATTGGATCAACATTCTCTGCACAACATTTCTTTAGAAAAATGTTGACTATTTGAACAATCCAAAAATTGTAACACCGAAAAACACAATAAACTTTTGAAGATGATTGAGAATCGAGTCGAAACGTAAAGAAGTCTCTAAATTCACCAATTCAATCACCAAAAGAAAATCAGGTCGTCTGCAGCCGCAGCTCACGAATCATTTATTTTATTACTGGATTTGAATCGGATTTTCTCAGATCGTTAATCAGTACGTTAAATACAAAAACTTTGTATTTAGACCGATCTACGGATTGTCAGGAGTCCCTCAAGGCTCTCACCTTGGGCCTCTCATGTTCAATCCAATGATTAACGACATTACTGTGTGCTGCGTGCAGACTTATACGTGCCTCTTATTTGCTGACGATTGTACAATTTTCCGTGTAGTCCACACTGGAGAAGATTGTGAACTCTGCTACAAGCTGGCTTGGAGAACATTTCACTTTCGTGTAAGCATAATGTGGGTTGAGCCTCAATGTAAATAAATGTAAAACGATATCCTTCACGAGATCAAGGAAAAATGTAGAATATAATTATAATATCAGGGTTCAAACTGTCGTTTGATAATAGTACATTACGATACGAGTGCGGTAAAATTTTTTCTGACGAGTGTGAGTTTGCAGCACGAGCCAAAGTCAAGTGTTGTAATTACACGAGTTAAGAAAACGCTTTTCCGACGAGTATTCTACAAAATTTTATTTCACGAGGGGTTAAAAAGGGGGGTTTTTAGGCGAAGCGTGCGTAAAACGTCCATTTTCGCACGGAGTGAAATAAATATATTGACGCAGTAACCAATCGAGCTCTGAAAGTCTTGAGTTTAGTTAAAACGCTTCTCGACAGACTTCGGGTCAACCTCAACGATTCGATTAATGTACCTTTCTCAAGTTCGACCAAAATTAATGTATGCGCCAGTGGTTTGGTCTCCAAGTTAGGCGAATCGCACAAGAAAATTGGAAGCTGTTCAACATCGAATCATGAGACTTCCTAATGACTATACGGAAATATCTGCATTAATAAAAATACCCTCCCTGAGCTTCTGTATGATTGTTCAATGATGTATATTTTGTTTATTTAGAATTGTAAATGGGGTTGACACTTCAAACGTCTGTTATTATTTACGTTGTCGATAAATATACCCCAGAGGAATGTTCGCTCAACGACGTTCAAACTTTTTGAACAAAAATGAACTCGGGAGAATTATATCACATTTTCTACGATGCAGCGTTTTACGTGATTGGGAAAACGAGTTTCCGTCACTTTATTTTATGGGCGTAGCGCTTACTTCATTACATACTCAAGCGAGTAAAGCAAACCTTCGTTATGAATAACTGTGACATAAGACTATGTAATTTTATGAAGTATGCAACACTTTATGATATTTTTATGTATATATTTGGGGCATTCCATGACATCTCGATCAGGATCTGGCGATGACATCCCAGATCGGCTCCGTAATTTTTTATACAAAAGTACTTGTCGAAAAACACGCACCAAATTTTTTTTAGTTTTTTTAAACACTTTTTACATGAGATATCATTTTTTTGAATTTTTTGAAAAACCTACGTTTTGAAAAAACTGAAGAAATTCTGAAAAATCTTGTAAAATATAACAACATTTTGGAACCCTATGCGAAGATGGGGATTTTAAAACTATCAAAGATAAATTTGAAAAATTATTTGAAAAATAAAATAAAAGATTAGAATGTATTTTTGGGATAAAAATGAACAAAAACGTTCCTTATAATATAGATCGAAAAAGTGATATTATCAAATCAGGGGCATTCCATGACATCTGGATCAGGATCTAGCGATTATGTCTCAGATTGACTCCGTAATTTTTTATACGAAAATACGTGACAAATTTATCTTACATTTTTAAAACGTTTTTCATCTGACATATCATTTTTCGAAAATTTTTAAAACCTTAATTTTTTTTTACTTGAGAAAATACAGAAAATTCTTATATATATACATTATTATTATTATATAGTCATCTTACAGCCATTTTGATAATGTCACTTTTTCGATCTATATTATGCGGAACTTTTTTGTTGATTTTTATCCAAAAATGCATTCTAATCTTTTATTTTTTTAATTTATCTTTGGCAGTTCTGAAATCTCCATCTTCGCAGGTCTCAAAAATTTTCTTATATTTTATAAGTATTTTCTGAATTTTTACAGATTTTTAAAAACGTAGATTTTTAAAAAATTTCAAAAAATCATAACTCACATAAAAAGTGTTAAAAAAATCTAAAAAAAATTTGGTACGTGTTTTAGGACATCTACTTTTCTATTATTACGGAGCCAATGTCATCGTCAGATCTTGATCGAGATGTCATGGACTGCCCCATTTACTTGTGTTTATAATTTGCAAATATGAAATTCTCACTCCATTTAAAAAATAGTAAATGATACAAAACGAGAAATCGAAAAAAGAAAAAGTCAACCAAAATTTAAATTCACTCTTATACATTATTTAAGTTATTTGCACTAATTAATTTTGAAACCCTTACCTTAATTTACACAAGTTTCCCCTTAAAAAAAACGGTTAGAATTTTCGAAATCTTAACGTTCGATTCACTCGATGGCACCCGAAGGACTACCTCAATAAATTATAATACGAAATACAATTCTTATAAAAATTTTAGGATTTTTTTTTCACCAATAATTAATAAACAATTAATAAAAATGTACAATTTATATAACTCAGTAATCACACCAAATAATGGCGTTTTTTTAAAACCCAACAAAGAAAAAAAAAAAAGTGACTCAACTAGCCCCGGTCTCCTCTTTGCGGTGACGAAGGGCAGAAGGGGCGGGGGGAGGAGATGCCGCGGTGATCTGCAAGGGTGGTTTCGAGGGTGCGCGTCTCTGTACCCTCGCTAGTTTCCCCGTCGCGCGAGTAAAGTTGCTCCCAGGTTAGACAATAATTGGATAACTTCGGGCTAGTGTAGCCAGCGGGGTGGGGGGGAGAAATGGTTCTCGGTGCCTGTTCGTTCTTCCCCACCACTCGGAAGCTTTCTCGGCTTCGAACTTCCCCTCATTCCCGCTGTACACAACCGTACTACCGCTTTCCGAACTCACTCCACTGACACTACCCCGCGCGCAGGCAGCAGCCCCCCTTCCCGCTTTTCAAACTCTGAAAAACTCTGTTGCGCACCGAGATTAAGTTAAAGGGTTGAATTCAACCACGACGCCCGGACGTTTGCTTTTTAAAAGTCTGAAGCTCTTTACTCTTGGCATCCCTGTCTCTCTCTCTCTCACTCTCACCTTTCACTCTCACGACCTTCACGAATGTTCGGGAAGCCGAAGAGAGTTTCAGGAAAAAATAAAACCACGTTCTGACATCTCAGTTATGATCACAATTTTTCGTTGGCTACGTGAATGCTTTTCTTTCTTTTTCTGTTTCTTTTTTTTTTGTTACTGTATGTCTCAACCGCAGTGAATGCAGAATATAAACGTCGTGGTGGAAAGACTCTCGGGCTGTGGTTATATTTCTTTACAATAGGTTTGTGTATATACCGAGTTATGTTTCGAGTTGGAAATATGATGTCGTGAATCTGAGCGATGCTTTAAAGTTGATGCTATTGTTCTGGTAGGACGAGAGACGATGAAGAGTAATTATATAGCATCGAACGAATTTTAAAGAGGATCGATCACTCGCAGAAGTTTTAGATTAGAATATGAATTTTTTATGCTCTCCTCAGCAGGTGGTTTGTCTTCGTTATCGATCGAATTCTAAGATACACTTTAAATAAATTTGCAACAAGAGGTGTGAACACAATTTTTTTACACTTTGCTTAAGGTTTTTTTTTTAGAGATTTATAAAATTTTTAATAAAGTAGAGATTCCAAGAGACTGAGTAAGATAAACTGAAAATAAAAATTTTGTTTCAATCTTTTTCTTTCCAAGTTCTTTACAAGTTAAAAATTAAATGAAGGTTAAAAATGGAAGATAATATTCAGCTTTACATTCTCGTTAAATTTGAGTGATCAAAATATTTAACAGAAAAATACTCTAAATTCTTATTACTTTAAAATATTTTAAATGAAAATTGTAGCCAACGACGAGAATTTAATTCACAATTGTTGTGACAAATTTTCGATTAATTACCCAATTCACTCTCAAATTGCACTTTGATTCATTTTGCTTGAATTATAAAATAAAATGTTAGAAATTGTAAAGCAGAAACAATAACAATAACATTTGAGATAATTTCTCTGATTCGTTCTTCAAGGATGACCATTTTTTGTTTCTTCGTCGCGAATGAATGCAGAGAGAAGAACGGCTGTGTCGTCAGTGGTTGTGTCGAACAAGGCCTTAATCTCACCCTCCCCCCGTTCCTCGCCGTTCGTCTCCTCTTCCTTTCCGCATGATACCGAGGAACTCGCTCGTTTTCCCTGAGTTGGCACAACATGTGCTGCTGCCTCCCCGCCCGAGTCAAAGTGCTTGGGTTTGCACTCTCTCTCTGTACGGTTTAGTATCGGATCCTCGCTTTCGCTGATGCCAGCACCGATCGCATTTTATAGCCTCAGCAAGCTATATTTCCTATTACATGTGTAAAGCGACCTTCCGAAACGATTCGTTATTGCCTCGAATGATGGACATGCCAGGATAGTTCAATGTATACAAGCGTACCAGATTAATTTATAGCTCTGTGATAATCGCTGGCAAGATATGCGTGTCATCGAGATATCGGATTAACCAGTGATCTTGAAAATTGTAAACACTGGTTAGGGTAAAGCTGTAAAGTAGAGAAAAATTAAGGATTTTTTTTAGATATTCAAGGAAATCAGGAAAAAAACAGGGACTAAAAAAAAATGGTCAAGGAAATCAGGGAATTAAAATAAGATAAAAAAAAATATGAAAAAGTTAGGAAATGTTTTTAACTCGTCAAAGAAGTGGGAAAAATGTTGAAGGAAATCAGGGAAAAGTCAGAAAAAAACATTTTCAATGGAATCAGGGAAAGTTAGAACATTTTTTAAATACTCAAAGTAATTAAGAAATAGTCAGGAAGTAAAAAAAATGGTCAAGGAAAACAGTGAAAAAGAAAATGGTTAAGGAAATGAAGGAACACCTGGAAAATAGAGAAAAGTTAAGGAATTTAAAAAATATTCAAGGAAATCTGGGAAATATCGGGAAATTTTTAAAAAATGTTTAAAAAAATTAGGAAAACGTTAGGAATTTTTTTTTTAATCGTTAAAGTAATTGAGGAATAGTCGGAAATAAAATAAAAATGGTCAGGGAAATCAGAAAAGAAAGTGAGGGTGATTAAGGAAATGGAAGGAAAAGTCGAGAAAAATTTTAATCTATCAGAAGAAATAAGGGTTCAATTTTTGGATTTTAGAACTTAAGGTCGATTTGGAAGTCGAACTTTATTTTGATTGTCAACTTAAAATCAAAAATCATAATCTCAAATTATTGTTATTATTATTATTATTATTATTTAAAATCAATGTTTCAGTAATGAATCAATAAAGTATTGAAAATACTTAATTTTTCAACACTTCATTATACCGTCGACAAACTTCAAGCTGTGTACTCAATTGTCACTTTAATACATTTCATAAACAAAAAAGTTACTTGAAACCTACATTTTTCAACTATAGTGAGTGCAAGACTTAAAAAAAGAAAATTATCATTGAAAATCAATGTTCTTTGTATCTACAATGACGTTGATTATTTTTTCTTTAATTCCCAATAAAATAAAACATGCCGTTGAAAATATATCTGCAATCTACAATGCATCCTTAATTCCTGTAGCTAGTTAAAAAGAAAACTTAATCCTGTTAAAACTATTAGTTTCAATTATAGTCATTAAAAACCAATAATTATGTCAGGAAAAAGTAACGTACCATTTTCCTACAATTTTCAGTGGCCACTATGTAAACAATAAATAATAAACGATGTACTAAAAAAAAAAATAATAAGTTGAATTTCTAAGTGCGTCAGTCTCAATGTTCCACAGACGCGATTGCGCATTAATTCATCTCTTCGATGCATGGTAAACCGTCCGAAATTCGTTACCCGTTCTCTTATAGCGATGGTGGAACGTCGAGTACACACAAGTAACAAATATGGGTAGTGGTTGCTGCTCCGCGTTTAATCGCTTCTGCATGGATACGTGTGTGTCTTTCCTATGACGCTCTTTCTCTCTCTCTCTCTCTCTCCTCAATCTCTAACACGCGCGAATCAGTCTCTCGCGTGCGTGTTTCACGCATGGGAGGGCGCCACGTGTCACGCACTCGGCATTTTTCATTTACAGCCATATAAAAGCCGCGAGGGTGCATCGTGAGCCCGCGTCGCGGCGGCATCGCAACTGTTTTCTCGTGAAGAAAAAAAAAAAAAAAAAAGCCCCCAAAAGCCGTTGTATCGTTTTCCTTCATCCTTTTTTTTTTTTTCCTCTTACTAAGGAGACCCAATGCTCCGTAGAAAAGAGATAATTTCGTTTTTTCTTTTTGCTTTTGTTTCACGAAGAGAGCATTGCCAAGTACGTGCGCGTTATCGAACGCGGATGGCACACGATTAGTTAATAAACCGTTCGAACGCCGCCTGAAAACGTTCGGCTCGGCTGACCAACGCCAGGCTCTCAGAGAGCGCTATTACTAACTCAACGAAAAACATTAGCCCCAGCCAGTGCCTCTGGGTACGGAGTCTAATCGTGAGACATTTATCCCGGTGTGTTTGGTCACGTTTTAACGAATATCCCGTGTTACTGCAGTCAACGATTATTGGATTTTGGTGTTGTAACTAAATCACGGTACATTGAGTTACGTTTACGATAAACTGGAAGGGTGTATTTGGTGCGTGGGAAGCCGGCGCGCTCCAAGGTAACCTATAAAAGCTAACCCAGGGGCCCCCCACAGATCAGTGAAAACGCGATAAGTTCGCACTTTCACCCGCGTAATCGGACACGTTTATTAATGTTGCAAAACATGCTGCACTTAAGCCACACAAAAATAGTTGCTTCCTTTCAATTGTATTTCGCTTTTTTTTTTTTCCTCTTTTTTTGCGACCTAAAAACGACGGTTCATCGACTCGCGAAAAACCGCGTCTTCTGACTAAGTGAAGGGGGAAAAAAAAACGAACAATAATAATAATAATGATGGAGTTCTATAAACCGAAGGAATAAGTGAGAATGAATTTTTTTTCTTTTGTCATTTTTCAGGTGTCGGGAATCAAAAGCTGTTCGTGATGCGTTGGAGATTCGGCGAATCCTGTTCAAGAACCAACAAGAAGTCATTGTCGCCTAAACAAGCGGTGTGACGAAGCATCATTTTGTGCGAGCTAAAAGTACTTTTTTTTTTTTAATAGCACACGAGAGCGCGCGACTGCGATTATATTATATTATATATATATATATAAGGGAAGATTCTGGCGGTTTAATCTGCGGATCTGCCCTTTGTTTTTTCAATTAAGTGGGTTTGTTTGGTTCGGAGAACTCTACGGTTAGTGAGAGATTCGGTTGGTTTTTTTTTTTAAATTAAGAAGCCGCGAAAGTGAGAGACATTAAAAATAGGGGGGGCCGTCTGACCGATGGACAAACGGAAGATGCTGACCAAACGCCCTCGAATGGATGCCATGAGGGGCCCTATCGCCAATGGGCCGATACAGGCTCGACCACTCGTCGCCTTGCTCGATGGACGCGATTGCTCTATCGAAATGCCCATTCTTAAGGATGTCGCTACAGTTGCTTTTTGCGACGCTCAGTCCACATCAGAGATTCATGAGAAGGTAACAAAAAAGAAAGCTATGATCTTAAAGCCAAATTGTGAAGCAATGAAAGTTCGAGTTGGATAAAGTAATTAATTATTTGAATATGTAACAAGCTAATATTATATAGTCTTAGCAAATTTATTACTTTACAACTAAAAAAAATAATGTTTCAAATATCTAAAGAAATGTACATTCAAGCAACATTCTCACTTATGTGAAGGAAAAAAAAAGATCTTTAAACACTACAATGAAAGAAATGAAAATTAGATTTTAAGTAGGACAATTTATCTGCATTTGTAACATTATTCATATAATGAGAGCAACTTAAATATTGTTATTTTAACAGCTTCTGGTGACACTAAATTTATGTACTTCTTATTAGAAAGCCATAAAACCAAAATATCCATAAATATTGAAAATATCAATTGTAAGCAGCATTCATAGTCAGTAGAAGGTAAACAAAAACTGCAATCTTCAAACAAATGAAAAATGGAGCAATGAAAATTGGATCCTGTTTAGTACAATTAGATAATATTAATATTAGATAATATGGCTTTAGCAGCCTCTGGCAACATATTATTTTTTGTCTCATAACTTGAAAATTTGTAGAAAAAATAATATTTATCTTAAATGTGAAATATCTGAAGGAATGTAAGCAACATCTTCAGCATTTTATTTCTCTGACTGTAATAAGGAGATCGTATTATATTGCTTTGTTCTGTTTCCTTACAAAGGAAAATATTCAATACACACAAAAAAAAAAAGTAATGGCTATAGAATCACAACGTCAATTAAGTAGATAAATTACGATGTGGTAATGTAAACAATCTGACTTTCGCAGGTACTAAACGAAGCCGTGGGAGCGCTGATGTGGCACACTATAATTCTGACAAAGGAAGACCTCGAAAAGTTCAAAACACTGAGAATCATCGTGAGAATTGGTTCTGGAGTGGACAACATAGATGTCAAAGCAGCGGGTGAACTTGGAATCGCCGTGTGCAATGTGCCTGGCTACGGCGTCGAGGAAGTCGCCGACACTACTCTTTGCCTCATTCTCAATCTTTATCGGCGTACATACTGGTTGGCTAATATGGTTCGCGAAGGAAAGAAATTTACGGGACCAGAGCAGGTTAATATATTGCTAATAAAATATTACGCCGTTGAATAGAGAAAATGATGAATTTTTTAAAAGTAAAATTGAATAATTTTCGGGTAAAAACAGGTCAGAGAAGCGGCGCAAGGTTGCGCTAGGATACGAGGAGACACTTTGGGTATTGTAGGTCTAGGCAGAATTGGTTCGGCAGTTGCTCTCCGCGCCAAAGCCTTTGGTTTTATTGTCATGTTCTACGACCCTTACCTACCCGACGGTATCGAAAAATCTCTCGGTCTCAACAGGGTCTATACATTACAGGTATGATACTTTAATCATTTTTAACGCATACGTTATTTCAATTATCGTTCACGTAATAATGCGCCTTTTTTGTTAATTTTTAACAGGACTTGCTGTATCAATCGGACTGTGTATCACTACACTGTACCTTGAACGAGCACAATCATCATCTCATTAACGAATTCACCATCAAACAGGTAAAGTCTACAGTTTACATTAAACATGTATTTTCTGTTTTACTAATTGCAAGTAAAAAAAAGTCATGTTGGGATTATTTTGGTATCTTTTGGTGTTCAAATTTGATGTTGATTCTTGATTAATGTTTGTTTTTTAGATTTAGAGACAATTTGCGATCAGCGAGAAAAAAATCTTTTGATTCTAAAAAAAAGGAAATAAATAATAAAATTGTTATACTTTACTAACAATTTTATAGACCCGGTGATCATTATCTTCAGAACTGTTCAAATTTTAAAAAATTCCAATCAATTTATCATCTTACGATTTTGATTAGTATTTAATTTTGTTCGCATTGAGAAAGCTTTTATTTCATGTAAATTAAAAAATCGAGATTTTAATGTCAGGATTTGAGAAGTCGAGTTAAAATTGTGGACACGTTTAAAGTAATAAACACTCTTTAATTGTTGTTTTTCGCTATATTGTAGACTTACACAGATTTTAGAGCGTTTCGAATATAAAAAAAAATTTCGCATGCCCTAATTTCCGCAAAGTTTTAGCAATCGTGTTAACTTGAACGTAAAAAATAAAGTGATGCTGATTAAAAAAAAAATGTCCTCGATCTCTTTAATTTTTGTCATCTTTGATCACAGTAACTGAAATTTTCTACAAATGAGTAGTAATATTCGGTGCTTAAAATTGAAATTTATGGTATTCGAATTTTGTGGGATCTTTAATTTTTTAATTTGTCAAGATTTACGTAATAAGTATAGGGCACGTTTGACATCAAGAACATAGGGAACTGTTCATTTTTTTTATTTCTTGAATACTAAAATTTAGTTTAGCATAAATTGTCTACAATTTTTGCGCACGATTTTGAAATGATTTATGGCAAAAACAAAAGAAACAATATAAGGATTCAATATCTCATCAGAATATGTTTAGCCAATTACAAATTATATCTGAAGTTTTTGCTAAAAGCTCAAAACTTTAATACATATGGGGCAATCCATACCATTTCAACCTGGATGAGACCCTCGACCTCTCAGATGTAGTCCATCATTTTTTAAATTATTTTTTCGCCTCCAAAAAGCACTCAGATTTTTTTTCGATTTTTTTCCCCCAAACTTGTCTTAGTCATGATTTTTCAAAACTAACATATCCTTAGCCAGAATTGAAAAATATGTGAAAATTCTCAAAAATCCTGTGCCAAATATTAACATTTTTAAGCTTAAACCCAGAGTGGGCTGGTGCTTGTTTCTATTTTAGTTCAAGCTTATTCCAAAAGACCTAACATTTTTTATACATTTGGTACAGCATTTTTGAGAATTTATTCAGATTTTTCAATTCATAATTCTAATTTAGGAATAAATCATAAGTCTAATTTAGGAAAAAATAAATCTAAAAAAAATGTGATTGCCTTTAAGAGTTGTAACAATATTATAAAAAAATATGGAACATATCGGAGAGGTCGAGAGTCTGATCCAGGTTGAAATTGCATATATTGTTCCATAAACTTCGCACTCTTTTTTTGGGTAAATTATGTTAAATTCATACATCTTTATATTCCCACAGATGAGACCAGGAGCATTTTTAGTAAACACAGCGCGGGGTGGCTTGGTGGACGATGACGCGCTCGCAGCCGCGCTAAAACAAGGCAGAATTCGTGCAGCAGCTCTCGACGTCCACGAGAACGAACCATACAATGTCTTTCAGGGTCAGTCCGCGCAATGTGAGTCTTAACAGAGCTAACAAACTCTCCCTCATTTAACTAATACACTTAGTTCGCTCTGTCGCTGATTTTTTGTTCATCCTTATCCACGCAATAATTTTCCCTGCAGCGTTTTATATATCCATTCTCCAGAAAAGCTTCGAGATGATAATAATAGTTCCTGAAAATGTAATTCTCTCGAAAGTAAGCTTATCATCTTCATCCTTGCACTTGCAGTATACTTGCCAAGAGTGTTTCCCAGCTGAAATTGCCGCGGAGCTGAATTAATTGAATTATTATTATTTCTCAAGTGGACATCAACTACTTAACTTTTTATTTTATCCAAAGGTCCCTTGAAGGACGCGCCCAATCTCTTGTGCACACCGCACGCAGCATTCTACAGCGATGCAAGCTGCTCTGAACTCCGTGAAATGGCCGCCAGTGAGATACGACGAGCGATCGTCGGTCGCATTCCCGATTGCTTGAGAAACTGCGTCAACAAGGAATATTTCCACTCATCCACTGGGTAAGACATTCACGCTTTCGCTCACAAAAAAAAAATAAAATAAAAAAAATTCAGGGTTGCCACGAATCTCGAAAACCGGGAGAAATCTGAGAATTAGTTTCTTTGAAATTCCATGTTTGTTGCTACAGTATTTTAAACAAAAATATTAAATCAACTGTCGTCATGGTGTTTTTTTTTTATCAATTCAAGTTTCTTTTTTTGTCTGTCACTTAAAGTAAGGGTGATAAATCCTTAAATCAAAATTCTTCTTAAACACCACAAAAGAAGAATATAGATCACTACCGAAATAAAGAAAAAAATGAAGGGAAAAAATAATAATTTTCGTAATTTATGAATCAATATTGCTTTGGCGGTTTTTTTTCTACAATTTGCGTTTTTTTTTAATCGCTATCTAACTGAACTCTAGGAAATACTTAAAATCAAATCCTGCTAAAACTCGAGAGCGTAAATTTTTTTTTGATTTTTATTCACTTTAAACTTGGTGGCGAAGACTAAATGTTTCGTTATGTTTTTGTGATTTAGCAGAATTTACATTTAAGAATTTCTTAGCGTTCAGTCGGGTGGAAGAATAATTACCAAAAAATTAAGACCTCTATAAATCATTTTAAAAAGGTAAATTACATTTTCCCCTAATTTTAAATATTAAAATTTAGTCATCGTACAAAATTACGGAGTGGCCTATGCCTAAATGAACGAAAAATGTTAGAATAATTCACCTCGGTTATATGTCATTCCGAATGGTTCAGTGTTCAAAATTAATCCTATCTACTCGAACTAATAATCTGGAAAAAAAATACAATTTTTCATTTGGAATATTGGAGAAAGACAGAAAATTTCGTGGCAACCCGGAACAAAAAGAAAAAAAAGAAAAAAAAAAAAAACAAACTAATCCCATCGAGTTAACAAACAATAAAAAAGTAACCTCACAATTTAACAAATCAGTAAAAAAAAAGAAAACAAAAACCAATCGGAACATCACAATTTTCTTTTCTTTTATCTTGCACGGGGAGAAAGATATGAATAACTTTTTGCAGAAACAGACTTTCAAGCAGAAGTTAACGCGCGATAAGTACACGTCGAGAAAGAAAGTGAAAAAAAAATTGTACAAAAAGAAAGAAAAAAGAAAAAGTAACGCGATTTAGAAGCGTTTACAGTTTGGATATTAGATTGGATTGGGCACTTTGTTATCGAAGAGTCATTTATCCAAGTGGCCAATTTCTTTTCGCTTTCTCCAGCAGCTACCCCGAGGCGATCAACGGTGGATACTATGCGGGAGCGTTGCCGATTCAACAGGCGCATTCGACGACTCCCCACGACTCTGCGCCCCCGCCTCCCGGTGGTCATTCGGTCGTCGGCGGTGGTGGCGGCGGGGGTGGAGGTGGTCCAAACTCGTCGTCGGGCGGCGGTGGCGCTGGGGGTCCAACGGGACCCTCGGGGCCAACGGTTGGCGGCGGTGGGGCTGGGGGCCCTGCGTCGGCTCCCCCAACTGGTGGATTGCCCGGTCTACCACACAGCATAGTGAGCGAGCCTGACCCCCGGCCAAGCCCACCTGCTCCAAGTCCCCGTTGACCTTGAACCCCCGACCTCCACTCCAGCACCACCCTCCGACCTAATCTCCTCCCCTAGCCATTTGACAAGCATGGACACTCTAAATAACAAACAAAAAAAACAGCAACAACATACGAAAAAAATAAATAAATAAATAAAAAAAACCATCGCGACACATTTACACGATTCTATACACATAAAAAAAAAACACAAGGCATATTATACACAGAGGATTAAAAAAAAAAAAAAAAACAAACAAACAACAAGAAACAAGAAAAAATGATTAAAATACTTGTAACGAGCACACATAATACAACAACCAGAAAAAAACCGACGATGACGACCGGCCGATTATTAAATGACGTGTGTTGTTGCACGATTGTGCTCTAAAAAAGCAAAATAAAACAAAAAATCTGTCCGCTGCTTCCGAGAAACGCGAGAGAGAGAGAGAGAAAGAGAGAGAGCAAGAGCGAGAGAGAGAGAGAGAGCGAGAAAGAGAAAGACAGAAAGAGAGAGCGAGAAAGAGAAAGAGAAAGAGAGAGAGAGAAAGAAATTAAAGTTAGAGAGAGAACGTGAAAAAGAGAGAGTGAGAAATGACGCGCGAAAGAGTAAGAGTGTAAAGAGCCAAAAGGGACAAATAGCGAGGGAACACGTGTTGTTGCTTTGCGGTTTTTCATTGACAACTACGACAAGACATTTGAACGTGTTCAACGCTTCGACAGTAGAGTCGATATAGGATTCGTTGTCTCTCGAACGGCGGGATTTTTCTTTTTTTTTTTTTTTTTTTTTTTCAAAGTTGTAGCTACGGTGCGTTATATCGCGAGAAATGAAAACTTTTTCCGTCGCACAGGAGAGAAATAGAGAAAGCGAGAGAGAGAGAGAGAGAGAGTTAAGAGCTGTCGCGCGGTTCGGTACCGAGGCTCGTCGTGCAGTAGTTTACATATTTTTTTAGGCGTTCAAGATTGTCAACGGCCGACGGGTTCTGAGTGACGCTCGTGATGTTTTGTATCAATGCTCGTCGCCGATGTCAATTTTTTTTTCTGGATCTCCCTTCGATGTTCTTCCCTGCAAAAAAGGCGCGTTGACGGGCTTTTTATTTTTTTTTGTTTTTCATTTGCTAGAATTTAATCGGACTGAACAGCGTTGCATGTCTCGTTTAGATTCGAAATTTTATAACAGCAATTTGCGTGATTTACATCTTGCGTAACACTTCTCAAACGGTGTTTTTTTTATTTTTTTTTTCTACACCTTTTTTTTTGGATTTTCTTCTGAAAACCAATCGCGTTTAATTCAGAGCTTTCGGGGCTTTGACCGTTTGTTATTATTAGTATACGCTGTGTGGCGCGAAAAATTCGTATTTTCTCAGACACTAAAGCTAAGAGGGGAAGGAGAATGGACGAAGTCGGAATCCTCGCGGAAAAAAGATATTACAATGAACGATAGTGAAGAAAATCTAGGATCTTCAAAACGCCGTGATGATTTGTGTGAAATTTCGTGAAATTTCCACCGAGGAAGAAATACGGGCGGTGCACGCACGTACTTCTTCTCCGTGTTTAAATTAGTAGACAAAAAAAAAGCACCGCGCAAACTTTCTCTCAATGTCTCAAATGTTTAAGAACTTTGATAGATTCCCGCAAATGTGCAATGGTGAAGTTTTGTATTTTCTTTACGCTTTACAATGTACAGTTGAAATTCTTTAAGTATTTGTAGTTGCAACGTTTGCGGGTGTAAAACAAAAATTGGCGAAATTTATTCGGTGACGACCTGTGCAACGCATGAACGTTCGTCATTTGTCGTTTTTGTTTTTTTTTTTTCACTTCGTCTTCGCTCCGTTTTCGGGACCCCTCAATTGTACGCGTGCAAAAGATAGAAAGCTAAGAAAAAAAAAGTAGCGCGACGCAGCATTTTTGCAAATCTCAAATCGTAAATCCGCGACGATGGACAAGCTATGAACGTGGGGCGCGAATATCACACGAAGTTTAGGGTATTCTTATGATTTTTTTTTCTTTTTCCTGAGAAGACAGAACAAAAACGGAAAGATACATTTATACGAGATAATAAAAATACAAAACCCAACAAGCAACTTACGTTTTTTTTTTTTTTTTTTTTTTCTTTTCTTTCATGAACATGTATGAACTATCGATTATTAAACACTCTTTAAGCGAGCGAGCGAGTGAGATTGAGCGTGAGAACGTGAGCGTGCGAGAGTTGAGCGAGAACGAGCAGAAGAAAAAAAAACAAGTTTTATTAATTGATAATTATGATATGAGTAATTATTATATTAAGTAAAGTAATGCGATGTTACGAACACTTGAATATATTATCGAGAGGTGGAGAAATCATTGAAGAATGCTAATGATATGGACAATTTTTTGCGAGAAATGATTGGAATGCGATGATTGAATAAACAACAACAACAACAACAACAACAACAAAAATCAGTGAAAGAGAGAGATAGATAATTACGAAATGATCTATTTTAGAGACACACATATCTTATTCGGTTTTTCTTTTACAAATCTGAACTTACTTTTTTTTTTTTTTTTTTTGGAGCGGACAATGGTTGTCACCACGCGGGGTTTTTGCGACGACGGAAACCCTGAAAAAAAAAAAATGCGGCTGTGCTGTCTGCAGACGGTCGTTCTATGTCTGAAAAATTAAATGAAAAAAAAAGAAGAAAAAATAATTTGACGATTCATCACGATAAATGGACAAAATTAGAAACAAAAAAAAAACGAGAAATTCTCATTCAACCAACTTAACCATGGCAGTCGAGGTACGCAGCAACGTTTCTAGTTCTAAATACACTTGTGTGTTTGGTCGATGAATGGGTAGATGAGGATGAATTTTCATTCGGTATTGAAATACTATTATTAGATATCGATTGAATAGTTTTCGAATTTTCGTCGATGCCTCGGTGTGCGATTGATCCGACGAAAGCGCACGGGCTCTTTTTTTTTGCTGCGAAGGGAACGAGCGTTTGAATTAACAACAACAACAACAACAACAACAACAACAACAAAAATAAAAATAAAGAGAAAAAAAGAAGATGAAATAACAGTCATTCCAACCGATAAATCATAATCAGAAAGAGCGAGAGAGGCACATTTGATCCGGAAGAAGGATAAAAAAAAAACACGATGCATCACACACACACACACACATTCACACACATTAAATACAACGTGACAGAGGCGACATGAAAAGTAAAAGAAAAAAAAATACAAAAAAAAAAAACATTTCTATATAGAATACGCTACGTACATAAAAAAAAAGGAAAATGAAATGTGAGGAGAGGATAAAGAATACACGTGAGGTACGGCTGCTGCACGACAAGATGGTCCCGAAAGCCGCATGCTTATTTAGATAAAAAAAAAAACTCCTTAGACAACAGGGCCAACTCGTCTCTGCACACCCGTACGAGTACATAACGTAGAAAAAAAAAAAACATTATACATACTTTTTTTCAAGAATATTATTACTTATGAATACATCATTATATATAAAGAGAGAAAGAAAGAAGAGTGAGAGCGAGAGAGAGAAAGAGAGAGAGAGAGAGAGAGAGAGAGAACGCGCGCAAGAGTGAAAAAGAAGCGAGAGATTTTGACGGATGAAAAAAAAAAAAATACAAAAAAAAAAAAAACAAACGCTACGCTATGGAGAGAATGAAGTTGTTCTTATATAGTTATAATTTTGTGAAAAGAGGCAAATTAATGTGGCGATGAAATCGAAGTATGTGAAACTCCTGTTGTCCACCCACTCAACGTACATCCAGCCGATCACACGAGGCCTCCTTCCCCCTCTTTCCGCGAGGATTATTAGCGTCAGTCCTGAGGCGTGGGTATATATTACAAAACAGAAGAAAAAAAAACAAACAAACAAACAAAATAACTCCCACAATTATTGATCCGCTTTTTTTTTTAATCGGTTTTTTCTTTTTTTTTTTTTGTCTTCGTAGTTGATATTCGGAATTCTATATACATGTATATACTTATGTTTTTGCGTCGCATGCTTATATACATGTATACGCGCATTCTTCGTGTTTCTTTTTTTGTCCGACGATGAGGAAAGTCGAAACAGTCCTCATTTTACAATTGCAAAAAAAGAAGAAGGAGAAGAGAGAGAGGAAAACAAAAAAAAAAACGGGAAAAAAAAAGTAAATAAAAAGAAGAAGTTAAACTGACGAAGAAGAAAGAAAAACCACAAGATGAGAAGTGAACGTGGTGAAAACCGCAACATTAATATTAATTATAATTAATAATAATAATTATAATAAATACAATATTTGTACAATAATCAACGGTGCTGTGGTGAATGCTGCAGGCCTCTGAATCCGTTAACCACCGCTTTCAAAACCCTCTCCTCCTGTGAACCTTTTCTTTTTTTTGTGTTTCTTTTCTTTTTTTTTTTTTTTTTATATATATGTGTATATATATTTTTAATTTTTGGTGCTAAGTTTGGCGATTTTTTTTTTAACGTCGTTGGAAAATCATCGAGAGGATATCGGCGCGTTCCCAGGAGGAAAGGAATGATCCGCATAAGGGCGTCGTCGTTGTCATCGTCATCGTCATCGTCGTCGTCGTCGTCGTCATCATCGTCGTTGGTGACCGTAATTTAATCTACTGAGTTTCGTTGTAAGCTCGTTCCAAGTCGGATCACTGGTATCCGACAGCACTGCGGCAATGTTCCACCGTTCATTGGCGATAGCGTGGTGTGTCACGTTAGAGAACCACCGTGGACCCTCATGTGCCTGTTTAGATTGCCGCTCTGACTGAACCTCAGCAAGCATAGCTTGCACTGGTACGGCTTTTCACCCGAATGAATTCTCAGGTGTTTGGTGAGGGTCGAACTGTCCGAGAACGCCTTCTTGCAGAATCTGCATCTGTAATAATTTTTTTGTTTTTTTTTTTTTTTTAATTATTAAGTTATGTCAACCTTGAAGTTATGTCATATCTTTTTATTTTCGGTACATTTAATTCTCCAGGCGATACTCAAATTTTTGGCTAATTTTTTGGACGAATATAAATTTGATTTTACTTATTGTTAAGTATGTCTTTGCAGTGAAATTTGATCAGCTTCTTTTTCAAACATCAATCGTTTATGTGCAACTTGAATTGTAGTTTCTGTTGCCGATAAGAATGTTTGAAATCGTGATTCAGATTCATCACCTTAAAAAGAGGCTCATTACCGGCTCCATCAAGAATATAACCGGGAAATTTTAGGAGAAACTAATCAAGGTATTTGGAAATTGTCTGGAAGCTTCAAAGTTGATTAGGGAAAAATGAAAGTGTGATCGAATATTTGATAAATAACTTATACAATAAATGATATGGGAAAGAACAATTTTGATTAAATTTCAATGTTGCTACATATAAAATATGTTGTGTATAATTTAACTATCAAAAGAGTTTACAGAAAAAAAGGACAGACGCTATATTTGGTAGTAGAAACGAAGTTTAGTTGTGAATTGTTATAAATATTGAGAAACTTCTTGCACCAATTAATTTACAATTTTTATTTTAGCTATTGAGGCTCTTGATGAGTTTATTGCGCAATAATAATGATAATCTGCATTGCCTGATTATAAATTTAAAACTTAGGTGTTTTTGTTGGAATGAAAATAATAAATTAAAAAAAATGTTGAAACAAGCTATATTTAAATAGTTTAACAAATATTAATAAAAAACAATTTCTTCTACTCCTGACTGTAAAAAAAATACAATCAAAAGTGAATATAAAAACGATGTCATATCTTTTTATATCGATTTAGTTAACTATTTCTTTGAATTACAATAATTTACTGTTGACACTGCAGTTCCTTTTATAGTCTTTTTTTTTTTGCAACCGGGAGTTTAAAAAAACGCAGTTTATTTTTATAACACATTTCTAAGTGTTGCAAATTTTATGAATGATATTACGTTGAAAAAAGTAAATGACTGAAAAGTAGAATTAGGGATATTGATTAATAGCGCTAAGATATAGGTGGAAAAAATCAGAAAAACATCAGGGAATCTTTTTTTCTAAAATAAAGTGACCACATTATGATCCAGATTTTTGAAAAAAAAAACATTAGCTTTGAATCACACTTTCTACAACTCTGGGTTTGAGAAAAATGGGTTGAAAATTGAAAATTCTTAAGCAAAAGCCAGCTTTGTCATAAAAAAGTAGAAACTGCAAAAAAAAAAATGAACAGGCGCTGGAAAATGTTTATATATTCTCATACTATATTTCTCTATATATTTTGAATAAAAAATAATGTATAACATATTATTTAAAATTCATTTTTTTTTAACAGAGAAATTGAAAAAAATTCTTTGCGTGCGTCCTGCATTTTTTGTAAAATAATAATAATTTTGATTAGTTATTTAATCGTCAATAAAATTGATTCGTAAAGTTTTTTTTTTTTTTTTTTTTAACTTCCAATTCTATAGATTTCTAGATTTTTTGGTATTGTAGATTTACAAAAGATATAATTGCATATTTCGAAGGTGGTGCATTATTTTTGGGCGAACGTTTGCCGAACCGAGAAGAAATTGTGCATTCCAGGAGCATCGAAGCCGCGGAGCTAGATATATAGGCTACGCGATTGGAACGTGAGACTCACCTGTAAGGTCGTTCTCCGGAGTGCGTTCTCATGTGTGTCGTTACCGAACTGCTCTGTGAGAATCTTCTGTCGCAAACGGGACATCGGAAGGGTTTCTCGCCGGAGTGGGTCCTCGCGTGAGCCGTTAAATTGGCCGCCTGACTGAAGGCCTTGGAACACGCGTGGCACCTAAGTAGAAAAGGTTGAGCTTTAGTCAGACCGAGTTTTTCTTATCGTTCATCAAATATTTTTTATCGTCGTATATATACAAACGACTCCAGGGTAAATTCATGATTTACCGACTGATCAGAGGGTGCCAAAAGCTTTCCAGTGAATCTCGTATCAACCCTCGGTAAGTATACATATATGCAAATATTTGCGTAAAATAAAAAAAGCATCAGTTTTCAGATTTTATTGCAGATTTTATTTATTTAATACAAGTGTATGGAACATTGAATTGAAATTTTTAAGAGATTCTTTATTTTTTGGCAAAAAAAATTGTGATTAAAATAGGAAGGGTGTTATGATCATTCTATATGATGATTATTTAAATATTTTTTTATCAATGATGAAATTATAAAAGTTACGAAAAATTATCAAATTTTACATTTACTTCTAAATGTAAAAAGGATTCAAAGTGGAAACTTGCATATCGCATGCTCACTTTAAGGGCATTTTTGATTTTTTTTTAAAATATTGTTGACTACTCAATTTTTGGTGATCTTCAGTTTTAAACATCTTTTTAAAATAAAAAATAAGTTTTCACTTGAAAATATCAATATTTATTTATCTTAAAAAAAAGCTCCCTCAGTGAGGAAAAAATGGACTTTATTGCGGTGTTGAAAGAGTCAATTTAATTTTGAGATCTATTTAAGACATATTTTGTACATTTATGTAAAAAATAAAAAAACTATCATGACGTTGAAAATATCGATATTTATTTATCTTAAAAATTGAGCTCCCTCAATGAGGAAAAAATGGACTATATTGCAGTATTGAAAACGTCAGTTTAATTTCGATACCTACTTAAGACACATTTTGTAAATTTTTGCAAAAATTTAAAAAAAAATGTATCCCGAATTTAAAATCTAGATTTTATCTTAAAAATAAACCTCCTTCTGTGAAAAAGCGAAATTGACTATATTGCAGTATTGAAAGAGCCAATTTAATTTCAAGACCTACTTAAGACATATTTTGTATATTTATGTAAAAAATATAAAAAGTATCCTGACATTCAAATCTGGATATTTATTTATCATAAAAATAAAGCTCCCTCAACGAGGAAAAAAATGGACTATATTGTAGTATTGAAAGAACCAATTTAATTTGAAAACCTACTTAAGACATATTTCGAACATTTATGGAAAATATTTTTTGAAAAAATTTAACAAAGTATTCTTATTTTAAAACTTCGATATTAATTTATATAAAAAATAAAGCTCTCTCTCTCTGAAGAAGCGAAATTTACTATATTGCAGTATTGAAAGAGTCATTTTAATTTCGAGACCTATTTAAGACACATTTTGTATATTTATGTAAAAAATATAAAAAGTATCCTGACATTCAAATCTCGATATTTATTTATCATAAAAATAAAGCTCCCTCAACGAGGAAAAAAATGGACTATATTGCAGTATTGAAAGAACCAATTTAATTTCAAAGCCTACTTAAGACATATTTTGAACATTTATGGAAAATATTTTTTGAAAAAATTTAACAAAGTATCCTTATTTTAAAACTTCGATATTAATTTATATTAAAAATAAAGCTCTCTCTCTCTGAAGAAGCGAAATTTACTATATTGCAGTATTGAAAGAGTCATTTTAATTTCGAGACCTATTTAAGACTATTTATATAAAAAATTTAAAAAAACTATCATGAATTGAAAATATCGATATTTATCAATATTAAAAATAAAGCTCTCTCTGTGAAGAAGTGGAATTGACTATATATATATATTGCAGAATTGAGAGGAAATTTAATTTCAGTATCTACGACATTTTTATTGTAAATTTTTGCAAAAAAAAAAAAAAAAAGAAAAATGAAAATTCACAAAAAGGGTGTAATTTTTTAAATCTCACCTAAACGGTTTTTCTCCCGAGTGAGTCCTGAGGTGAGTCTTCAGGGTGCTCGGTCGTGCGTATGTTTTGCCGCAAATTCTGCAGAGATTCGGTCTGCCATTGTCGTCCTGGGCAACGTTCGAGGCACCCCCGCTGATGCAGAGCGCGTGCTCGTTCGACTGTAGACGGGGATGGGAATGCGAATGGGGGTGAGGACCGATGAGACTATTGGCCGAAGGTTGATTAACCCTCGTCTGTGCCTCGACGGGGTTGTACTGAGGGGCGGGACTCAACAAGGGTTCCACGCCCCACGCGGACGCATAGTTCTGGTCGTACCTGCAAAACCCCAACCGAGCTTTATCAACCCCCTCTGAAATATATACAGACGTCGAAAACACGAACGGCCATCGCTACACAAACGCCTTTTGCCTTCGATTTCAGATAATACAGCAAAATATATTATTGATTTGAGGACAAATTATTATAATTGTTTATGGAAATTAAAGTTCACTGTTTATTTTTTGTTTGTAATAATAATTTGAGGGCAAGTTGTTATTATGGCTTACAGAGAGTCAAGTTTAGGCTTCACTGCTTATTTCTTTTTTTTTTTTTTTTTTATTTCACTGCTTATAATAATAATTTGAGAAGAAATTATAAAATATTGCAAAAACTTTAGAAATAAACGATATTTATTTATCGTACTTTATCAAAGATCGACCGTTTAAAACATTTTTTTTAATAAATAAAAAAATATTTTTTACCAAAATGGTTCTAAAATATTTTTGAAATTTTTGTCGTATTTTCAAAAATACCGCACAATGTTGCGAAAATATTTTATTTGTAATGTTTAATATATTTATAAAACATAATATTAATATTTTAACATAAAAATATTCTTGCAATATTGTGTTTATGAGAAATATTTGCAAAATAAAAAAATGAGCTTAGGGATGAAAACTCTGCAATGTTCAAGCACAATGTTGCGAAAATATTTTAATTGTTATATTTAATATATTTAAAAAATACAATACGAATATTTTAACATAAAAATATTCTTGCAATATTCTGACTATGAGAAATATTTGCAAAGTAAAAAAAATGAACTTGGGGGATGAAAACTCTGCAATATTCAAGCACAATGTTGCGAAAATATTTTAATTGTTATATTTAATATATTTAAAAAATACAATACTAATATTTTAACATAAAAATATTCTTTCAATATTCTGACTATGAGAAATATTTGCAAAATAAAAAATTGAGCTTAGGGATGAAAACTCTGCAATGTTCAAGCACAATGTTGCGAAAATATTTTAATTGTTATATTTAATATATTTAAAAAATATAATACCAATATTTTAACATAAAAATATTCTTGCAATATTCTGACTATGAGAAATATTTGCAAAATAAAAAAATGAACTTGGGGGATGAAAACTCTGCAATGTTCAAGCACAATGTTGCGAAAATATTTTAATTGTTATATTTAATATATTTAAAAAATACAATACTAATATTTTAACATAAAAATATTCTTGCAATATTGTGTCTATGAGAAATATTTGCAAAATAAAAAATTGAACTTGGGGATGAAAACTCTGCAATGTTCAAGCACAATGTTGCGAAAATATTTTAATTGTCATGTTTAATATATTTAAAAAATACAATACTAATATTTTAACATAAAAATATTCTTGCAATATTGTCTCTATGAGAAATATTTGCAAAATAAAAAAAATAAAATGTTATGTAAAGAATAATACTTACCCAGGGTGCATATTCATATTCATTGTCATGTTCATCGATACATTGACGGACATGGCTGGCCCGGGTGCATAATGAGTGGGAGCGACCGGAGGGCCGAGATTCTGTCCATAATCTTGTGAATAGTGGTGGCTCGTACCTCCCGTTGAATAATAACCACCAGTAGGACTTCCGGGATGCACTACCGCGTGTTTTAGCGATAGCAAAACGTCGGCCATCCCCTCGCCATTTGGATTTCCCGGCCTGGGAACGCATTCTCCTCTTGTGCAACCCCAACTGCAGCCGAAACACAGAAATCATTTAATATCCTGTGGACCGTTCTGATGAAACAATTGTTTCATATTTTGCTCAGTGTTATTTCAATGATTAATAGGAAATTGCTAATTTAATTCGGCTATATTGTATTTTTTATTCAATGCTTATCAAACTGGATTTTTTTTTATTTTATCTACAGATTGAAAATAAAATTGAATTTTTAAAAATCTATTTGGTGATATATTTATACAAGAAGTAGAAATTTTGTGTGTGAACTTGAAATATGAAGATTTTGGAACGTTTAATTTATTACTAACTGAGAAATTTGGGCAAAAAGGCAGAGTAACATTTTTTTTATCCTTGGCTCATTATAGTTGAACTATAAAAGTTGATACAGATGTTCACAAACTCAACATTTGCAAGTTTACTGATTACATCAAAATAAATGTAATATAAAAAATTATTAAATTTCAAGATAATTTATTTAATTAAATTAAATTATTTAAAAATAGTACTTTTTCTAATATATTATTTTTACTTATTTAAAAGTAGTAATTATATTTGAAGTTCAATTATTTCTTATTTTTATCACTTTTAGATGACTTTACTTCTATAAGTGGAATGGTTAAGAATAAATTGGAGTCGGAAGTGTAATTTAATTAATTACTAATAAAAATATTCAAAATCCCAACAAATCTCAATTGTAATACATAAAAAAATTGTACAAAAAATTAATATAGTCGAAGTTGAAATATTTGTTATTTGTACCATTTTAGACGACTTTTTTAAGTGAACGGTTTCGAATAAATTGGAGTTGGAGGTGTAATTTAATTAAATAGGAATAAAAATATTCAAAATCCCAACAAATCTCAATTCTAATACATAAAAAAATTGTACAAAAAATAAATATAGTTGAAGTTGAAATATTTATAATTTGTCCCATTTTAGTCGACTTTTGTAAGTGAACGGTTTCGAATAAATTGGAATTGGAAGTGTAACTTAATTAATCAGTAATAAAAATATTGAAAATCCCAACAAATCTCAATTCTAATACATAAAAAAAATTATACAGAAAATAAATATAGTCGAAGTTGAAATATTTATAATTTGTACCATTTTAGACGACTTTTTTAAGTGAATGGTTTCGAATAAATTGGAGTTGGAAGTGTAATTTAATTAATTACTAATAAAAATATTCAAAATCCCAACAAATCTCAATTCTAATACATAAAAAAATTGTACAAAAAATAAATATAGCTGAAGTTGAAATATTTATAATTTGTACCATTTTAGACGACTTTTGTAAGTGAACGGTTTCGAATAAATTGGAGTTGGAAGTGTAATTTAACTAATTACTAATAAAAATATTCAAAATCCCAACAAATCTCAATTCTAATACATAAAAAAATTGTACAAAAAATAAATATAGTCGAAGTTGAAATATTTATAATTTGTACCACTTTAGACGACTTTTGTAAGTGAACGGTTTCGAATAAATTGGAGTTGGAAGTGTAACTTAATTAATTACTTTTAAACTTGCAAAGTAAAATTTTCCACATTGCTTCCTCATTAATTTCCGTTTTTTACAAACCCACCTCTATGTGGGAGCTTATTTATTAGTATTTGCTTCCTCATAGAGGAAGCAGTGTAAAAAATGAAAATTAATGAGGAAGCAATGTGCAACTTTTTTATTTCAATAAGCAGTTTTTCAAAGCGTTATCGCTATATCTTTGGTAGTTACGGGTGCAACAATATAAAAAAAAAACAACAGCTGATGTTATTCAAGTTTTATGCAAAATTATAGATCAGCTGCTTAAATCGTTCTCGAATTACAGTGTTTTCAAAATAATTACGAAAATGCAAATTTCTATAAAATCTTAACTACTTTATCGATTTTTCTCAAATTCAGCATCAAGTAACACACTCTGTTTAAGTTTTATGCAAAATTATAGATCAGCTGCTTGAACTGTTCTCGAATTACAGTATTAAAAAAAAAAAAGGTGAATATTCATAGCTTTTGAATCCCCCAACCTATTCGAGGCAAATTCAGTACCAAAAAATTCGCCCAAAAATTGCGGGAGTTATCCTCTTAACGTAAATTTTGATGCTCGAGGCCGGCTAAAAATTGCATTTCTCGAAGTTTTAGACTATTCGAAGTATGTTGACATTGAAATCTCGAAAAAAAAAATGTTTTTCAATACAATAGCTTCCTCTATGAGGAAGCAAAAAATTGGTTTACCAAATTTAGAAACGAAAGTCAGGACTCACTTGTAAGCACTGGAACAGGGACTGAACAGTCCGGGTGGTAGCGGGTCCAGGTCCAGCGGAGGAAGCGGAAATCCGGCCATATCGTCGACCCAGAAACTCGCCCCAAACTCGCTCACGACCTGGCCCTGTCCGTTATTTTGCAATTGTTGGCTCTGATCGCCGTTGATGTCCTCCGGCGAGCTTTGAAGATCCTGAAGACGCAGGGTGCCCTGCAACGCGCCTAGGGCTTCCTCATTCTGATTGTCCGCCAAAGTGTCCTCGTTCGACAGGACGCCCAGCGAACCGGAGCACAAACCCGACACAGGAATACTCGCCTCGATGCTGCCCACCGAACCTGATAACATCCAACAATATTTGGGCCATTATTCTTGGACTCTAACTCGGTCATTAAAAAAAATAAATAAATCTTCTTGTTTGATCACAATTTATATTTTTCACTCAGTAAAAAGAAAGTTTTTTTTTTTTAATCAGAGTACTTTGTAAAAAAATGTGGAATTAAATTTAAAAAACAGGTCTGTTTGTATCTTTAATAAAAAGTCCTTTTATCATTTACATTTTTTTGTGACATCAAAAATAATGGTTCCTCAGTTACATTTTTTTTCAAACAAATAATTTTTTGTTTGAACATTATTTTTTACGTAACCATTCAAACCTACGGCCTTGTTTCAATTTTACACCTAGCTCGAATTGCTACAGTCATACCAGAAAAACTAATCTCAAGCACAACTGAGAATTATTTGGAAATATTTGGCCTACTGGTTCTGTATAAAAAGTATGCAGAGTGTAACAACAGAAAAAAAATATTATAGGTGACCTCCGTTACCCGCATTATTTTTTCGACTGACAAAAAATTATTTGTTTTGTTAGGTGGAATAGTGCACAGTTTTTTTAAAAACAATACCAAGTCAGTTTTTGAATATAATTGTCTTTGCATTTTCAACATAAAATATTTGTCATTTACGAAAATTGTCATGGTAATCGAAAAAAAAATTTTGTAATATTCACAAAGATTCAGGTTTGATACAAACTATTTATTTTACAAATAACAAAATAAATACATGATAAAATGAATATACAAAATTGATCTGTATATTGTATTATTAACTGAGATTTTTTTTGTTCTTTGGTATTTTTTTTTTGTAAAATTAAACAACAACAAATATTATGAACCTTTGTAGACAAAAAATGCATACATTTTTTTGTCGTTTTTACTATGCACTTGCATTCGACTCCTTTTTTTTTGCACATTATTACAAAATGCAGAATTATTCTCGATCTTGTTAGAATAAAAAAAATATTTCGTTTAAGAATTTCGCTTTTATTATTTTCCAGAATAGTAATTTTGTCTCCTTTATCCAGGTAAAATATTCAAAATTTACATTATTTTTTCTGCCTGAGCAAAAGCACTTTTAACAATTATTTCTTGCACTCACGAAAATTAGATGTCTTAAAAAATAAATTTAAAAAAAAAACACATACATATTCGTGTCTATATAAATTTGTACCTGATTTTCAAAGCTATTTTTCCCTAAAACATTGCACACTTTTTTCAACAGATTTAAATGATTGTTTTCTTGTTTTTTTTTTTTCATCAAGAAAAAGTGTGTAAAAAAAGGTATTTCTCGTCTTAAAATTCGATAGAAAAAATTATAGGCTTTTAACGGAGCGAAAGAAATTCTTTTTCGAAAGGTTCAACAATTTTTGTTATATTTATTTAATTGGAAAAAAAAATTGGGGAAATTTTTTTTTTTTTTACTCACCTGTGCCGAGGGTGTAGGGCGACTCCGAGGTGTTCGCCGGGTGGTGGTTCTGCAGAAACTCCATCTCTGCAAAATATCTCGTAGCAGCTTCCCTCAGTAACACACCCCCTCGCACACCCGCCTTCCTTGTATATCGGAAAACTCGCGTACAGCCTCCCTCTCTCTATCAGAGAGACGTTGTGGTCCAGCCCCTTCGGTCGTCCTGGCAACCGCACATTGCTCTACGAATCCCCACGTTACAGTCAATTTTATTTGAAAATATGATACCAGCGGAAGAGCTATAGATAGCGAATGAGAAATATACGATTGCGAGAAAACGTATCAACTAACCAATCAATCACAATATATGAGGTGTTTAAAGAAGAAAAAAAAAATATTTGAGAATAAAAATCACTTGACGTTTTATTGTTAAAAAAGCTTTGGAATCGGAAATTTAATATAGATGATTTAATATAATTAAACGAAACGAGTGAATTGAAGCAATGTGCAAAGCTATACATTGCATCTTTGTTTTAAATAAATAAATAAATATTTATAATTTCTTGCTCTCTTTGCTAATTTCAATTGATTTAGTGTCTGTTACACTGAGTTAGAGGAAAACGTTAATTATTTTTAAAAATTCAAATGCCATAAAATCCGAACCCCTTTACCCATAATCACCAAATTTGGTACATAGCGAGTGCAGAGTATTATTTTTCGTCTGTAAAAAATTTGGGTTCATTTGGTGAGATTCAACGTGAGTTAGAGGAAAATGAAATTTTTTTGAAAAATTCAGTATACCATAAAAACTGAACCTATTTGTCAATTTATCCCTAATTCAATACCAGTCGTCCTTTGATATAATTTTATTTGTAAAAAATTATTTAGCTCGATATTTTTCGAAAAATGCAATTTTGAATCAAATTTGAACAGATGTCTGAATTTTACATTTGAACGGACATTTTTTGTGAATCATTTTTTTCGATGTTTCTGAGTGTTCGCACATGAAAATTTGCGAATTTTTTTTTTCAGGAAAACGAAGCTTCCTCTATGAGGAAGCAAAAGTGTCTGAGCTGATGGAGAACGCCTCATATGGACCCCTATTATGCCTATTAAATATAAGAATTTATTGGAAAAGAATAATTGATATTTATTACAGAAATGTGGACAATTTAATTCTTGCATAATAATTAATCGTAGCTATTTGTTTCAAAAGATATTTTAAAGACATTTTTATTGAGTGTATATAGAATTTTCTATTAGTTGATATTTTTCAGCAACAGTGAAATTGATGATTGCTCATCTTTGGAAGTCAGTGTAATCAGCGGGAAAAAATTGTTTACGGAAAATAATAAACTTGTGTGCTATCGTTTGAAGAATCTGGTGAAAAATTATAGTAACGATTCTGGAATTTATTTATTCATAGATTGGTATGTTAATTATAAAAGAACACAGAAGAGAGTTGTTATTGTAACTTTTAAGTGACTATTATGCAGTTTTATTTTCGTGCGCCTAACTTGATAGTTACATTCAAATTTGTTGAATAATTAAATAATTACGGTGACTTTAAAAATACAGTTTGGAAATTTAAATAATAATGTAGTACGATGTACTAAAACTTTAAACTTGGAAATTTAATATACCAATTTATGAATAAAAGTTTCTAGTATAAATATATTAATTTTGGAAATACATTTTGCACAGTAAATTTAGCAAAATGATTTTCATAAATGTTTAACTCGGTAACGCTCGTTTGGAATTAGGTTTAACCATGATCTATCATATTGTGACTCTAAAATGTGACATCTGACTTGAGTGTATATTCGCTTTTTTGCTAACGTGTCTCAATATTAAATATTTTTTGACACTTAATTTAAACATGGAAATAATTTAATCGACAATTTCAAATATCGCATTCAATATAATAGACCAAACATTTAAAAAACTAAGTTTACATAAAAGCATAAAATTTATCTGGATATTTTTGAAAATCTTGATTTCGCATTCAGTGTGGAAGCTTTGAATTCCAAAAGACGATGTTGAAAAAGAAGGAAGAAAAAAAAATCTTTATCCTAATGAGGATATAAAGATATATACATTTGTTATAATTACAAAATTTTGCTGAATTAAATAATAATTTTCAGTGATAGTTTTTTTTTTAATTCACTAATTCTTATCGAGTCTTAAATAAGATGCCTTTCAAAGTTGATGAACTTTTTGAACGACGACGATAAATATTAGCAATCCGTTATAAAAATTGTGCAATCAAAGGATATAAATTGAGTTATTAAAAATAAATTAATAACAATAAATATATATTTTAATTCGAATCGAGTATTGCAATATGTATTTGAATTGTGAAGCCTCGTTAGTAAATTGTTACTGAACTCTATCATCCGTTCACCAGTTATCAACATTTAAGTTCAATAAACAAAATTAAAGTCTAAACAAAAAAAAAGTTTATTCTTGTTGCAATTTTCTGCATCCATGACTTCCAGCTGTTTGAGAGTCAAAATTTCATCAACTTTTCATGATAACCATTTTTTTGAACCATTTTTTCCTTAGTTTTTTCTTGATTTGTTCAAATTTGCTCAAAATTCATTAATTTTTATCCAGTCTAAAATGTACTCTTGCTTTTAAAGTCGATCGGTAACTACGATAAATAATAGTAAGCTTAGTTACAATCATTAATAATACTGAAGTCAAAGAAAATAATTTGAATCAATTACAGAATTAAAATCGACTATAACGATACAAAAATCTATTGATTTTCGATTTATCAAGACTTAAATGCCATAAAACAATTGAAATTCTCTAAAAAAAGTTACAAACATTAATAAATTTTCGATTTAATAAAACATCGTAAATTAAAAAAAAAACGTTATTGTCAAAAATCGCTGCATTCAGACCTGCCAGCTTTCTTATTAAAATTTGAAGTAGCAACTTTTCTTGAGTATGAAATTCTGCTAAATTAAACAGTAATTTTACCGACAATTAAAAAAAAAATGGATGAAAAAATGAATGACTCGAATGAGATTGAAGTTAAATTCGATTAGCACTACGAATAAGAATGATAATTAACAAGTCACGTTGCAAGAATTAAAAAATAGAAATTAGATAAATCTACTATCGCTATAGGAAAATTATTGAACTGTCAAGCCTAAGTTCTTTTTTGTACTTGAAGAAACGAGTCAATTAATCGTTCAATAATTGTCCAATCGGCAATAATCAATTTATCTAATTTCTATTAAATAAGTTAATAACATTTTTTTAAATATATAAACTAAATAGATCGATAATTGCGATTAGAAAATTATTGAATTGTCAAGTCAAGTCAAAGTTTTCTTTTTTAATTCACTGGTATTCAGTTGAGAAAAAAACGAGGCAATTGATCGTTCAATAATTTTCCTATCGCAATAAACGATTTATTAAATTTTTATTAAAGTAGTTGTAAAAAAAAATAAAAATAAATCGACTATTGCGATAGGAAAAATATTGAATGAATCGTTTCGTTAAAAAACCCTTTCATCCCTTCCTAAGTCGAAAACCTCCAACTAGAAGAAAAACAAAATACTCAAAAAAAAAAAATCTCAACATCCAAAATCCACAATTCAATAAATTCATAAATCGTAAATTTATGAATGACCAAAAGCTACTCGAGAGTGCACGTGGTTATAAGAGTTGATAGAGACGTGGGTAAAAGCTACCTTTATGGCTTTGAAGACCTGCCGGTCTCTAAGGGCTTCCGCAGGAAACCTGCCCGAGATATTTCCATTCACAAATCCGAAACCATGCGCATCAGTTTCCACGTGTCGTCACAGTCGTTATAAAAAAAAAAAAACAAAAAAAAAAAATTCCACAGCCTAAAAACGTTCACTAATTGTTTTACCACACTTGCTTGTTATTGATAGTGCGAATTTGTCCGACCACCGTCGGAAGTCACTACTGAGCTTGCACAAAACATTTTATTAATTCACCAGCGAATTTTCACTCCGCAATAACATTCCATTTCTACTGAAAACTCTAATCATAAAAATGTATCACCTTCAGTCTCACTTTAAAGCTTTTCATTATTAAAATTATTGATCAAAAAAAAAATTTTTTTAAATGCCCTTGTTCACGAAATTTCTGTCTAAGAAGCTATTCAAACCGATTCAGACCGATTCGAAGCACTCCGGACAACTGACTAAAGATTCCAATCGCTTCTTTCCCCACGGCAATAAAATAGTCTCGATATTTTTTTTCTACAAAACATCGAACAATCCCACAACGAACATTATCCACATAACTAGAACCTTGTTTTTTTTTTTCTTTCAACAATATCGTTTCTACACGATATATAAAACCGATCTCTTCTTGCGCCGTATTTTAATTGCAGCAGAATCGAAAACCCTCCAAAGTGTTTTCACTAAAACTTTGTACACAGCATTACGCACAACTTTCCACAGCAATTACGTTGCCAACGACTTCACTTTCACAGCTTCTCATCATCAACTTATTTTCGATCTTTGGTGTCTTCTAATAAAACAAAATAAATCACATCGACGTCAATAAAATACAATCACTAACGAAAAAACAAAAAATGAAACCAAACAATGTGCTCTTTTTTTCTTCAATCGTGTAATTGAAAATAATTGCTGACTAATAATTAAATCACATGACAGTAAGTTAAATTAGGTAATCTATAAAATTGTAGACACGTGGAGAACTTTGTTGGTGCGCGATAAAGAATGAGGCTGGTAATTTTTTTTTCAAGGCAAGACTTTAAGGAGGATGACTCTCCTGATCGTTGGTGTGAAGACTGGTCAACGCGTGGCCACGCACTTTCTTGGCTAACTGGCGTGTCCACCTCCTATACCGCCACCCACGCTTTCATCCCCTTGACTAACTAACTAGCCCTCGAGTTTACCTCGAGCCAGTAGGCGAGAATCAAGCAGGCGGGCAAACAGGGAGACGAGACCAGAGCCAACCATACCACCACCACCAACCACCTCTCTAACCCTGCTGGCTTGCCTCTCTCTCTCTCTCTCTCTCTCTCTGCAAGTAGGGAAAGAAGCGGTGGCCCGTTCGGTCCCACTCCTTCGTCATCTCTGCTCGATCGTCGTACATATTACGAGCGTGTTAAATTTGCGGTTCATCGCGTCCGTTCAACGTGTCCTTCAGTGCAGGCTCTATGCATAGATATATATATAATAGTAAAATTGCACCCTACATTTGCTTTTCTTCTTTCTATTATGTTACGATTGAAGGGTGCTGCACCTGTGTGCATTACAACCTGAAGAGCCGGCTAATTCGCTGTTTTGAGATGGACATTTTTATATAAGGCATTGTATATCAGTTCAGAGGTACTGAAAAAAAATTAAAATTAAAAAAAAAGAAAGACGTAAAAATCAGATGATGTAATTTTATCAGAGACGGAAAATTTTAATTTAGTTGGACTTTTGAATTATTTATTACATTTCGCTAAAATATTTGTCTCTTTATTGTACATATCATGTCTAAGAACAAATTGTAAAAGCGATAGCTGTGAAAAAAGGGATGACAGACTCCGGTCATTGGTCCATTGGCCTCGGAATAATATTTAAAAAAAAAAACAAAATTACATTTGTACGATATTATATTATATTTTGTAATGTATACCGCAAGAGGACAATAAAAACCATGTACCACTACTACTACTACTATTTATATCTTGAGAATGGTTTATGCTGTCTATGATATAAAAAAAAATGAAAATTATACATTTTTTCAAATTTAATTACGTAATTTTGAACGATTTTTATGGTAAAATAAACAAAAAAATTAACGTATTCAAGGTGAAATTTTTTTTTTTAATGTATGTTCCACAAAAACAAAGCTTTTGTGTAATATATTTTAGATAGCCATTTTATTTAAAAAAAAAACATAGACATGGCTTTCCTTTTTCATCAAAATCGAATCTCATGAAATAATTTCGATTAAAAATTTCTTTTTGCTATATTGAGTTTTTTTTTTAATAAACAATTCTTCGGGTTTCGCTTAAAATAAATTTGAAAGGCAATTCTTTGTAGATTAAATTTTTTCTGAAGAAAAAAAAACTGAAATTTGACTGTGTTTGCACTTGAGAAAAAAATATTCAGCGTATTGGTGTGGAAAATAAGGGATCCTTCATTGCTGACTCTACCTTTGTATATATGAAAATATAGTAGTACGATGTACCCTGCACCCTGTGTTTGCATTTCTTCTGTATATTATGTTTTGAATGAACGTGTTCATCACCTGTAGGCATTGCAACTCGAGGAGCACTAATTTATATAATAATAATAAGAATTATTAATATAAAAAAGGGTGCAACGTACAACTTTGCACATTGTTTCCTCATTAATTTGGAATTTTTACAAAGCTACCTGTTCGAGGAGAAAAAAAAATTCTCTGAAATATAAACTCTTTTTTGGATCCTCACCAAATTCACTATCAAAGACCAAAACATTATATTTAAAAATTTTATACAAAATGTTGGATCATTCGCTTCAACAATTCTCGAGTTATCACGTAAAAAAAAAAAAAAAAAGAAAAAAAACGAAAATGCAAAAATTTCTACATAATTACTTTATCGATTTAACCCAAATTCAATATGAAATTGACACACTCTATTTAAGTTGTATACAAAAATTTGGATCAGCTGCTCGAAACTTAAAAAAAATTTTTTGCAGAATTACAAAATGCCAAATAGTAGTTTTATCCAGCATAGAAAATATATAAAAAATTAAAAGTGCATTTTGCGAATGAAATGTCTAGTCTGAGGTATCGAAAGATCGTTATAGTGTTATACACGAAAGAATTGAAAAAAAAAAAAAGAAAGGTACATAAGCGCCCTTGCTACACACGTTGATCGCTGCCCGGCAGGTCAGCACCCAACCACCACGCGTCACTCGATGTCCTGCCTGAGGACACAGGATACTAATCGTTCATTCATCGATCGCCGATCGTATAGCCAACTCCTCCTCGTTCCCCTCGTTCACGATATATATATTATATATATTTTCCACGAGATACCATTACAGGACGGGCGAACGGAGCACCGTCCTACCCGGTGGTCCTGCCTCTCGCGCGCATCACGAGCTCTCCTTTCGACACAGAGTCCAAGAGACGGAGAGAGGCTCTCGCGGTGCGTTGCGCGATACCCCTTAAGATCACTGGCTCGTAATGCCTTCCCTTTCTCGCCGATTGTTTCGCGCCCAGCCAACGATGAGCCCGGTGTACGACGACGAGCGCTGCTGCTGCTGCTCGTTCGTTGGTTCTGTGTGCACGATCCTTGCCGATTCAGCTATATTGGTTAACATATAATATATAATATAATAATAATGCAATACAGCGATTTCACCCTTTTCTTACCCTCAATCTACTCTCGTGTTCTCGATTCAAGAAGGCACGCTATTTTCGTCACGTATCGAGTGTCTCGTGAACACTATTTTTTTTCTTCTGTCATTCCTGTGGCGTGATAGGAAGAATATCTTCCGGAAAAAAGTCTAGGAAGTGCAGGATTTTTGTTGTTCAAAAAGGTACTGAGGGTCGAATTTTCAGTCATAAGATATTTTGTTAAATTTGAATCATTTTTATATGGCTCTTGAATGAGTTGAAAAAAAGATCCGCTAGATGGCGAATTGGCGAAGCGTTACTCGCATCCGAGTTATCAATTCGGAGGGTTTAAGACTGATGTTTACACAAGGCTACATTTCACAGGTCTCTTAACTCAATTTTGGTTATCACTCGACTTTTAATGTTGGTTACTTATTTGTTATTACTGTATTCTTTGGCAGCAGCGATTCAAAGTATTGAAAATATCTTGCCAATTAAACATTTGTTAAAAAATGTATATATATTTGTGAATTAATTGACGTACATTTTGTAACAATGTATTCAAGAGTTTTTTTTTTTCAATATACTGGCGGAAACATTTTAGCATGTTTCCGGAAGATTGAAAATATTGAAAGTAAAATTAATGAAGACAGGCAAAAAAAATGTTTGAAAATCATTTAACGAATATATTTTAATATTGGTCCAACACTTTCAGTATTAATTTTATGCACGCACACTTTTTTGACCCACTTGTGGTTTTTTCTTCATAATGCAACATGAATGTGATGAACTGTGCGCATTGCATTTCCAAAAGCACTAATTTATATAATAATAATAAGTATTATTATTATAAAAAAGGGTGCAAAGTACAACCTTGCACATTGCTTCCTCACTATTTTTTAATTTTTACAAAGAAAAAAACGAGAAAAAAAAATGTTTATACATTCTCGAAGAGAATGTATATTGATTAATTTTTGCCTCCTCATTGGAGGAAGCTTTGTAAGAAAAAAAAATTCTCTGAAATATAAACTCTTTTTTGTTGCTTCAACCATTCTCGTGTTACCACATTAAAAAAAAGAAAAAAAATACGAAAATGCAGATTTCTATATAATTACTTTATTGATTTAACTCGAATTCAATGTCAAATATTGACACACTCTATTTAAGTTTTATACAAAAATTTAGATCAGTTGCTTGAAACTTTCTTATATTTCTTTTTTTGCCCAATTTCAAAATGCTAAATAGTAGCTTTATCCAGTATATAAAATATATAAAAAATTAAAAGTGCATTTTGTGAATCAAATGGCTAGTTTGAGGTATCAAAAGATATACAGGAAAGAATTGACGAAAAAAACGAAAGGTACATACCTACATACACACTACACCTGAATATCAATTCACACCCGCAGAGCGTCTCACAGGACCATAAGATTGGCGCGCCAAGTTTCAAGCCTCTTCCGCTGAGCCTCTCGTAGTACGTAAGTCTCCGCTATGCGGCGTCCGCAGTCGAGATTCTCCCGCAGGCACACTGTCGTGCATATAAACAGCAAGAGAAACGCTATTTTTTTGCATTACAGGCTAAAGTAAAGTAGACATACGGAGATAATACTGCCCAAGTATTTACTCACCTTTTTGAAAACTTTGATGTATAGGTAACGAATATATCTGAAGTTCCTAATGTGTATTCTATTAATTCTTTTTACCAATATGTAAAGATAAACAAACATGACTGAATGTAACTAATGACTAAGTATAATAAACAAAAAGTACGTACTGGTTAAGTCCTAAACGGACAGTAATAGCGAAAATAAACACAAAAATATTAATACACCTGTTAAATACATTTGTATGAATCCTCAGCGAAAAATAAAGATATTTGAAACTGAAAAAAAAGACAAATACATCTCTAAAGGTAACATAATATTCCTTTTTGACCCTTCTTAAAAAAGGTCTGATGACTTTCAGCTCGGTAGAGGTCTGTATTTATCCAACCTTGAATTTGTATCTGTTAATTTCTTATGCAAAATTTGTATATTTAAAAAAATCCTTTAGTTAAAAAAAAAAAAAAAATCGGTATTCTTATTAACGTGAAATCAAGCATTACAGTAATCTAATACATCAACTATACAAAAGTCCTACTGAACAAGTAGCAAGCCTCGTATGAAAATTCACTTCATCCATCACCCAATCAACCCTCTGCTTTAAAATAGAGTCTAAACATTTTCCCTACCAACACGAGGACCATTCGCCGTAGCATTGTAAGTGTTCCACATCTGACCATCGACCCCTCTTCATGTTTTTAATTAAATCATCCACATTTAAAATGAATAGAGCGTTTAAATGTCTAAATTTCCAAAAAAATTCGTATTTTCAATATTGATCAAATATTTCCATGCTAATGTTGGCTCTTGATGAGTTTTCATCGCCCATCAAACTACGTATTTTTTCAGTGTGAAATCTGTCGAAATAGTGTGATCTACGAGGAGGTGGAACACGTGAGTGAAGCGGTGATCAACGTCATTGCGGATCCCTCATCCTGAAATATCGAATTTCGTAGACGATAGGACCCCGATCGGGTCAGCCGGTCGACACCTGACTGACTGCCCGTAGTTCCGACGTGGACACAGGAAGAGGAAGTCGACCACACGTATATAGAACAACTGTGGGTAAGAAAACGTACGGGGACGAAAAAAAATACACGTTGATGTGAGGAACAGCAGAAGTGGAGGAGAAAGATCGGGTTTTCGTCGTATATAACGAAGATACACGTTATATAGGTAGATCCGAGGGCAATTCGTATCCGATAAAGTCGTTGGCGCGAAAGCATCAAGAACGAGAGTGAAACGAGGGACCTGATGGCGCGTCGATGGTATACGTCGTGTATACCGAACTCCGGGGCCCAGCACACGAGAGAGCCAAAGTATTGTCTTACACTTTTCAGCCGATTAGGCCCATGGTATTTACGTAGGACCCGCGCGGCGCGTCTCGCTGGAAAAGGGCTCGGACTATAATGTCGTATATGCGTATAAATTCACGGCGCTATTCCCCGGAACTGTAACGAAGATCCTTTTGCGTTGAAAAGGTAACAGCATATGCACGTCGTACACGTACCAAACCATACGAAATATTGGGATATTTTTATACTTGGCTTATAAAGCGAAGAAATTAATCGAGTGTTCTTTTAACTTCCTGTTTGGTTTGAGACGATTCTTGAAGTAGTGAATATCGAGCTATACTCGAAAAATATGTTTATGTTCTAAAACAAGCCTGCAAAGTAGAACCTTGCAAATTGCTTCCTCATTGTTTTACATTTAAAAAAAAATGTTTATATGTATGCAAAGTAGAACTTTGAAAATTGTTTTCTCTACAAAGCTTCCACTATGAGGAAGTAGGTTTATTTAAAAAATTGGAAATATTTCATATTTTCTTGGTTTTTTAGACAAATATATTTGTTATAAAATATAAAAATTATTAATACATTATTTATCTTGAAATAAAAATATATTGTGCAAGCTAAGTGCGCAAAAGAGATTTAAAGAAAAATAAAAAATGTTATGAAATTCGAACTACTCGAGCGTTTTGTGCCAAATTTGAATTAGAGAAGTAAAACAGAAGTGAAACAAATTTAAATTTAATTAATTTATTTAATTAAATTAATTTCTTGCAATTTGCGCGAGTGAATCCTCGAACAACATTTTTCAAAAGTTAAAAAACGTTTTAAAGCTTTAACCGCTCGACCGATTTGCGTAAAATTTATACACAGACCTAGTTATAGGACGATCCATATATGTGCCAAGTTTCATTGAAATCTGCTTTAAAAAAAGTCGAATTTTTTTTTTTTCGCTACAGCAATTTTTTGCTTTTTTTTTGGAATAAAATCGAAATTTATCGACATAGCTACCGTTCCTTAAAATAAATTCATCTTCGATACTGAATAATTGTGAAATCACGTGGTAAATTGCAACCGGTCATCCCTGAATTTTGAAAAGTAGAAGTGTTTACGGAAATTTAAAAAAAAATTTTAATTGCAATAAAATTTGAACCACTCTATCGATTCTCGCCAAACTTGGCACCAATCATGGCTCACTGTAAATTCGTTTGTGTTCAATATTTCAGACCGATATCTCATAATTTGCCAAAATTATAGCGTGAAAACGATTTTTTCAAAATTTTCAAAATGCTGTAAAATTTGAATTTTTCAACCGATTATCGTGCTAACAAGGCAATTTGCACACACACACACACACACACACACACACACACACACACACACACACACACACACACACACACACACACACACACACGCACACACACACATACAGACATTTCATACAAATCTCTTTTCTCTACGTTTTGGACCATTCTGAGTATGCTGACATGAAAATCTCTAAAAAAGAATTTTTCACGATTACAAAGCTTCCTCTATGAGGATGCAAAAATTATTTAATAAACAACGTACCGATTGATACTTTTAGTGTCAAATATAATATTTCTGTAATTCAGGATTCGAAACACGAGTACTCTAAAACTGAAATCAAGAAATTATTCAGTAATTATTGCCATCGGAGGCTGCCATAAACATATGTTGCCATTTCAATTATATTTTAATTTTTATTACAATTTCACATTGAAATTGAAACAATAATAGATTTCCATAGAAATAATGTTTAAGTCATTATTTTAATATCACATATAAAATTGTAAGAATTAGTATATTTATCAATTCTTGGATAATTAATTACAATTACCAGTCGTTTAAGGGCAATCGAACGCGGTGTACCGCAAGATTGCCATCAATCTCGTTCGTCCCCTTCGATGACTCGCGATCACTACCCTCACAATCGGTGAAAGATTCTTGTGGCGAGATAAGAGGCACCACGAGCAGAACCCCACCAGCAGAGTGTGTTGCACCAGCATCACGAAACACCTGTGTTTGCTCGCACCTGAAATCAAAAGAAATGGATCAGCCCCATGGGTTCGTTTCTTCACCGCTCTCCGTCCGCATATTCACCAATTTAACAGGGCACAATACGATTCAAAGGCCCGACTGCCGAGCTTACGGCAAATGCTTCAATCTATCACGAGAGTCACGTGTATTTGCGAAACCTGCAACATATAAGCTCCCTTTCATCGAATACATTTCATTGTATCGGTTCTATATATAACTCAAGTGGATTGGATCACGTATATTGTGTAAAATAAAAATCAAATCTGATGGATATTATTATGTCTTTTGTTTTTCAAAATTGAATCGATTTTTTAATTTGACGCAACTTAATTTTGCTTCCTCGTAGAGGAAGCTTTTTTTCATGAAATTTTTTTTTCGTAATTTTCATGTCAGTAGTTCTCTAAATGGTTCGAAACGTCGAGAAAAGTTGTTTAGGATGTGCGTGTGCGTAATTTTAATTTTTTTTTTTATAACAAAAAAAAAGATGTCTTGAAGAATTTCTGTATCTTTCGTTTTTTTAATATAAAATTCGAAAATTAAAGTAGTTTAAGCTTGAAATCAATTAAAAAGTTAAAACTTTATAGTGAAAAAATGAAAGATATAGAAATTCTTCAAGACATCTTTTATTTTTCTTTTTTTTTTAAATAGGAAACAAAATTAAGATTTCCAAACTTTTCGATTTTTCTAAATGAATAAAAAAAAATATAAGGATACTAGATCCCACTTGGAAATCATAAAAAGTGATATTCTTGCACCACAAAGTTCATAGACAACATTTATTTTTTTAATGTATATTTTGAGTTGGATAAAATTTTAAGGAAAAACACCAACAATGAAAGGGGGTGAAATTTCGAAAAAGAATTGGGCCTTATTTTTCGTCCCCACAAAAATAAAAAGTCATAAATCACAATTATCCACTTAACAATATTTAATTTTATTCTGGATAGAATATGCAGAATAAAATGAAATACTACTTTTGCACGATTTTTTAAAAATCAGAAGCGTAGATGATCTATTTGAAAATCGAAATCACAAGTTCTGTTTGAGTGATTGACCGGTATTAGGATATGACAGTAGTGGTATTGTGCGCGGTTGAGAGATCGCTATCCGGCTAAGTGATTGCGCTTTGGATTAGTTCAATGGAGCACCGACCAAGTGATAAGCTTCGAACAGCATAGAGCTGGTACAAGGATCATCTTCTCTTGTCTGTGATGCAACCGCGAGATTCACTGTCCCCCGAATGTAATTAAGACTGGGCGTCCCCAGACTGACAACGACCAAAGCGTCAAAGAGATCATAGAGAAGATGATTCGATAGTTACTGCGTAAATCACAGATTTATTTTTTCACGTCTCTTCATCGAATGCTAATTCGGAAAAAAGTTTTATAAATAAACCTACAAAAAATAAATAAAAAATTGTTATTTAAAAAAAAACTAATAAAATATTAATTGCCATAATTTTGTTTTTATTAACCCTCACATTTTCTGAATAATAAAATATTTTCATTGCTACCATTTTTCGTTTGCAAAATGGCAAATATTTGATATTAAAAGTACGTGGAAAATGAAGTAATTTCATAAATTGTAATTAAACGTTGAAAAAAAAAAATCGTAAATGACTGTTTATTAAAATAACACGAATTTATTACTTTTGAAACATAATTACGTTTTACTGTATGGAATAGTAGAGCTCAATTGATCACACAATAAAAATGTTTAAAAAATCAGCAAACGAATTTCATTTTGTAAAATCATAGCTCCAGCAGTATTCGTGAGTAAAGAAAAACGCATGTCACATTTCTTTGCGTATTGTACGGATTTTTTTAATCGACCGCGCACGATTACAAATATAAAGTGGATATATCCAATTGAAAAAGAATTCTACTCAATTCTTTCAATTACCAAATTTGATGACGATCGGTAAATGGCTTTTGGTTTTGGAGCAATTTGAGATTTTTCGGGTTTTAACAGAAAGATATAGAGATAACGCACTGAAAAAACTGTTTACTCAAATTAAAAAAGTTGTAAAGTAGATCTTTGCACAGTGCTTCCCTATTAATTTCCATTTTTTACAGAGCTTCCTCTATGAGGAAGCCAAAAATAATAAATGAGCTTCCTCATAGAATTTTGAATTCTATGAAAATAATAAAAAAAATAATAAAATAATTTCCATTTGTGAAAAATTAATAAGGAAGCAATGTGCAAACTTCTACATTCCAACTTTTTTTTTGGCAAACTTTACGATAAATATATAAAATTAAAGCCAAAATTGTTTACAAATCATTTTTCTACTTTTATTTTTTAGGCAGAAACTAGCAAAATTTTCGTTTGTAAAAAAAAAAGTAAAAAATTACTAGAAACTCATTGACGAAAACTATTTGTTGAAAACAAAAAAGATTCGGTTTCTTTTGGAAAGTGCAGTCGAAGAATTTTTTTTTCAGCCATTATGTATTACGTCAAAACGCAATCAGTGCAAATAGATAGTAAATAGATAGCAACCAAAATGACTCCAGATAAATTGCTACTGTATTATGCAATACATTGTGTAATGCTGTCTCAGCGAGCACATTTTAATTTCCCTTATCTCCTGATATCCCGTCACCTCTGCCAAGATCGTAATCGAACTGCAGCTTATTAAATACTTTATGTCGTGGGAGGACGTCGACCGGGGAGTATCTCTCTTCGGTGGGGAACGTAAAGGCAGGGACAGGGGGGCTGAGGGGGTCGAGTGGCACGCGCCGCGTGTAATTCAATCGGCTGTTTCGACAAAGACCCCGCACGTCCGGAACAGGAGCATTGAACGCGAGCCTCTTAATCCTCGAGAAACAGTTACAAACCGTCGGTTAACCATCCACGGTAGCTGGCTCATCTTCGCGTAATCTTGGCCTTATTTACTTAGCTGTCTCTCGGCAGATGCCGAAGAGAAATAGCGAATTTGCCTTAAACGTTCAGCTCAACCCCTTCTGAAAACATGCGAAATGCGATATGCAGGGTTTTACTTCGAGTCAGTCGATATGGCTAATTGGAAAATAGAGGGACTTTATTGTTTATTTTGAGAAAGCTCGGCTTCACCCTTTTTCTATGGTTTTTATTTTTAATTTTTTTTTAAATAAAAATAGTTTTTTTTTTAAATTTGTACAGACCTATCTCTGCGAGGAAGTATCTTGATCAATTTGGGCTTTCTCGTAGAGGAAGCTTTGTAAAAAAAAAAAGTTGCAAAGTCGAACCTTGCAGATTGCTTCTTCCCTTTTTTTTGGACTGTAACTACACTCATCTATGATGAAGTACTTTGCTCAGTTTTCCCATAGAGGAAGCTTTGTAAAAAAAAAAGTTGCAAAGTCGAAAATTGCAGATTGCTTCTTCCCTTTTTTTGGAGTGTCACTAACACTCTATGATGAAGTACTTTGCTTAGTTTTGGCTTCCTCATAGAGGAAGCTTTGTGAAACATTCAATAATCATAACGAAGCAATGTCCAAAGCTCTACTTTGCATCATTGTTTAATAAATAATAATAAGTATATATTATTTCTTGATATTTTTGCAAATTTCAATTGATTTAGTGTCTGTTGACCTGAGTTAGAGGAAAACGTTAATTTTTTTAAAAATTCAAAATACCATAAAATACAAATCCCTTCACTAATAATCACCAAATTTGGTATATAGCAGTGCAGAGCATTGTTTTTCCTCTGTAGAAAATTTCAGTTTATTTAGTGAGATTTTACGTGAGTTAGAGGAAAATAATTTTTTTTCGAAAAATTCTAAATCCCATAAAAACCGAACCTATTCGCCGATTTATCCCAAATTCAATGCCAGTCTTTCTTTGGCATAGCTTTATTTTTAAAAAATTGTTTAGCTCGATAGCGAGAAATTTGCGGCAACTACAGAAAACGCTAATTTCAATAAAATTTTAACAGATGTTTGAATTTTTTTGAAATTTTTCGCAAACAAAGTTGTCTCCATATAAGGGCCAAATTTCAGCTCGATTGTTAAAGCGGTTCTTGAGATTTTTTTGTAAACCACTTTTCTCGACGTTTTAGACCATTCTGAGTGTCCTGATATGAAAATCTCCAAATTTTTTTTTCACGAAAACAAGGCTTTCTCTATGGAGAAACAAAATTATGAAGCAACGTTCGCATGTGCAAGGTTTTACTTTGTAACTATTTTTTTTTTAATTACGAAAGTGCACATTTCTATAAAATCTTAACTACTTTATCGATTTTGCCTAAATTCAGTCCTAAACATTGAAAATGCAAATTTCTTTAAAATCATAACTATTTTATCGACTTCGCCTAGATTAAATATTAAATATTCAAGCTTACAACATTTTAAAATTTTGGATAAAGCTCTATTTAAGCTTTATACAAAATTTTAGATCAGTTACTTGAACTGATCTCGAGATTTTCAAAAAAATTACTAAAATTAAAAATTATTAAATTATTTATAAAAGCACCTCTTTGATAAAGTTCTGCGCCAAGTTTCAGCCCGATAGCTAGTAATTTGTTCCAGTTGTAAAATAAATAAAAAAGAAAGTTGGAGTAATAAGAAAATAAACCATTTTTTCCCTCCCAATTCTTTAGAATAATTGATATTCATAATTGTTACACGAAAGCACAGATTTAAAACTTCGTAATTGCCTGTGAGAATGTGGTATCTGGTAAAATTACAAACATACAACTATTGAGTCCACTGAGAGCTTCTTTACCTCGTAATTATTTTTTAAATTTTTTTTAAAGAAAAATATTCAAAATAGTCATATTTGTCTATAAACATTTAGTTTTTTTTTCTGCGCAATGTATGGAAGAAGGGTCGAATACTCAACTCCTTTTGATGCTTTAATTTTCTGAAAAAATAATAAGCTCCTTATTTAATTTTTTAGTATCTTGGTTATTTAGTTTTTCTACAGCTTCCTACGTTTCTGCAGCTTTGAAGAATCTTTGGAAAGCTGCAAATTAACAATTCAACGGCCTCTTAATAGCTTGTAAAGATTTAAACCTCGCAAAATTATTTATTTCAAGAAAACTGTGCTAATTTATTTTGTCTATTAAAAAAAAAATGATTCCTTCGCATTAAAAATAGAAAAACTCATGAACAATAAATGCATTTTAGCTGAACTTCTTTCCAATAGAGTTATTAACTAAAATGATCATTTTCGAGGCATTACATAATAGACCATTTTTAAAAATTGAAATTAAGTAAATTTCTGTTCTAGGAATCTTATTATTGTCAGAATAGCTTCCTACGTTTCTTCAATTTTTAAGCATCCTTAGAATGCTACCCTACAAAAGGGCTGAAGAAACTATAAAAAAGGCAGCAGAGTAAAGATAAAAATAATTCTCACCGCAATTTCTGTGCATAGAATGCGTGAAAATAAAAAATATTGTAAATTATTTGCAATTCAAATTTGGCAAAGTTTTCCTATTGTTAAATTGCAATAATAGCATTAAGTGGGTTTGTAAACTTAAGTAAAAGCATCTTTTATAAGATAAAGACGAAGCAAGAAAAAAAAAAAAATTGCAAGTCAGTTAAATAAATTTGCTATGATATTTCTTCGGCCTTTAAAACTCTGAAGCTCTCGAGGAATTGGCTTCGAATTGTGTTAAAGCATTAGTTTTGTCGTTGGTTGAACGAGAGAGCGATACACAACCCTCAAGATGGCTGCTGGTGCTGCTGCCGCTAGCAGGCGTATCGACGTTTGGCGTTTAGAGGGTTTCCCCGGAGGTAAGCTCATCGGAAATTGCGGGTCTTCCCTCCCCTGGAATCGCCCCTCTTGGTCCTCTCGGCCCTTGAAAACAAAGAAACACACGTAATTGAATTTTTGTGTCTCTCGAATTAACGTGTACACCGAAATGCAATACGTGACGACTTCTCACTGTGAATTAAAAGTGAAAGAATAAAATTGTGTTTTCTTACATTAGGCTCTGATGAAAATATTTTCCACAACTTTTTCCTAATCTCGCATTCCTCAAATTTATAAGCTGTTCCGAAGAATTTTTTCGACTGCAAAAAAAAAAAAGCATATTGTTTCCGATTTTTTCCTCGAACGGGTCAAAATAATTATATATAATAATATGTAACTATATAGAATTATATAGAATTCTATATAATATGGAGCATAATCAACAGAGTCATGATTCTCATATATTTGATTTTTTTTTTCATTTGGGATGTTGCAGAGCAATATAAAAAAAAGCACTCTGCAATTTTTTTTTCAAATTTTTTCGTAATTTTTGATTTTGTTATCACTCCAAATTTTACTTCTCAAAAATTACGTCGACGATTGTTTTGGAATTTTTACAATAAATTCTTTGCTGAAAAAACAAAATTTTGGAGACTACTCGGAGAATATAGAAAGCACCATAAATCTAGTTTTTTAATAATCCCATTTTTTTTGTAAATCAAATTTTTTTGTAATTAAAGTTTGCTTTCATGGAAAAAAAAATTCGAGTTTTTCATGTCAGCGTTATCAGAATCATCTAAAACGTCCAGAAAAATGGACTAGAAAAAATGTCCGTTTGCGGGTGTGGGTATGTGTATGTATGTTCCAGACACAGAAAATTCAATCGTCCATAACTCACGAACGGAACGATGAATCGAGTTTAAATTTGGCACGCAAGTAGAGTAAACTCCTCTTTAATTGGTGTGATTTTTAACAAAATGTATCCATATGTACAGAATTTATAGAATTTTTCGAAAAAATTGCGTGATTAGTCAAACTTTCGTAAAAGTTCATCGATTTAGCTAAAAAGTTGTTCATGACTGGAGATACGTTCAATGTTATTTGGTATTGAATTTCGATGAAATCGGTAAAGCTGTTCGGATTTTATAGAATTTTGATTTTTTCGAAAAAAAAAAAAATCGTTTTGCTCTAAATCACGACGAATCTCAACAAATGAACTCAAATATTCTGCAGACAAATTTGGTGATGATCGACAAAGTCGTTGAGATTTTTGAATTTTTCAAAAAATTTTGATTTTCGCTCTAATTTCCCCAAAAGTTAATGTTCGATGACCGCAAAAGTATCAAAATTAAATTGCCCATTTACTTCAGGACGGCACGATGGATATATATAAAATTTTGCGCGCAAGTTTAGAGTAGAAACTAATATATAATTATTATGTTTTCACTTTGATTTCGAAAAAAAGATTGTCCCACTTTGGGACTAAAAGTTGGGAGTGGGAGAATTAAAAATTTTTTTTTTTCACGATAGTTTAAATTTTTTTTCTATTTTTTCAAACTCTCATTAAAAATAAAAAAAAAAGATTTCCTACCCCCAATTTTTTGTCCCAAAGTGGGACAATTTTTTTTTCGAATTTTTATGAGAGTTCAAAAAATAAATAAGCAATGAAAACTCATAAAATTGGAAAAAACTAAAAAAAAATTTTTTTTTCACTTTAGTTTAAATTTTTTTCTAACTTTTCAAACTCTCATTAAAAAATTTAAAAAAAGATATCCTACCCCCAATTTTTTTTAATTTTTTAATGAAAGTTTAAAAAATTAGAAAAAACATTTAAACTATCGTGAAAAAAAAAATTTTATGAGAGTTCAAAAAATAAATAAGCAATGAAAACTCATAAAATTTCGAACAAAAGATTGTCCCACTTTGGGACAAAAAATTGGGAGTAGGATATCTTTTTTTAAATTTTTTAATGAAAGTTTAAAAAATTAGAAAAAAAATTTAAACTATCGTGAAAAAAAAAAATTTTATGAGAGTTCAAAAAATAAATAAGCAATGAAAACTCATAAAATTTCGAACAAAAGATTGTCCCACTTGTCGTCTAGGCTTAAAATGTTCGTCTTTATTGGTACCTGCTTTAGAGATTTTTCCGGAATCTAAATTTTTTTTTAAATCCAAGTTTTTGAAAAAATGACTTTTATGTTTATTAATTAAGAATCAACAGTTCGGAGGAGTTGGAGAATTTTTAAGATACATTTGCATAAAATTATACTTCAAAATAAAAAACTTCTGTATACGTTTTTTGCGATATGAGTTATATTCAAGTAGATACACGTGCATTCGAAAGTTTTCAAAAGCATTTTTTTAGAAACTCACAAGTGCGCGAAATATGCGATGAAAAGGTTGAAAAAAAAAAAAATGGAGCATGTCCCATCCATAGAAGTGAATGACTAAAACAAGTAATCAACTGTAACGACCATGGTCGTGATAAATGTGGTCCGATCGGTGTAAAAAGCCCCATATATGGGGCGAAACACGACAAGTCGCCCCAATTTTTCATGTCAACAAAACGTCCTCACATTTCTTCAGGATGTTGGTCTAGTTGAAGAAAAAGCGTAGGAATTTTTTTAGATTTTTTTCTTGCATATTCCAGTCATTGAAAATCGTTGAAAATAATCATTGTTTATTTTTTAACGCAAATACTACGACTCACACAAAAAAATCATAACAACATCAAATTTTGGATTTTCAGCGTACTTTCCAACAAATTTTTTTGTAAAATTCTCCGATTTCATTTTATGCTATTTTTCAATTAAATAAAGTTGCCACTTTTTTCCCCTCCGAAACGGTGTTTCCGATTTTGTTGAAATTTTCACATTTTGTTCGTTGAAATGCTTAGAATCTTAGAAAAAATTGGCAAGATGGGCGGTAATTTCGCTGCAGAGTTACAGCTCTTCGAAGATCAAACATCAAACATTATCGTAATGAAGTGGCTACTTTATTTCATTGAAAAATAGCATAAAGTAAAATCGGAAAATTTTAGAAAAAATGTTGTTGGAAAGTACGCTGAAAATGCAAAATTTGATGTTCTTATGATTTTTTTGTGTGAGTCGTAGTATTGGCATTAAAAAATAAACAATGATTATTCTCAGAAATTTTTAACAGCTGGAATATGCAATAAAAAATCAAAAGAAATTCCTACGTTTTTTCTTCAACCAAACCAACATCTTGAATAAATTTGAGGATGTTTTGTTGACATGAAAATTTGGGGTGGCCGACTTGACGTGAACTGCCTCATATATAGAATTTGTCAAAATTACAAAAGTTGTAAAGAAGAATTTTGAGCATTTCTATTTTTCACAAAGCTTCCTTTATGAGGAAGCCAAAATAGATAAAATAATGTTCCTCATAATGGAAATACTCAAAGTTCCTCTTTACAGCTTTTATAATTTTAACAAATTCTATATGAGAAAGTTGCAAAGTTCTCTACTTTGTAACTTTTTTAAAAATGATGTCGTAGTCTCACACTCATTTTCGGAATAACCTCATTATTATTATTTTTTTTAACAAAGAATTTACTGGTCAAATTTTGAAAACAAATCGTCGACTCAGTTTTTAAAATGTCAAATTTTGGGTGACTTGTAAAAATAAAAATTTGCGAAAAAAATTCAGGAGTGCTTTTTTTAAATGAGAGTCACGATCGATATATCTATATATATATATTTTATTGTAGATGATCGTACATTATCATATATATTTTTACATTATTTACTCAATATGATTTTATTCATCGTTTCATATTATCTTACATTACTGATACTTGACTTCCTATTAGAATGGAGGTTCTTATTTGGGGTCTCGACGAATTTTGTCACGAACGCCTATCACATCATCTCCAAATATATTTTCAATGTATACAAATTAGTATTTCTATTGAATTTGTAAAGAATATTTACAAATGTTGCAAAAACAGAAAGATTATATAATTCTCGTGTCAACGGGAGCTCTTATTTTATTTTATCTCGAATTCTCCGTGCCAACAAAGGGGTTAAAAAACCGTTACGAAAAATAAACATATCCCATTGGCAATTAGAGTATATAACGGTCGTTTTTCTTTTCAAAATATAGCTTAGAACGCATTTTGTATATGAAAAACGCAGGCCTCTTCGCAAAAATCATCGAAGCAGTCAATTGAACGACCAAAAATTGTAGAAACGCTTTTAAAAATTTAGCACGGTTTTGACTACTGGGAAGTGCATTTACATACATATTTACAAAAAAAAAAACTTCATTGTCCGCGCATGTCATCCACGTGTACACCGTCAGTCGGTAACAAACATTTCCCGTACGTCATCCACATCGACTGCCACCTGTGTGTTGACTGCAAGCGCATCGAAAAATCGGATCATAACCTCAATATATCAGAGCTCGTAAAGCCGACTTTCGAATAACCACAAAAAATCGTGAGTTCGAAGGAAAGTAACTCACAAAGGAAAGCAACAAAAAGTCACCATAGACTCGAATATGCCATATACCGAAGACTACATAAAGAAAAAGTTGCTCCAAGAACTAAAACCCTCGCACATTGTAAGTATAATTCATAATTTCAAGACTTTATCAAACTCATTGCAATTGTACATAACCCCAAATTTTCCAGCGTGACGCGTTTTCACGCTCTCTCTCCCTATCGCGAGCGAAATCACACGCTAATTGAGGAGATAACGGACTAACTGCTACCCTCGAAAGGTCTCTCTCTCTCTTTAAAAAAAAAAAAAAAAAAAAAAAAAATCAGAGAGAAAAAGCTATGGGTGAAAGAGCGCGAGTGATTTTAGTCGTCGCAGCTGCTGTACTTTTAAGATGGTGCGTAACCTATCATCTGTACAGCGGCCAGGAAAAGCCACCGATGTACGGCGACTACGAGGCACAACGTCACTGGCAAGAGATAACGCTGAATCTACCGTTGGATCGCTGGTACACCAATTCCAGCGACAATGATTTGCTCTACTGGGGCTTGGATTATCCTCCGCTGACCGCCTATCACAGTCTTCTAATAGCTAGAATCGCTAAGATTGTGGATTCAAAATACGTAGAATTGTATAAATCACGAGGATTCGAATCCGTGGATCACAAGTACTTCATGCGTCTTTCTGTAATTTTGTCGGACATACTTCTGTACATTCCAGCGGTAGTTTACTTTGTTCGCAAAATAACAATTCACGACTCCAACGTACAGGAGAGAAATAACATTTTTGGTTTTAAGAAGTGTGATTTTATCTTGGCGACCGCTCTCCTCTATCCTGGAATTATTCTGATCGATCACGGTCACTTTCAGTACAATTGTGTGTCGCTTGGACTGTTCGTAGCGGCGGTTACTTCGATATTACGAAATTCTACGATAGTAGCATCGTTTCTCTTCGTTTTGGCTCTGAATTACAAGCAAATGGAGCTTTATCATGCTCTGCCATTTTTTCTCTATATTCTCGGTAACAATACGCCGGGAAAACGAAAAACCGTGCTAGCTTGTCTGCGTACTTTGATTTGCGTATCGCTGACGGTGATACTGACGTTTATCGCCATTTGGGCGCCTTTTATACAGCAGTGGGATTGTTTTTCCGATGCCGTAACACGATTGTTTCCCTTTGGTCGCGGTGTATTCGAGGACAAAGTAGCTAATATCTGGTGTGCCGTAAACGTTGTTTATAAATTACGCGATAGTTTTACGAATCTTCAACTAGCGCGTATCTGCTTAGCAACAACGACATTGGCGATATTGCCCAGTTCTTTGGATCTGTATCTTCGTCCACTAAAGGAAAAATTCGTAGTTTCATTGATAAATTCGTCGCTAGCTTTTTATCTCTTCTCCTTTCAAGTTCACGAGAAATCGATATTGCTGGTCGCTATTCCGGTCGTTTTGTATCTTCACAAGGATCCCTTGCTGTGCTTTTGGTTTTTGTTGATATCCACTTTTAGTATGCTACCGTTATTCATTAAAGACGGCCTTTTTCTGGCTTATTTTTCAATGTCCACTCTTTATGGAATATCTGCATATCTGATGTGGCCTCGAGAGTTCGCAATTCCCGCGTTCAAGGAACGCGAGTCGTTGAGCAAAAATAAAACAAAGACGCACAAAGATTCTTCCAATTCGCAACGTAAAATCAGAGCTAAACAATCAAACAAATCAACGCATTCCGAAGGATTTCCACATCGACTGCTGGATAAGTTAGGAAACTTAATTGGCATTGATTCTGGAATATTGAAAACTTCTTACTTGTGGATTGTCTTGAAAATATCGTTGTTTCGATTGTCTGTGATTGGCGCTTTGATTCTTTCTGTGGTCAGCATTTCTGTAAAACCACCGGAAAAGTATCCTGATCTTTTCGCACTTCTCGTATCGATTTATTCCTGTTTACAATTTTGCGCTTTTTTTCTGTACTTCAATTACAAACAAATCTACGTATTACATTCTATAAAAGCTAAGCCTTATTGAAAAAAAGGCGTGCCTGGAAGATCAAACAATTATTGTACAAAGTTCAATTTTTAATGTTGTGTTAAAATATACAGAAAATATCATTGCATTTCGATTGTCTGTAAATCAGCGTTGTAATTCTTTCTGTGAACGGTATTCTCTATAAAATCACGAGAAAAGTATATCTTGATGTTTTCGTCTCTTCTCGTGTCGATTTATTTATCTACGTACTTGCATTCTGTAAAAGCTAAAACGTACTAAAAACGCGCCGCTTTAAGATCAAACAATCCTCGTACAAAGTTCAATCTGTTATGCTGCGTTAAAATATACAGAAATTAAACTTTGAGTTAGAGAGAAAAAAAAGTTTCTCGAATAAACATGAAAGTAAGCTTGAGAAAGTCGCTCTATCGCATTTAGCGTTTTACAATATTTCATATACAAATTATTGGCGCGAAAGAAAATAACACTATAAGCGTGTGAACAAATTTCGGAATAAAAGGGGTAATTCAATTTTAAATGTAACAAAATTTTATTGACAATCTGTAACAATTGCCAAAACAATTATGTAATATGGATATTTTGAACTGCGAGCAGTTTTGTATCTATAATTGAGCTAATCGGACTCGAAGAACGTCATCCACTGATATAAATCTCTGGTTATGGAAATCGCGAGTCTAGTTTAAATTACAGAGTGAATGAAGGTCTAGTAGTGTCACGTTATCGATGCGCGCAACTGCTTGCGGTATTTCAAATCCTCTTGTAACCATCTATTTCTGTGAATGGAGTTGTCACTCTTTTTTTTTCGTCTTTTTTTTTTTAAATAAATTTATTCAGAATCTGTAAGCAAAAGAATTCGCTTCCTACCACCTATTTTTTTTTTCACGTAGCTTTCACCTTGGCTCGCCTTTTGTATTACATGCCTCCGGGAGCTTATTCAAATCGAAAGAATCATAATAACCATAACTCGAACGCATTTCAAGTGAACGAAAAATATGTAAAAAAATCGTTCTAGCAAACATCGTACGTGTGTTGCAGGAGGTTGAGGATCAGTCTGACGGCTGCGGCGCGAAATTTTCCGTTCTGATAGTTTCAGAAAAATTCGAAGGAAAGCCCTTGTTACAACGTCACAGGTAAAATATTTTAAGAAACTTTTATTAAACTACTTAATTAAAGAGATTTAAAAAAAAAGGAAGATGTTCCACGACTCGCGAGGGTGTGTCGAACGCCTATTTTTGTATATCACCGAGATAAAGTGTTATCACAATATTCGCAACGAAGCTGTTCATTAAACCCGTCAAAGCTGATCACTCGTGTATATGTGTCTGTGATTTGCAGGCTCGTTAATGCAATTCTGGAGGAGGAATTAAAGGAGATTCATGCATTCTCGCAGAAGACTCTAACGCCCGAACAGTGGCAGAAGCAGCAAGCTTCTTAAATCCAATTTTTGTACACTCAACGAGTTGTGAAATGAAGACAGTAGAATTGTCTTGATTTTATTTTTACAAGTAAAAAGAAAGCACAGCAAGATGATATAGAAAAGAAAAAAAAACCGTTTGCAGCACAATTAATCCAAGTTTTATTTTAATAGTACGATAAATTTTTCTATTTCGTTTTCTCACTTTTGTTTAAAACCCTCATTACTTTTTGTATAGTGGACAACAAAAAAAGGATTTACGATGATTGAATTTCGTGTTAGCGCTCCGGGTAAACTTATTCTTTATGGCGAGCATGCAGTCGTTTATGGTAAAACCGCTGTGGCTGCTAGTTTGGATTTACGAACGACATTAGACTTCAAAGAATTATCGGACGATCAACAGTGCATCGTCCTATCGATGCCAAAGACACGATTGTTTGTTAATATATCGGTTCAACAAGTGGAGGAGTATTTTAACAACGTGAAATGTCCGCGTTTGATTGACGATCATGAGCGTTTTCACGCTTACGTTCAGAATTTTGTGGAGAAAATTGGTTACACGAATTTACAACAAAAATTCGGATTGGAAGCCGTGTTTTATCTGCTTGTCTCGATATCACAAATAGAAATAATAGTTTTGAAACCTTTTCAAATAATATTGGAAACTGCGTTGTCGATTAGCTCGGGTTTGGGAAGTTCGGCGTCTTTTGCCGTGACACTCGCTACTGCTTTTATACATTGGGCTCATATGCAGAAGAACGAATGTACTGTTATGGATGGAAATCAGCTTGAAACGATATCAAAGTATGCGCTCAATTGCGAGAGAATAATGCACGGCACACCGTCGGGCGTTGATAATTCTGTGTGCACTTATGGCTCGATCATTGAGTTTCGAAGAGGCGAACGTTTGGAGCCAATTCTCGGTGTCAAGACTATGAGAGTCTTGCTGGTAGACACTAGGGTACAAAGAAGCACGAAAGCTTTGGTGGAAAAATTGGGCGAACTTAAGAAAAAATATCCAACGATATTCGTGCCCATTCTTGAGACTATTGACAATGTTTCGAAGGAAGCGCTTTCGGTCATCAAGAGGATAAGAGAAATTCCTGATGGCTTGAATGAACATTTGTATGCGGCATATCAGGAACTAATGGTAAGATTACAGATAGTTTTAAAGGAAATTGGAGTTTCGCACTAGTTAGTGCTAATTTTGTTTTGTTTTGCTTTTTTTTTTTGTCGATTTCTACAACTGATTTAAAATCAATTATTCAATCGTATCAATTGAACTCTGTGAACGTAGATTTATTTTGCAGAATATTACCATAACTGAGAGAAATATTCGTGTTGATTGATTTCAGACATTCTTTATCAATTGGGCTTTTATTTCTAATCATATTTTTTTTAATAAATGCGACACTTTTTATTTTGCTCTTAATTTTGTATAATCCACAGTGGTATGCACAGAATGTATAGAAAAATTGACAGAGTGGGAAAAATATATTTAGAAGGGTAAAAAACAATGGTTCAGAAGAACTACATTTTTGCCAATTTGTTTTCAAGAATAATTCACAATTTTTATTCTGCGAATTGATCACTTAGATATTTGATAGCGTTCACCGTTTAATAATTATAGTAACTTTGTTTATAGTGGAATCTTTTCACTGAGTAAAGAACAGATTGTCACTTTTAAACGATTGATATTGTTAAATAACAAGACGGTTAATTTATAGATTGTAGCATTATTGAAAGGAAACTCCGTGAAAATTCGTTTGTATTAAGGACACATATTGTAATGTAATTACTGTAACTTTACAGAAATGAATTATTTTAATTATTTTTAAATCTTTCACAAAGCTATGAGGAGATTTGATAATTAATTTAGGTTTCCTTATAGGGGAAGCTTTGGGAAAGGTGAAAAATATTGAAGAAGCTATGATCAAGTGTCTATTTTGTAGAAATTGAAATAAACGAAAATTTTTTTGTTCTAGAAATTCAAAACTTTAAATAGCTCTAAAATGTTATTGCTTTTATATTTGACCGAATATCGAAGCAAATAACAAAAAAATTACTGCATAATTGACTATAGATCATTTTTAAATTTATTTCTCAAGACATTGACGAGTTATATTACAGAAGTATCTTATGCAAGCTTTTCTAATCGTGAAAGTAAGAAATAAATGATAAAATTTGACCGACCATTAAATATCGCTGAATATTAATTAGTTTCTGTAGAAAATTGAGTTCAACAGGTCAAATTTGTCGTGAGTCATAGCGACAAACAGCAGTTTTTACGAAACATTAAAAATCTTATAAAATCCGTACTCCCTCATAGATTTGGTTCAAATTCTATATCGATGGTCCTTGAACATTGTATATAAAAAAAATTAATACTTAGATAGTTAGCTACAAATTTGCGGAACCTAGAGTGCGAAACGACTTTTTCAAAAAATGAAAATTAAAACTGAACTAAAAGTACCTTTCAGAGAACTGAAAGGTGTATCATATGTTTTGTAAATTATAACAGACAAATTTAGACTGTTTTACAAGCGAGATACATAGACATCTGTCCAGACTTTTTTTAAATTTACTTTCTTAAATGTTTCGGACAATTAGTACCCTGATATTGAAATTTTGATTTTTATTTCACGAAAACAGAGCTACCTTTACGAGTAAACAAAATTTAGCATCGATTCTACTAATTTGAAGCGCTCCAAACTTCTTAAAAATTTCAAAATTTTTTATATATAGCTATTGGAAAGCCTGAGACTTTTTTTTCAAAGCAAATTACACCTTTTTTTTACACACAAAATATTATTGCGCAGGTACTTATCGAAGTGAATCAAGGCTTGCTAGCAACTTGTCAAGTGTCTCATCCGTCGTTGGATAGAATTTGCGCGGAGGCGAAAAATTACGCCCTGGCGGCGAAGCTCACAGGAGCTGGTGGCGGTGGATACGCTTATATTCTGTTGTTACCAGACACTCCGAACGAAACAATCACCAGCATTACGAAGAAGCTCATTGCAAACGGATATCTCGTTACTCTAACGAATCTGGGTGGTGCCGGAGTAACGATACACGAGAAATGAACAGAAAATTTAATAGGTAAGAGAAAGAATGCTAAAAGTAATGCGAGAAAAAAAAACAACGAAAAAAATAGAATTCACAATATTTCTTTAAAAAATTCAATTTCTAGTGAAATAAATTAGTAGCGGAAATCATTCCAAACGACTCACGGAACATTGGGAAAATTTGAATAACTTGCGACGATTTTTTTTTGTTTTTTATACCACTTCGAAGTTGTCTCGAGGATATTAAATCTCAAGCTGCGTCGCGACGATAGTAAATCATTAGATAGGATGTTTTTTTTTTTCTTATAATTTGTAAGATATGGCAAATAAACAATTTGTAATTAACACGGAAATGGTGTTATTGTTGTTTATATTTTGTTGAAATATGTTTTGTTACATACAATTCAGTTACAACAATATTATATAATCTCATTATTTGATTTGCCTAGACAATTTAAGGATACGCGGATGTATTAATATGGTCAGTCGAAGCGAGGAAAGCCTAAGTTCCTTCGATCCAGGATATAATCACGATATCACTTTCTTTTTTTAATTCTCTAGCTTTCGTTTCTAAGGTAACAATCATAGAAGCATAGACACTCTTTTTTTTCAACAGATACCTTATCTCCAATGAATATACGTTATCTCGGTATACGACTATACTCCTACTATAAATACTGCGAAAACAGAGTATTATTTACAAAATTAATTAAAATAATAATATTTAAAAAAATAACGATGATGATTTTTCGACTTAACAATGATTATTTACACTAATGAAATTGCAAATGCGTTACGTCAAGTTTACGGTACAAATATCCAGGGATTAAATTCGAATGGAAATGCTTTGAAATAAAAAATAAAAAAATTATAACTATTATTGCAGAAATTAACATTTTCGCGCTTTCTCAATAATTAAGAATAACGTAGCTATAATTTTTTTTTAACGTCAAATGATAATATTTCGAAGGTGAAATAATTCATAGTACCGTAAAAGTTAAAATAAATATTCGAATGTTGCTCATCCCTGATTATGTATACTGAAATAAAATGTACGAAGGTAAACAACGATGCACGCGTCAGTTAAAATAAAAGGAGACGTTCGGCGATTTCTAAAGTCAAATGAATACGAAAAGTGTATTATTTGCACCTATTTTCAAAGAGAGAGTAATATAAAAAATATAGTAAAAAATAATTTATAGAAATACGGTCAAGTTTATGCTAATATCTCATGTAATGTTTGACTTTACTGCAAGTCTAACTCAGTATAATTTTCTCCGCTTAAAATTTGTACAAAAATTGTATACGGTGCTCGTTTCACTTTAGTATTGGCTTTAGAACTAGCTGACACGCCAAGTGGACCGTGTGACCCAAAAAGAGTGGTTACATAATATTTTTTATTGATGAAACTATTTATGGTAGGATTGCTTTTTAAAAAACTTGTTGTTAAGCCTTATTAAATGTGCATCAAGCATTCTGAATCTGCAATTTTGTATAGTCATTTAGTGTTCCAGAATACTTTGAGAAAAAACATAAAAATATTCATTTAATGCTGTTTTTTTTATCAAACCAATGAACGGATTTTAACTTTTTAGGTTTAATTTTGTATGGCACAAAGTGCTTTCCGGTCTAACATAACTATTCGGAATGCAGTGAGAATTAGATAAACTATAGCCTTTGACAAATAAAAAAGATTACACATTTTTACGATAAGCTGCAATAAAAAAAATGTGCAGGACTTATTCCGTTTTTTCAAAGATAATACGAATTGACCGTCAATATATTCGATAATGTTAATCGTTTAATAATTATAGCTGTGTGTTTATGAAGGAATTGTATTCGTTGCGTAAGTAACATGCTGGAATTTTTTAAACGATTAATACAATCAAATATCTAGACAGTTAATTTGTAGAGCATTTTTTTTCGAAAATCGGAATGAACCATTCCAGATAAACATCGACAACCAATTCACGGATTGTCTTGAAAAGAAAACTCAAGGAAATCGTTACTCCGTGAAGATGAACGTTAATCAGTTAAGGATTCTGCGAATCCATCGCTATTAGTGTTTCTCTATATTAAGTACATATGCTGTAATAATTTATGGTGAAATAGGCATTTTTTTTGTGGTCCATCCGACAAATTCAAATTTGTATTTAAAAAGTGTGAAGTGACTAATAAGTGAAGTGACTAAATAATGGATGGCGGCAAATCCTGCATCTTAATTTTCGTAGTCGGATCGAAAAGCACTTTCCAGGAACAATTTACGTTCTCAAAAACTAAGATCCAAAATGAACGCGTAAAAAATATTAAATCTCATCTCGCAGCATCTTCATGCACTATATGACTACAAAATTGCGAAATTGTAGTGCTTGATATTTATTTTATGAGACCGGACATATTTAATATCCGTTTTCTTTTAAATAGTTTCATCCAAAAAAATATTATCACGCCTTTTTTTTTTTAGGTAACTCAGTGTTCTTCAGTTCGTGAAGCTTTAAGGGAATACCCACCTTCGAAAAATGTCTTTGTTTCTAGATGGGTCAACATCATGATTTTTTTCTTTTGCATTATTTGGGACGTGAAATGATGTTTTTTTGATGAGTCAAATTTCTTTTTAAACCAATAACTGGATTTTCTATTTTTGCCAAAAAATGTTTGATGCAAAAATGCAAACGTTTAAAATGCAAAATAAAAAATACAATACAAGAAAATGATAGGGTGCCAATTTTTTTTTGCTACGTGTGAAATACAGTTTAAAAAACAAATACGTTTGCGTTTTTCGATACAAAGTTTTGCGGCCAAAATAAAAAATCGAAATTTTTAATTTCACATCGCAAATGATGAAAGAGAAAAACAAAATCATGATGTTAATCCGCCTAAAAAAAAGTAATTTTTTCAAAGGGGAATTATCTCCTTAAATCGCATCAAAAGCCCAAGTCCAATTCAACAATCTTACAGAACTATGAAACAAAGAAAAAAAAATGAATGTGTGCATCGGTGCCGTCAAATGCCTGTCGAATGTTAATGAATTGAATGTCAATTGCCGTTAGACAATAGTGTGAAACACGCTCGCATGCGCGTTCAATAAATAATTCGCTCTCTATCTACGTGTACGTTACGTGTATTAAAATTGCACGTATAAAATATGTTTTTCCGGCTTTGTGGCCGTCGCGAGGTGAAGGTCGAACGATAAGAATATTGATTGCGTCGGTTTTTTTTTTCTCACGAATTATATCGAGATGAACAGTCATCTCGACATTTTTCCAATAGATCAGCGCGCTACGCGAGGTCGTCAGTATCGATAAATTAAAAAAAAAAGAAAACTGGGTGAATTCGATCAATGCAGCTAATCGATATCTATACAGTCCGCAGATTCAACGCGATTAGTATCTAAATGCCATACAAATCGTTACATCGGGCTAGTAGTTACACTGTTTCTATGATGTACCGTGCTGTCCCTGCGTAAAATTATTTGCTCGGGATCGAGATCGCCGTCGTCTATGCCGACCTCGTCGAAACTACTCACGGATCCCGAAACTCCTTGCATCTCCTCTAATTTCACTTCCGCCACCCATTCCGATATTTCATTAGTGTACATTCGCCTTTGAAGAACTTCTCTCGTTCGGGGTCGCGACCCTATGTATGATGCGGTTCCCTAAAAAAGAAAAAAATCAAATTTGGGCAGATTAAAATAAATACGATAAATGTGACCAACTAATGTCTCATAATATTTTATTTCAAAGTCTTTTTAGTGACTATCAGGGTGGGGAAAAGAACGACTTTACTTTTTGATTGACTTTGATTGAGAAAAAGTTAGTTTACGCAAAAGGATGCCTTAAGGTAATGTGGCACGCCTACCGAAAATATAATTGGTAATAGAAACTCTAGTCTGATTTAGTTCAAATTCCATTAATATTCCAGAAAAACTTTAAGTTTGGTTTCGCTTCGTCTATTTACATACTATATAGTGAAATCGAATTTATTTTTTCCTATAATGTTCAACCGGTTCTTAGTACACTTTCTGAGGAAGTGATGTGAAATGAAAATTACCACTGGAGTGCGAATTTTAGGAATGCAAAAAAAAGATTTTTAAAGACAGGTCCTTTTGTCTTGACCTGTATTTTGTCAAAGTTAGATTAATTTTTTTATATAAAGATAAACATCTCAGGTAAACTCAAATCTCAGGTACATAATTTATAATATAAAAAATTGCCATCTGATTTGAACTACATAGCTTCTTTTTATCTACATATTGTCAGAAAACTATGTGGAAGAAAATTGTTATAAAGACAAACCTTTCAATTTTAGCGGTTTAAATATGTAAAAAATGTGAGCCAAGTGTGCTGAAATTCTCTCGATTAATTGCTTCAAACTTACGCCAATTATAAGTGTAGATCGCAGATGTTCCAAAGCTTGAAAGTCCTGCACTATCGATTGCAATTCGTCCCATCTTAATTCAACTTCCTCGTGCAACATTTTCTCCTCTAAAAAAAGTAATAAACAGTTATTTGATTAAAGCATTGATTTCATTTCAATTATTTTTAAAAAAATTACCGTCTCTCTTAGTAGTGGAGCGTTTGTACTGTATCCTGAATCTAAACGCTTCGAGGAAACTCGACACAACGATCGTCAAAACGATCATAGTCACGAGATAGAAGGTCATAAAAAATACGCGACTGTAGAGTCCGACGGTAAAAGCGTATGCGTTCATAAGAATGAACCAATTATTGACAACAGTAAGTTCGAACAGTGTCATATAGCTTGCCATAAGATTGTCAAAAGTATTGAGATAATAATATCCCAACGTTGTGCTCTTATTCACCGAGTACTTGTAAAATTCCTCTACGGTCGTATTTCTACAGAGAGAAAAAAGAAACGAAAATAATTAATAATAAATAATATGTAAGAATGTGACGAAAGCACCGAGAATCATGAGCATTTATTACTTACTGACAGCAATTTCGCATATCGTATCCAGCGAACATTTCCATTCCGATAATTGCGAAGAAATAGTATAAAATAAGCATGACAATTACGGTGGAGCACATCAGGGGCGATAGTATCACAAGTGTTCCGAATATGTCTCGATAACGCTTCTTCACTTTGAAGAGCCTCAGCAATCTGAGGGGACGAAATACAACGAGAAATGTCGCGTTCGGAAAAAGCATCAGACCACAAGCACCAACGAGTGTCATTATCGATGCTCCGAGATCAAATAGATTCCATCCTGAACTCAAATAACGTCGCATACCCAAGCCAAGAACTTTTATAAGTGCTTCCATCACGAATACTGTGAAAAAAAACATAAATTGAATGATTGAAATAATCTTGGATTTTTGGAAACGAAAAGTTTGGCAATTGCAAGAAAATGTTTAACAAAAAAATCATATAATTAATTTCCTATAAAAAAATATTTTCTGACGAATTTGTTAAACAAGTTTTTTTTTGTGTTTCAATCTTATTAATTAATAAGTTTTTGGCATTATTATTGTTATTAAAAATCGATGTTCTTCAATCGTGTTCATTTTTTCAAATTGTTCTCTTGTATTAAAGTACTCAAATTCACAATCAATTACAATTCTTAATTATACCGTGAATTACGAAAATGACATAAAAATTCTGAATATAGGAATGTTGGACAATTGAAGGATGGAAATTGTTCAATGAACTTACGTCCTCCAAAAATTAAAGTGTCCCAACTGGCGGCGAATCCGTGAGCGGACTCTTTCAGAGACGCCGCAGGTTGCATCAATCTATCCAGCATCGAGAGACCGTTTGCGATTATAATTCCATCTGAAAAGCTGAAGCTCAAATCTTTTTTCATGGATCAGGATAGTTTGCGGTATACTCACAAACTACGGGCTCGAAGTAGAGGGACATTATTGCTGCGTTCGCTCCGTTGCACAGCATTTGTAAAGGCTTCCAGGCCGTATGATACCACGGAATGCTGGAATATTGCGGCTCCCACTGTAGTGTAGTTACGTCGTAGACACTAAGAAATTCGTCACAGCTCAGTGCCCCGCTGCCGGATGCGTTCATAAGACGAAACATCAAAACAATGTCGAGTATTGCTGCAAATGAAAGTTTCGATTCTCGTTTGTAATTCCAACTGAGACTATCGCTCGTTTGTTTTGAGAATGGCTTCTTTCTTTTAATAACAAAAAAAGAATGAAAAACATTTTTTTATTTCCTTATCATTTAAACTTCGTTAAATTTATTTACATTTTTTTTGTAACAGAAATGCAGAGTACTTCCTATACATTATTTTGAAAGTTTTTTAAACCCAATCTTTAAAAAAAAATTATGTCTTTTTTTTCAGTGAATGTATTTAAACCAAAAAACCGATAAAGTTAGAAAAGAATAATTTTTCACTATAAAAGTTGTAGTGGTATATCAACTTTTCTATGCAATTTTGTGTTCAGTTTTATTAACTTGAGGCGACGATTGTTTAAAACAAATGCAAAAGAAAAGTATTTTGGATTCCAAGGGGCCACTTTTATTCATTGGTGAAATTTATAGAATCTTCAGGCGGTACTATCAATTCTATTTTAAAAAATCGTCAGAGCGACACTGATTGTAGTTAGGGAGTAAAATAAATTAAAATCATGTGGACATCGTATGATACGGACCATTGGCGAGAAATGTTGAATAAGTTAATTATAGTTCAAATCGTATGCTTTCAGTGCAAATACGAATTAATTTATAGTTTTTTGCGATTAAAATACTTTCAGAAAATTATCAGTCACTGTTCAATATTATTTCGCACGTGTTTAAGTTTTTTTAAACTCCAAAACATCGATCAGTGCCACTCTCGCAATTTAAAAAAATACAATCTTCACAAACGGCTAAAAATTATATAAAATTTCATTTCAATAAAAGTGGCATTTACGGAATGAAATAATAATCGCTTTTGTCAATAATAATTAAAAACAATCAATATTTTCTTTTATGTAAAGTAAATATTATGAAGTCGATAAAATTACATAATTCAAATAAAAAGCTGATATAAAAATACAACTTTTATGGTGAAACCATACTTTTCTGTAACTCATAGTTTTTGAGATTCACGAACTTAAAAAATGCAGAATTTTCTGAAATATTGAATTTCAATAACTGAAAAAAATAGATAGAAAAAAAAACCTGAGAATTTCGGCAAAATGTGGCTAAATTGATAGACAATGTTTTTTGTGACTTTATGGAAAAGTGGAAATAATATGAAGGAACGGTTCTAATTTGCATTTAAAAAAATATTGATCTCTACTTCTGAAGGAGTTTTTCACCAGATTACTATTTTACTAGTACTTAAAGCTTGAAAAACAAATTTGTTAATGAATAATAGTTATCAATATTTAAGTACAAAATAATAAGTGATGAAATCTTGTAGATTTCTGATGTATTTTTTCATGCGTACTTTTTTGTGGAGCGTAATAACGCATGAGTCCTTCAAACTGTCGAAATCTCATTTTCTCAGGATTCTGCTTGGATACCAAAAGTTTGAAGGCGTGTTGACAGGCTTTTCGTTTGTGTAGATATAGCTTTTTGAATTTGTCACGTTCGGCAGATGTGAAAGTTTCGTTGACAACGGCGAGCATGAGATTCATCATCACGTAGAGCATTACGCTCAGATAACATACAAAATAAATCGCGTACCACTTGGTTCTCGAAAAAGACGGCATCATGACGTCCGGGAAACTGTTGAACAAACAAATGCAATAAAGCCTCCCCGTACTTAAATATAAAATCCGGGATTTACATACTTAGCCGTTGTAAGAAGAACGAAGAGGCTGACAAAGCTGTCCTGCAGCGTGACAAAATTTCTGTTCGTTTCGGCGAACATGTAGAAACCAAGTACGGTGTAAGTGATCATAAAGAAAAGAAGAAGTCCAAGCATATCCAATATCGGCGGTAGTGTTTGCAATATTTGTCTTATAAAACGTCTGACACCACCGCAATATTTCGTGTCGACGAGAAAAATCGGTCTCAAAGCTCGGGTTACTCGAAAATGCGAAGACTGACGAACAAGAACCGTCGTCGCTTCGATGAACATAATCGCCAATGTGATGCACTGCAACAAATGCATTAATTATTTATTTTTTGATTTTTTTTACATTATTATTTTTCTCCTTGATTTTTTGAATTCGCAGAGATGTTAATTTTCCGTTTGCAGCAATGCGGTGAATCTGTGTCATGTGTATACGCGAAATATCGTCTCAACTGGCTCAATGGATCTTTATATGCATAACCGGTTAATCAGCTTCGTACTGGATTAGTCTGGTATCGGTGCAAACCTTTATTTATTGTCTGTCACAACTGTGCTCTGTTGCACAATGGATTAATGGTGGTTTCCGTCGGTAGGGCTTTTAAATTATTCATAATCTTACGCTACGTAGCACACGTGAGTGATTGGACATTTTTTTCTCGTACCTTCAGCATCGTTCGTTTGTGTTTTAATATCGTGCCCCATCCGATCCAACGTAATTTGAGAGCCAGCTCAATGCCAATCGTAATGAGAGCCAGAAGTTCTATCGATCCGTGAGCCCAGACTGGTACCTTGAGTTAAACGTCGAATTATAATTCGATAATTTTTGCTAAAACGTTTATTTATTCTTTTCTTTTTTTCTGTGAAAAAAAAACCCATCGATTACCTGAAAAAGTGGTACAGCTGGTTCTTCGACAAAAGCCAGAGTTAACAGCAATAAAGACGTAAAGAGATCCAATCCATAGTACCAGCTATTGTGGACCAAAAGATAGGCTGGCAAGTCGTCCGGATGTCGTGGATGAGAGTCGAACTTTTCGTTGTTTCTGCCCTCCTGCAAGATAATAACAACCAGCTGTGCTCAAGACGATTTGAATATATTTTCGTGATCTGCTAAAGCAATGACAGAGACCTGTATTGATCCACTATTCAATTAACAATGTGGAATTAGATTAGAGGACTTTAATTCTCAACTAAATTAAATTAACATAGACTTAAGTATTGTAAACAAAAATTAAGTTATCGAATTTATCAAGAAATCTCATTAGTTTGTCTTTATTGATGAATACTATAATTTATAGTTTCAATTTTAAAAATTCAAAAAAATATTTTTCAAAAATTTTATAAAACAATTTTTCTCGCTTCAATAATAACATAATTCAAATAATGCTTTTGTGTTTTAATGATAAACGAGTAATATAGTACTAAGAAAGGTAGAACTTAATACGTGAATGCTTGAGATCAAATTTACATGGACTGCAGAATAATTAACAAAAGTTAACAATTTTCTTTATTCATGCAGACATTGCAAGTTATGTATATACTTCCAACACCGAGTGCTAATTAATCATTTTTCAATTTTGCAATACTACTATTTTCATCATACGGGGTATTCCAGCTGAACTCGACCGAGGTCTGACCTTACCACTCCGGATTTAGTACTCAATTTTTTCGAAGATTCTATCATCACTTCCAAATTTTTTCAGATTTTTTCGATGGAATCTTTTAGAGTTATAATTTTTTTTACCGTTTTTTTGAGAGTTAGGTATTTTCGAGGAGACATACCGCAAATTTTGTAAATCCAATTAAAAATTATCATTGAACAAAAACATTCGTATTGAATCGAAGTTTCAAGAAAAAATATTTTATAAATTTACCAACTCAAAAATATGAATTTTTTCGTTATTCAACTCAAAAATTTTGATTTTTCGTGTCTTGATTTTTTTAGCTCTCAGTCTTTTTTTTTTAATGACATTGTTGTATGATTTTTTTTTTTAAACGACAAAATTTGCGGTACGCCTCCTTGAAAAAACGTAACATTAAAGAAATCGATTAAAAAAAAAGATAACTCCAAAAGATTCTATCAAAAAATAGAAACTTAGAATTTTCAAATTAGTACTCAATTCTTTGAGTACAAAATCCTGAGGTAAGGTCAAACCTTGGTTGAGTTCAGCTGGAATGCCCCATATGTTTATGTGAATTATGTTTTTACGTTCTATGAAAAAAAGAGCAAGTTATTCTTAATAGAATACAAATAAATAAAATAAATCAGTCTATCAACAAAGTTTTACCTCCAAAAAAATAGCAGCTTCGTGATAATTCATTTCCCAATGCATATCAGCATCCAGGGCTGATGTTTGCCTGGCGAATGCGGCAGTCTCTGAGAGGACTTCTCCATCAGCACCACAGAGGCCAGTTCGATGACCCAACTCGTTGGGTGTAACATCTTCTCTCGGCGACATTCTCACATGATTGTCTGGGAAAGCGCAAGACAACATAGATCCATATTCTAGAAAAAAATGGAAAAGCATGCGAAGGTATTGTATAGATAAGCGTGCAACAGCGTATAGCCAATCACCACCAAGAAAACAGAGAAAATTAATTAGTGCAAAATTAGCTTAAGTTGCTTAGAGTAAGAAATAAAATGATAAGTGCATTGTGTAAGTAAAAGGAAAAAGAAGACAATCAGTGCAACATGTACAAAATGTGGAAACAGCTAAAATTGGCCAATACTTTTTTTTCAACACTCTACTAAATTAGAGTATTTTTAAATTTAAATAACAAATGAAATGACAGTAAATAAGTTGAAGATAAATTACTATTGTTAAGAGAAAATACATAACAGCATAATTAACATTCTCAGCAGCATCTTAGATATGGACAAATTATGGAAAATTATGCAATGATAAAAGAAAAAGAAAAAACAGTTACAATATATTCAAAATGTGGAAAAAGTTGAGTTCTCGCAAAACTTCAATACTTTAAAGTCAAATATATCTTATTACCAAACAGTGCCCGTAGGACTATGTCATTCTTTCTTTCTTTCTTTTTTTTTCATCTCACACAAAATTAGCATATTTTTAAAATCTAAAGTAAAGATCAAACACTGGCAAATATAAATTCACAAATCAATCACTATTGCCAAAGGAAATTCCATAATAGCGTAATTAATATTTTAAGCTACATCGAGTTACGTGAAAAAAAAATAAAATAAATGTTATGGAAAATTATGTAACGATAACAAGACATTATTCACAGCTAAAACAATAATATCAACATGACATGTGTATACATAAAGTGAAATAAAAATGCGCCAATCGCCAGGAGGATGAAAAGAGTAAAACTACAGACAAGTCTTCGCTGAACGCACGGATAATCATAATTAGCTTGTTCGACAATACTCATTCGCCAATCTCTCTCTGCTTCGCTATGTATACTAAACGTTTTAACGATCGTTAATTATATCCACTAATTAGCAATAATTAGTTTGCCTACAGGAAATTTTAACGACGACGAAAAAGATAGATTGAGGAGCTAACATTTTATTTTTCTAGTGTGTAGTATTATACAGAGATAAAGGTGGTCTCGTAAAGCAAGCGAATCTCGTATTGAATATCAGATAAGATCTAATGATTTAACATTGTGATTCTATGATATACATATGTGTCTTCGCATTGGTATATATGTGGGTGAAGTTTAAACATTGATTGATCACCATTTTTTACCTGACAAACTTTATCTATGGTTTTCTTTACGTTTATTCATTTATTTATTTTTATTTTTATTTTTTTTTTTTCTAATTCGTAAAATATACTTACTTGGACTTGTGCCGTAGGAACTTTCAGGTCGGTAATTAGTATTGACATCGTCGTCGAAACGCTGGTAATTAGACGGTGCTTTACCGCTGGAATTCATTTGACACGATGACAGCACACTGGCGTCGTGCTTCACGTCGCGAACCCTCGTGATCGCGACAAACCGCCTCTCTTGCTCTTCACTCGACGACCGTTCGTTCGAGACTGGATTCTTGAGGAAAGACGTGTGAGTTTGTCGCGCACAGGACCGATGCGACTCAAGCTGTGTTAGTGATCAGTGATTACAGCATGGACGTGAGATTAGTGAAGGGGAGATGAAGTATGAATGAGTGAGGAAGGGATAACAGCGAATGAAGTTTCATTGTCGAGTGAGAGAGATAGAAGGAACTGTCTCTGTATAAGTATTGAAGCTTTAGCTCGAAATTGTGTGTGCACTGCGATCTGTCATGCAAGACGAGATGGACCGCAGCTAGCTGCGCACAGGCAACGCGCCTCTGTCGGTGTTTTCCAGTGTTGTGACTGCAGGGAGGAAACTATTGTTTAAGCATCTAGCGGAATGATTTATCAACTCATATGAAGATTTCTTTTGAAATACGAGATTGATTTTATTGTGATTTTCTGTGTGTGATTTACGTGGATGAATGTTATTGTGTGATTGTTTTTATATAGAGTTAAATTTATATTGGATTTTTAAAAAAATGCAATTTAGAAAAAAAACAAAATGCAAGTATAGAATGTTGAGTTAAGTATACAAAGAAAACAAAATCTATGGATTTAAAAAAAAACGAATTTTGAGATAGAACTGAGTGTATACGAAAACTTCTCAATGACATAAGAATTTGAAAAAAAATTAGGGATATTGAAAGCGGTGCAAAGATTCGATTTTCCATAATAATAATATCAAAATGTTATTAACAAATTTATGAAAAAAACGAATTATTCAACATGAATAATTCATGTTGAATAATTCGTTTGAATAATTCGTAAATTACCCGGGAACACAACTTTAAAAAAGAATGAAAATGGTTCATTAATTTTTCTGAATACGTATGAATTTTTTCTGAATTTTGGTTTTTTTTTAAACTGCGGATTTCACCGTTCATTTTGTCTAAAAAAACGCGATTTAAAAAAATTAGACAAAATTCTGAAAAAATTCGTACGTATTCAGAAAAATTAATGAATCATTTTCATTTTTAAAAACAGTTCTGTTCCCGGGTAATTTGTTGAATAATTCGTTGTTTTTCATTAATTTATTAATAACATTTTGATATTATTATTATGCAAAATCAATCTTTGCAGGACCTTCAATATGCCTCATTTTTTATCGAGACGACTACATTCATAGTATTAGAGTAAAGAAATAAGCTAAAAATATTAAAAAGTAGGTTATTCTCCGTTTTTTTTAAGTAAAAAAGATAAATGTATATTTGATTTAAAATAAGAGATTAATTTTATTGTGATTTATGTATGTGTGATTTACTTGGATGAATGTAATTGCATGACTGTTTTGATCTAATTAAATTAATATTGAAAAAAAAAACAGAGTACAACATTTTTATTGCTTCCTATGAACATTTCGACTATTAGCATCAGAAAAAAACGCCGATTGTATTAAAAATCAGGTAATTTTAATCAAAACTATAGAGATAATATAGTATCAATATAAAAATGCTAGTGCATTAGATTATTTTTATTTAATTAATTTTAATCTGACGAATTTTCGTTTGTTATGCTTCGTTCAAATTGCCCAAAAAGATGTCTAATAAAATAAACAAACAGTCTTTTACATTTGATTATACTTGTTGGCTTTGCAATCTATTCACAGTCATCAGAAATACATACATATATACATTCAGTTATTTTGACTCATTCACAGTACACATGCAAATGTGATAAGGTATGTCCATTGACATAAGTAGAAGATTGATTATGCACGCCTGTACATGGACTACAAGTATAATCATTTAATGTATTCGTTAACATTTTTTTATTTCTGTCTCCGCAATTTCTTGCAAAAAAACTTCTTGCTCACGACTATACGGATTCTTTAGGATAACTTCGATTATCAATTATTTGCTGGGTCGTCGACACAAACAATTAAAAATGAAGACATACATTCACAGTTATACACAAATACGTACAGTCAATATAAATAAATTTAAAAAATAGTTAACGTTCATGGTCGCAGATGTTCAAAGGTTTTTTTTCTTTTGGATCTTCCAATCGTCAATATATTCAATGGTAATATGCGAGTTACCTGCTTACCGAGGGTGTATATGACCGGAAAACCCCGTTGGTATTCTGCGAGCAGATGTTTCAGTGCGAACTGATCGTTAGGATTTTCCTTCGGGACGCGACACCTTCGCATCGAGACGCGTCTTATCTACCTGCGGGGGACGCCAACCCTTAAAGCCAATCAGGGCACAGAACATTTGTCAATATGCGAAAGACAACCAATCAATACCTCCGTCCTCAAAACCCTTGAAGACTTCTTACTTCCATTCTCAAAAAGTGGCAATAAAAATACAAGCGTCAGTCGATTTTACATTACTCAGTTATAGTCTTCAGGGACCTGTTGCCGAGTCAACGTCGATAGTCAAATCTTTCGACCCACACAGAGAGCACTTGTATTTAAACGTGAAGTATTTTTTATTGTTCATTAAAATGTACCGTTGTTAAAATACTTGGACCCCCATTAATCATTCAATCATACGAAACTAGTTTGTAGTTGATTAAGTTCTACTACAATAAGTACAGACTGATTTCGTCGCAACAGCGCATGAGAATTAGTCAACTCTTGTGGACTTTCTTCAAAGACAATCGCGATATCGATCGTACATTCGTCATGTAATAATATTCTTGATAATATTCTTGACAAATTATAGCTTTGAATTGGATGCATAAAACATGAGTTTAAAAAAAAATCATCCGTTTTGTCTATTATATTGATAAACCACCAATTCTGCTTATAATAATGTTATTTTGACTGTGATACTTTTTTTTATTTTTATGCCGTCTTACAATAAAATGGTCTCATTTTTCTATCCTTTTAATAGTAAAAGAAAATATATAAATATACTACAGTTAAAATGCACAGAATCAGAATGGAACTCGCATTGAGGATGAAAATACTAAAAAATACCAAAAAAGTTTCGAGTCTCAAGACGTTTTCGCCCGAGTTAACATTTTATTAAAATAATCTTTGTACAATTGGATGAAAACTCGAAAATTCACAGCCGCGATTATAGTACAAACGAGGAATCGTGTCAATTATCAGAAAAATTCACCGACTATAGACAATCGTTGAAGGAATGGTTGTGATTGGCACGATAATGACTGATGACTAGCGCTCTTCGTCAAATTCGTCGGATACAAATTTCTTCGTCGTATTTTCTCAAGCATAGCCTGTGGCTCAAACTTGGCTTTCTTAACATAAGCAAATCCTTTCGTCTTTGTGTCATTTTGTATATCCGTTTGTTCGACGTATTCCTTGTTGATCGCGTGATTATCATCGATCATTTCGAGTACTTCGCTATCGTCGGCTTTGTAAATTAGGCTCGGCGGAGCCACGACTCTCATCTCAATATTATCGTTCTCCTGGGTTTCATTTTCATTAGGAACTTCGTCGCTCTCAACGTCTTCAACAGTAACATCGTCATCAACATCCACAACATCAGCAGATTCCGTAGTTTTCATTTCGTCATTATGAGCCTGCCTCATATCCGATAATTTGACAATCATCACCGGTTTATCAGTTTCATTATTCTCTTGATTCTCCTGATCCTCTTTTTCGTCTCTTCGATCTTTAGAGACGACAAATTTCTGTAAAACCGATTTTTTCTCTGGAAAAAGACTCTCTTCAGGTCGACAGCAGCTAAGCGCACCTGGATCAATAGGATGCGCTTCGGTATTAAAGACATATCCACCAGCGTCAACAACGCAATGTCCCCATTGAGTCTTTATAACATCACCTCGTTGTCCATTATTATGAATAAAGTTATCGCGATCAAATAGAAGATAAAGATACTTGGTTGTTTCAGCGAGAAAGAACGATTCCATTCTATCAGCTTTACGATGATCTCTCACGTCATTTATCGTCGCGTAACCACAGGTAGTTTTAGCGCTATGTTGAAGACTCCTAAGAACATCGACGCCAACTTGAATGAGATAAGGATCACCGGTAGCTCTATAAAGATACATAACCGACTCTATGAGCTCCGGTCTAAGTGGATATCCTTCGCGATTTGTTCCAGCTTCACCCTGAGCGATATTATAAAATTCCGGTGTAAATCCAAATTGCTTCCAGACCCGATGATAATTGTGCAGTGATTTCATGGCATCGTCAACCTCACCGAAAAGGCTCAAAACACCGGGCCAATAAGCATCGAGAGATTGAAAAACCGGTAATGTGACTTGTCCCTCGGTCATCGAAACCCAAAGATGCCAATCTTCCCGACGCACGTATTTTTCAATAGCCGCTTTATGCTCGTGAAATATCTCAGCCAAAACAGGATCCTGAAGCAGAAGTGTTCCTTTAGCTAAATATTCAAAGTAGGAATCAACGCCAGCTCCGATTCCAGAGTCCTGAGCCGTCCAGTGACCAGTTAGAACATCAACGTGATTTCCCACTAAGCCAATGTTGGATTTGTAGTAATGAAGAGCTTTCACAGCGTTCATAGCAACTTCCTCGTACAGCGGATCCCCGGTGAGCCTGGAAAGAGTTCCGAACTCCAGAAGAAAAGTTCCGATGCCTGCTGTGCAGGTGATACTGGTTTCTCCGTCGGGAACTCCGTATTTGAGATTAACAGTGCCATAAGGCATTCCTGTGGGAGTGTCGAAGGCAGCTAAAAGCCTCTTTGCCATGTCTTCGGCTAGACGAAGAAGAGGTCCGTTACAAGGCCAGCCTGGCTCTAGCGTCATTCCTGCTTTTCTTGAGAGCAAATGAGCGCTCAAAAGACCTCCGACTACTCTTATATTTGTCTCAAATACAGAGACATTTATGTTGGCTTCGAAGGATGTTCTAGAGCTTATTAACTCTGCGACTCTACGGAATTCTGTATAATTTCCCATTACCGCAAGAGTGTCGAGAGCGTCTATCAGCGTCAGAGAGAAGCTTCCCCACGTGTCGAAACCGTCGCAGCTTAGAGATCTTAGTTCGTCGTACGGATAAGCGTACCTCAGATAACTGGAGTAAGCATGATCGAACATTGAGCGTACTTCCTCTCTGAGAGCTACGATATCTTTGGTTTGATACTTTTTCGCTGCGTCTGTCATTATCAGACAACCAAGGAGAAAAGTGGTGCGAATGAAAATCATTTTTCGACATGTGTGGTATTATTGCAGTGGGTGTTTCACGTGAGATAGCCCGATTTCCAATGGAAATTGGATAAGGCACACAGAGTTTATCATACCTCTTGATATTCTCGTGAAATTCGAATCCGATGACTTTTTGTTGCCATATCACACACACGTCACATTGCTGAATAACGGCAGCTGATTGGATCGGCTGAACAAGTGTTTTGTGAAAAAATTATTATTGACTTTTGAGGTTGTGTCCAAGGATTTATTTGATTTTCCTCTTTATTGATGACGATAATAACGGTTATTCGTCATTTCTCGATTGTTGTAAATCTACCGATTTTTGCTTTGTTGTGGATACTTCGCAGAGACGCAACGTGGAAAAACGTGGAAACTGTGCATTGAACGAGAAACGAGAGATATGAGGGATATGATGACGTTGTGGGAACCGGGGCGGGGCGCCAATAACAACGCAGCCGATAGATGCGCGCGCTGCTTCAACGTCCAATCACATTTATCGGCGGCATTTTTTGAAGGAGGATTGGAATTCAAATTTTTATAGGTTGTATAGATGCTTATAGTTAGCTGTATATTTATAGGTAAACTTTTGAGATTTGGCGTTGAATTGAGGTAGTCCTTTGTGGTACAGTCTAGTCAATAAAGTGCTAAGATTAAATCCTTCGTTGGCACAGGGAATTCGACCGGAAGTGCTCAAAATGTCACGAAACTTTTTTTCGAAGGCTTTTTTTGTATATATATACCGTGTATAAGAAAAATTCAATCATCATTTTGCCACGTATTCTTACTTCGGAAAATGCTAGGATACTTTCAAAAATTGAATATTCGCTTTTTAGCTTAAGTCACATGTAATAATAGCGTTATGTCACGAAATTGATATAGAATCATTATTTCAATGTATTACATGTAAAATCCGTGAAATAAAAATATAAATAAATATATTAAATTTAATTTACAGCTATGATGTGGAATTAATTTGTTCATAAAACACGTTTAAAAAATCGTGTTTAATATATGAAGTATATTAAGTAGACGTCGTATGCTTATATTGCTTTACTATTGAAAAAAAAATATCATTTTTTTCAAATGCTTTATACTTTTCTAAACCAAAATTGTTTAAAAATGGGACTTAAATATTTGAAAACTAAATACATTTTTTTGTTCAATAAAATGAAAGTGTAGGATGCGATCCTGATGCTAATACACTATACGTCTAATTTTTCAAAAAATTTTGAACAAAAATTGGAAATGTTTTTTTTAAATGAATAATTTTGCCACTTAATGACCTTGAAAAATACAATAATTCGAGTTTACTCTTTCTTTAAAATAAATAAAGATACTCATAGAGTGACAAACAAAAAAAAAAAAAAAAATTAATGGACCACCCTAATAAGCAGCGAAAAGAGTATCGTGAAATACAATTTTTCACGATCTGAATTTTGTTTAAAATTGTTATAAGATCTAGATTTTTAAATATTTTTTGCTTTTTCATTCATGGCCTGATGGGATTTTAAGATTTTGATTTTTACTGAATTTGATAAATCGGAACTCCTTGATTCTTTTATATTTGGTTTCGAAAAAAAGAATGGAAATTAAATGATTTAAAACAAAAAACGATATTTCGCCGGCAAACATTCGGACATTTAAAAAAAAAATACTTTTATGAACATTTAAAGAACTTAAAAATGATGGAAAAGAAATTTTTCCACGAAGAATAAAAAAATGAATAAACGTATGATTATATTTAAAAACAAAAAAAAGATTAATTATAATCTCAAGATTATTCTGTCGATTGATCTGTTGCGATTTTTTATTTTTCGTTCAATCGACACCGATTGCCTAATTTGCAATTTCAGTTTCAAATGTCATGAGGCATTAATTAAATTTAGTTATTTTAACTTTTTGATTGATTTATTGGAGTAAAATTTATAATGGTGGCGTTTTTTATTTAAAGGCTGATAGAAATTTAGAAAAAAAACGGTGAACATTTCAGAACTGGAATAACCAGAAAAAGAATGAAAAAGGTAACTACATCATCAGATCGCTTTACTATATGAAATGTATATATAGATGATAATTCTTTATTGTTGTAATCCTGCGATGACATGTAGGCGTCATCAAGGTATTGCAACAATCTATCACTTACGATACTTCGGTCCCATCTTTCTTATTGTCTTTGCATGCATTTTTTAATTGTCACTTGCCGAGTAACGCAAAATGATTGTTGTCACAGGAGAAAAAAGTAGTACGTCAGGTATCCCACCAGAATGTTGATACCCGGGAGCATGTAATAGTAATTTTGTATAATTTTGTGGGCGGCGACCTGTCTCCATATCAGTAATTAGCGTATTTTCATTAAGGAGGGAGTATTACATTCATTTTTAGCTATATCGATAAAGTATAAGGTCGCAACTGTATTTGTTATGAAACATTGTTTAAGAAAATTTACAGAATTGGAGCAAAATATTTTTAAATGCTTCATAAAATATTTTTTCTTAATTTAACGATTGTAAGGAATAACATTTTCGAGAAAGTTATTCTCTAAAATAATAATAATAATAGTTTGTTATTTAAAAAAAAATTTTAACATGTTTGGCTAATTAAAAAAATACTATTATCGGAAAAATCATAATAATAATTTTGATTTGCCCAACTTATAATTAGTCATTGTTAGGGATCGTGAAATTTTTTGAAAAATCGGTTCTGTGTCTTCCTCATAGAGGAATCTCTATTTTCACGAAAATTTCGTGATTTTCATGTCAGTATAAATCAAAATGGTCTAAAATCGTATCGTCTCAAATCGTCGTACTGTATACCAGTACAATTTTTTTTATGTACGTTTCATAAAGATCGGTTGAAGCATTTTGATTTTATCGAATTTTTAATTTTTTCAAAAATGTCTGTTATCAGTGTACCTCGAATTAATTTCCAGCTATCTGATTGAGAACTTGGGACAAAACTTTATTAGAGTGCGAGCTTTTCAGTTCAGATAAAAATTCGTATTTTCGGGGTTTTTTTGAAAATGCTAAAGCAAAATATTTCTAAATGTTTGCATAAAACTTGAATAGAATGTTTGATACTGAATTTGGTGTCAATGCAACAAAGACTTCAAATTCCAAAGATTTTTTTTTTTTTTTTTTTTTTACAAAGTTTTCTCTATAAGGAAACCAAAATCGATCGACATATTCTTCCTCGTTGAGGTGGCTTTATGATAATTAAAAAATAATGAGGAAGCAATCTGTGCAAAATTTCCTTTTACATCCTTTTTTTTTAAATTTAAAAAATAAAAATACTGCATTTATTTAACACCTATAAAATATTAACTTTTTTAATTGTATGCCTTCTAGCAATTGTGATGAGATTGAAACAATGAATAGGAGTTTTTGGATACAGCATCGGGACTTATCGCACAATAACGCTTCGCTTTGTATAGTTCGTGTCATTACAATTAGAAGCATGCACCGTCAGTACAAAATCATATCCTTTGGTACGCTATACTTTCCAAGTTGTGCATTCATTCCTCTTTATGTCCATGCAGCAAACGGTCTTGATTTCAATCGAGGGAGCACTTAGCTTCAGTATTTTCTGTACTCTCCGACTGTATACAGCAGCTACTCAATCGCATTCCTACCAGGATATTTAGAGCTGTAAAGCAAGTGCTTCTTCAAGACAAGTGTATCAAGTAAGTCCAAAAACTAAAATTTAATAATTCACGTATTTAATATGAAAATTAATACAATAAATTATTAAAATATTTAGAAACATTACGAGAATTTCTCGAAATTATTTTATGCCACTGCAATTATATTAAACAATTCTTAATAATTGATGATAAATAAACTGAGAGAGTTCAAAAAATAAATTATGATTCAGAGATTTGGTACAGGAATTTATATTGTGAATAAAAAAAGATTTTCAGTGCACGTAAAACACGATTTTTCCGAATATCAATTTCGTTTCAGAGTGCTGTCAAAAAGTGTTAAATTTTTAAATGTATTTTTGTGGGACTTAAAAATGTAGGTTTTTGCTCAATTTAGCAAATTGAAATCTCTTAATTTAATTATTCTTTCGATTGTATGTGTTATATTGTTTAAAAATAAAAAAAGCATTAATATAGAAATTTGAAATAAAAAACATTAATAATTTAAAATTAGAAAAACGAGGTTTTAAAAAAAGAACAATATTTAGAAAATGATATTTAGAACCCTTTAAAGGGTTTCACTAAATTTCCAGCTATTTGTGCAAAGTATTTTATGCAAATGCAATATATTAAATGTTATTTATTAAACGATATTTAAGAACTGATAATGAGAGTGAGTGCAAAGAAAAAATGACAAATCGTATATTTTGTGTGAATTATATTACAGATCAACCTCAATTTGTTACAAATGAGTGAACATTAAAAAATTCTTCACAATTGGTCGCAAGTTAATTAAGAATTTGCAAAGCATGAATCGTGATTCAGAGATTTGGGAGAGTATTTATATTATAATTAGACAAGATTTTGAATTTTATGAAAAATTGTCTTTAAACGAACTGACTCTTGTAAATACCGAATTATTATTATTTAGCTAAAGCACTCTATTCAAGTGGATTGACATTAATCAATATTTAAAAACTGTCGATAAGCAAAACGATAAAGTACAATAATATATAGAATTCATATATTTTGTATAGCAATTTATATTACAATTAGACAAAGTTTTGAATCTTTATAAAAAGTGCTATTAATCAAACAAAGCGAGTGTAAAAATATTTACAATTCATAAATTTTGTTACCCTGTTTAAATGATAGATTTGACAAAATTTTCAATTACATAAAAATATGTTTCGTGAAAATTTCATAAGATTTGTCCAAAACATTGAATGTAAATAAATAGAAATTAAACAATAAACCTTAAATAAATCGATCAAGGGATTAAAATTTGTTGGTTTAAAAAAAAAAGTTAACTCCATTTCAATGGTAAATTTCTCTGAAACATAGACAACATTTCCACCAGCGCGTTTTCGTCATTTACATTACGTAACAAGCTTCGTTTGCAAGACTGTAAAAATCCTGAATGTACAAAAAAATGTATTCATGAAGGCTGCCTTGCAACTGATGATAAAAAGTCATAAAACAATATGCAAAGTACATTATTCTGGCTTCCTCCAAAGTGTTAATTGTGCAACAAATGGACAGTAAATGAAGTTTCGAATCATACGAAACAATTTCACACGTGAGAACGTTAATAATAAAAAAAAAAAACTTTTTGCTTTTTACTAACGTTTTGAGTTCGAGCAACGTCTCAGTAAACGACTTATGGCTGACGCTTAAGTCACAAGATAATTAGTTAAATGGCTTAAAGAGGTCGAGCTCAATAGACGTTTGAAATTGAATTCTGAGTACAATTTTCATCCATTTAATATAGTAGATATAGCTGTACAACATGTGATTCGAGAGAAATTAAGATTTAACATTAACACGATTAAAATAATTAAAATAAAGTTATTGATCGAAAATATAACAAAATGCACAATAAAAATTAGAGAGAATATAATTAAAAATCTGGTCTTGTTAAATTTACGAAGAGAATAATTTTGGTGACGAACAGAATCGTCAAGTTTCATCATTTTTTTCGTTGAGCCTACTAATTATTATCTAACAATTCTTGGAATAACAAAAAAAAATTGTCCAAAAATTCTGTTTTCAGTCGCTCTCGATAGAAATGGCGACCGAATCGATAACTTTTGAGGAGGAGATGAAGAAGAATCCGGAATTGAAGGAATCCGATGTACAGATGCTTCGTGAATGGTGCAACAAACAGCCTCATTTGCCAAAGATGACCGATAGCGAGCTCGCACTTTTTCTTCACAGCAATTACTATCGTTTGGAGCCAACGAAGACCACGATCGACACGTACTATACCGTGAGAACTCACGTACCCGAGTTCTTCTTGGCTATAGATCCTACAGGCGTGAAAGAGCTTCGTAATGCCTTCAATACTGCGTGAGTCTCATTTTATTTGCGATAGTAAGAATTAAAAAAAAGTTTATCCATGTACCGAAGAAGAGAAAAAAATTATTAACAAAAAGTTGTCTGTATGATCACATTAATTTTTTAAATTTAAATATTTTTCGATCGTCAAATATGTAATTGAAAAACAAAGTTTATGAAATAGACTATTGTACTGGAAAATTGAAAGTTTTACTCTCGAGAAGTTTTGAGTAATTTTTTTTTTTTAAATCGTTTTGTCCGAATTTGAACCCAACATTTGGCAATTCGGTATGGTGGACCAAAATGCAAATATTTAGGATTTTTTTTTTAACTGACTTTTTGTTTCCTGAAGAAGCTTTGCTTTGGTGATCATTTTTTTTGTTGCGATTTTCGTGTAAACGTGTTCAGAATGTTTCAAAACGTCGAGAAATCACATTTAGAAAAAATGACCGGATGTATGTATGTGTGTGTGTGTGTGACAACCGTTTAATATTTATAACTTGTGAACGTCTTGAGATATTGAGCTGAAATTAAGCACATATTCTGGGGGGTCAATTATGCTCGCTCCATCAAATTTTTGGCAAAATCCATGCAGTTTTCTTGTTTCCACACCATTTTGCATTTTTCCAAAAATGTCTGTGCGCGCTTTACCTCCCACAATTTTTGAGATATCGGGCTAAAAATTGATACGAAGTTGGACCATCATAGAACGAGTATTGGGATTGAATTTGGGCAAAATCAATGCAATTTTCCTGTTTCTACAAAATTTCGAATTTTTTGCAAAAATATTTGTGCGGGCTTTAACTGCCACAATTTTTGAGCTAGCGAGCTAAAAATTGATACGAAGTTGGACTATCATAGAACGAGTATTGGGATTGAATTTTGGCAAAATCCATGCAATTTTCCTGTGTCTACAAGATTTAGAATTTTTGCAAAAATATTTGCAAAAAGTTTGCGAACAATTAAAATTCTCCGCCAAAAGGTCTGCGAAAAAAATTGATGAACCTTCATAATTTAGAGGCAGCTTGAATTATGAAACTGAAATTGATCACATAAATTTTCTTACACCAGCCGCATAGTTTTTACCGTGTAATTGTTCAATGAAAATGAAAGTGTGGCAATGAATTTCGCATTTTGTTTTCAGGGCTTATTTCCCTCTGGAAAAACCAACGCACGATGGCTACAAAGTGATTTACGGTAAAATAATTGACCTCGAGCCATCTCACTATGTATATAACGACTGCATGAAGTACTTCAACATGGTGCTGGATCTGTGGTTGCACACCGAGGGCACTAGCAAGGGTCACATAATTCTCGTCGACCTGGAGGGCATACAATTTGGACATGCAGGCCGTTTGAGTCCCATGGGATTGAAAAAGTTTCTTTACTACCTTCAGGAAGGACTTCCGGTCCGACTGAAGGGTCTCCACTTCATGAATACCGTGCCTGTAATGGACATTATTCTCGGCATGATGAAGCCTTTTATGAAGAAGGAACTCATGGACATGGTACAAAAATTATTAATCTTATTTATTTATAGACGTCCCTACATTTGCACCTGTCTTCAATAGAGATCTGTAAAAAGACAAAAAAAAAAGCGGCATAAATGTTGACGTCACCTATTTTGCGTGATTTCATATATATATAGTATTTGCGTTAATTAGAGATGAACAAATAATCATAGTCTTTCCACTATACCGGAAAATATTTGTAGCATTATTTTTCGCTGGAGTGAAAAATATTCGGTAAATTATTTCAGTGTAATTGGAAATATTCATTTAGTCCTGCGACAAATATTTTCTGCTATATTAAACATTTGTTTTTAACGGAAACAGTAGAGTCACGGAAAATTCTGCCTTTCCCAAGCACTTGTAACTTGCGTGACTACATCGTTTCATGTTTTTTTTGCGATCACTTCCGTTATTTATTGCACAGTAAATCTTATAAGTGTTAATTACACAGTACGAATGAAAATATTTTTTTGCATTTTTAAGAAAAAGAAAAACTATTTGTCTACAAATATTCACAACTATTTGATGCCATTATTACAACAAAATTTTTTTTTGAAAATAAAATAAAATGCAACGAAATTTTGCAATATTTTTGAAAAGAAATCTTGTTACGATTTGCAATGTTTCATATCAGGTTTACAAAAATATTTATTATCTCGGAATTTTCGTGAATTCTTGCTTATGAAGATGGCAAATATTTTTTAAAATCCTGTGTGGAAGAAATGACAAATATTTACCCTTTTTTTTAGTCACAGAAAATCATGAATTACTCAAATTAAACGAATGAGTTAATGACAATTTTTTTGTTAATTTAACAAGCCCATTTATCACTCATTCGACGAAATTATTTTTACGAAACGTAGCTGTTTGGTTTCACAAAACTGTGTTTCAGAAAAAAAATTATCTGTGAACCTCGATAGAAATAATTGTCGGAGTTTGCACTGATAAACATTGTTTTTTTTTTTTCAATTTTTAGCTCCATATTCATTCGTCGGACGAGACTTTGACGAAATTTATACCCTTGGAAATTCTGCCGAACGAGAACGGTGGAAAAGCTGGACCACTGATGGACTTGCACGCGAAAAATATAAAGTGGCTCGAGAATAATAGAGCGCACTTTCTGAACGACGAAGCAACGATGAGGGTCAACGAAGCGGTTCGTCCTGGCAAAAGCAAGAATGCCACTGATCTCTTCGGCGTCGAAGGAAGCTTCAAGAAGCTCGAGATTGATTAAACTTATTTTTATCTCCCGGATTTATTAAAAATGAAAGTTAAGTGATATAATACACGTTCGTGCAGAAAACGACTTAGTAAAATCAACCAAATCTGCAGTTGTGTATGCCGAGTAAAATATTTGTAGTTATGTACAAGAAATGCTTTAATTAATAATTAATGAAATATTGAACTTGAGAATTGTTCTTATCGTTCGATGGACACGATATTTAACTAACTGTAAATATTTTATTCGCTAGCCGCAACTGTAGATTTTGTTGTTATTACTATAGGGGTCGAATTTTTGGACGTAAGTTTAAACTTAAGATGATCTTAAAATCGAATTTCGAAATTTAGATGACCTTGAATTCAAATTTCGAACTTCTGATGACCTTGAAATCGAATTTCGAACGTCAGATGAAATCGAATTTCGAACTTTAGATGATCTTGAAATCGAACTTTGGATTTAAGATGATCTCGAGATCTAATTTCGAACTTAAGATCGTCTTCAAATCGAATTTCGAACTACAAATGATCTTTAAATCGAATTTCGAACTATAAATTATCTTTAAATCGAATTTCGAACTACAAATGATCTTTAAATCGAACTTCGAACTACAAATGATCTTTAAATCGAATTTCGAACTACAAATGATCTTGGAATCGAATTTCAAACTACAAATGATCTTGAAATCGAATTTCAAACTACAAATGATTTTGGATTCGAATTTCAAACTACAAATGATCTTGGAATCGAATTTCAAACGACAAATGATCTTGAAATCGAATTTCGAACTACAAATGTTTCTTAAATCGAATTTCAAACTACAAATGTTTCTTAAATCGAATTTCAAACTACAAATGATCTTGAAATCGAATTTCAAACTACAAATGATCTTGGAATCGAATTTCAAACTATAAATGATCTTGAAATCGAATTTCAAACTACAAATGAACTTGAAATCGAATTTCAAACTACAAATGATCTTGAAATCGAATTTCAAACTACAAATGATCTTTAGATCGAATTTCGAACTACAAATGATCTTTAAATCGAATTTCGAACTTCAGATCATCTTCAAATCGAATTTCGAACTCCAAATGATCTTTAAATCGAATTTCAAACTACAAATGATCTTTAAATCGAATTTCGAACTACAAATGATCTTGGAATCGAATTTCAAACTACAAATGATCTTGGAATCGAATTTCAAACTACAAATGATCTTGGAATCGAATTTCAAACTACAAATGATCTTGGAATCGAATTTCAAACGACAAATGATCTTGAAATCGAATTTCGAACTACAAATGTTTCTTAAATCGAATTTCAAACTACAAATGTTTCTTAAATCGAATTTCAAACTACAAATGATCTTGAAATCGAATTTCAAACTACAAATGATCTTGAAATCGAATTTCAAACTACAAATGATCTTGAAATCGAATTTCAAGCTACAAATGATCTTGAAATCGAATTTCAAACTACAAATGATCTTAAAATCGAATTTCAAACTACAAATGATCTTGAAATCGAATTTCGTACTACAGATGATCTTGAAATCAAATTTCGAACTTAAGATGATCCTAAGATCGACCTTAACTTTCAAGCTGGAGAAACGATTAAAAAATAATTTTGTTAATCCCTCACGATTTTAATAAGTTGTTTGCAAAGAGTGTCAAAGAGAGAAGAAAAAGCTATAAGGTATCATCGAACTTATTGTTGGTGGTGTATTGGTACAATAAATATGATTTCTTACCGTCGACACCTGTTAGTTAATCGTGGTGACCTTGTAACTGCTTAATGTCCTCTTAAGCCTTGTGACATGTGTATCTAATACCATTTGCGACACGAGCTTATTAAAATGATCTTTTAGCACAGGTGGGTAACTAGGTGTACGTTGATGTCAAGTCAATTATAAGTCAGAGACGAGGAATCTTCGACAATCTCTTACGCAAATTCAACAACAACAATATAATCACCAACGGGTTTATCCTCTCTGCGCTTATGTCATCGATGAATTCTTAACGTCACGTGTACAAACGTGGGGGGCCAAACCTGTGCCTTCAACCAGTGTGAAAGCTACTTTACGTATACACCACGAACTTCACGCTCCATTCGATGTCTCTTATATTACTTTCACTGTAAGAATATCCACTCAGTATTCGTTAGAACGTGAAATCGTAAAGAACTGTTGAAATATATTGTTAATGGGATGATTTATCCTGTGTTTGTGAGTTTTTTTTTCTTGTATAATTATAGATATCACTTCAGCAGTTTTGCCATGACCCACAATTAAAAAAATATATATATTAATGGGATGGTTTTGAGTATTTTTTTTTTAGACAATAAAAATTGGATTTGAGGATTTTTATACATGAATTTTGATTCGGTAAAAAATTATAATATGTAACATGTTAGAAAGAAAAATATTTTCTGTTGATCGATGATGTCAAAATAATTGTTTGTACCGTGCTTGTGAATTTGGATTTTTAATTATATGTTATAATTAATTTTATTTATTAATTTTAATTATATGTAATAATTGATTTGATATTTTAATTGTAAAAGGATTTTTTAACGATAAAAGTATAGTTATCATGTTGGTAGTTTTGTCATTGCTTGCTATTATTTTTTTTCATAACATTCTGTGTGTTTTAAAAATAATCGGAGATTGCAAACTCGTCAAACTGTTGCAGCTACACATAAGTGATGTAAAATTAGCGAGGCATTAGTAAATGAATTTTCATTAGGTCAGGAATTGTAATGTGTAAGAAATTAGAATAGAAAACTTTTGGAACTATTGAGCCATGTAGTGAACAGAAGGATTAATCCTGTATTTGTGAATTAGGATATTTAAAATGATATCAATATACAATATTTGTCATAGAAGTACTTTTATCATAGTTCACTATTATTCATTCTTTTAAATAAAAAAAAATGGCTCTTTTTTAAACAAAACACTTTATCACGTCCTAAGTTTGGTTTTCAAAAATTCCATACGAACATTTCATGTGAAAACGTCTTCAGTATAATTTAGATTCGGTATCGGAGTTTTATTTTATTATAAGTCACAGACATGTTGTAAAATATGACGCGTAGATTTGTGATTAAAAAATTGTGAAACCCTCGCTGTGTTTTCAGAACATTCCAAAAGAATCGTCACACTTTTTGAGTCACACTTTGCATTTTTTCGCTCAATTTCCAGAAGTTTCGTAATGATTTTTCAGTACTTCTGCATTTAAGATTCTCGCTAAAAGATATTTTCACATGAAATGGTATAAAAGTGTGGCTTGTCTAAAAATGTCCATATTCCAAATTTGCCGATTTCTCGTAACTGCACAGCAGTATTCCAACACATAACAAAAAATTTCATACGTACATTTTTATTGGATCCGAAATGATAATGCTTTAAGAATCAAATTGTTGAAAACTATTGATCGATATTTGGAACCAAATCTCTAATGCTGGTGAATTTGCTTCATCAGTGAATAATCATTTTCAATTATTTTTAATTAATTATAATAATTAGTGGCTCTTTGATGAAATTGGAAATAACATTTTTTATTTTTTTTTCATATACAGTATTTTTACAAAATTATTGAGAATTTTTGTGCTTGTGAATTTCATGAAGATATAAATAATTTTATCATTCCTACGTGGGTGGATGTATCAAATTTTTATATTAATTTTTAATTAGATCGTCCTCGTCCTGGCGAGCGTTAGTTTCGCTGACGTATCGCATATTTTGCCAGAATATAATCATGAAAATACACCAACATCAACACCGGCTCCACCTCCAAGGCCGTACAATTTCCAATATAGCGCTGGTCGTTACCCAGGACATGTTGATCGCATTCAGCAAGAATCCAGCGATGGTTCCGGCGTGATTCATGGTAATTATATAGACAAGAATTCCGGGTATAGTAAAAAGACAAAAAAATTGATTACGTCAATACAGCAGTTCTACAGAACCAAACTCTACACATCACTAACTCCACATCAAGCAATATAGACAACAGTATTTGTGAATCACTGCACGATAACAATTTTGCCCATGTCCCAACTCTACACAATCCCATCTTCACACAAAAGCACAAATTCAGCACAACTCCATTTCCAAATAGACCGCCAAAACTGTCACGGGCCAAATTCACAACGGTAAAAGACTCTATATAAGCTAAACTCTATATGGCAATACTCTACACAAGCTGAACTCACCGTCACCAACTCATAAAAAAAATCAATAAGCGTTGATTTGGTTTATGAGCGTTTGGGTGAGCGTGTAGAATCGGCCATGTTATGAATCGCGATTGTGGTGTTTACAGTTTTGCCTGTGTAGAGTTTTGTATGCGTAGAGTTTTGTATATGTAGAGTTTGTCTGTGTAGAGTTTTGTATGTGTAGGGTTTGTATGTGTAGAGTTTTGTATGTGTAGAATTTTGTATGTGTAGGGTTTGTATGTGTAGAGTTTTGTATGTGTAGAGTTTTGTATATGTAGAGTTTGTATATGTAGAGTTTTGTGTATGTAGAGTTTTTTATATGTAGAGTTTGTCTGTGTAGAGTTTTGTATATGTAGAGTTTGTCTGTGTAGAGTTTGTATGTGTAGAGTTTGTATGTGTAGAATTTTGTCTACGTAGAGTTTTGTATGTGTAGAGTTTGTCTGTGTAGAGTTTTGTCTGCGTAGAGTTTTGCATGTGTAGAGTTTGCCTGTGTAGAATCTTGCCGTGTCGAAATTTGCCTGTGTAGAATCTTGCCGTGTCGAAATTTGCCTGTGTAGAGTTTTGCCGTGTCGAAATTTGCCTGTGTAGAGTTTTGCAGGTTTAGAGTTTGTCTGTGTAGAGTATTACCGTGTAGAAAATTGCCTGTGTAGAGTTTTGCCATAGAAATGTTTTGCTTGTCCAGAGTATAGCCGTGGAGAATTTTGCTTGTGTAGAGTCTTGCCGTTACGAATTCGACTTGTGACAGTTTCGGCGGTCTGTATAGGAATGGAGTTATGCTGAATTCGCGCTTGTGTTGAGATGGGATTGTGTAGAGTCGGGGCATATCTGTAGAATTGTTTTTGTGTAGAGTCGGGTTCTATTATAGAACCGCTGTATTACCTCGAAGACTAATTGGGAATACTTTTTATTGAAAAAAAAAAAAAAAAAAAAAAAAATAGGGTCCTATTCGTACGTGGATCCAAAGCAAAAGGTCCGTACCGTAGAGTACACGGCCGACAAAAATGGATTTCATCCACTACTCGTGAATTTCGAGGATACCCAAGCATTGCCTCAGGATTCGGAAGCCGTGAAACTCGCCAAGGACAAGCATTATGCCCTTTACCAGAGAATTGCTGATCGCAATGCTCAAGGTGCACCTGCGTATGCCCCGAGGGTAACTATCATAATCACTCAAATGGAATGTCGAGGTCACTTAAGTTAAATCTCTCAATTCTAGATAAGGTTTCAACTACCTAACAAGCAAAGTTTAAATTATTTTCTGGGACTTAAGGGAAGGACCCAACGTGTTAGGCAAAAAAGCGTTAAAATATTATTAAAGCGCTAAAAAGTCGTATAAAAAATTGTTCAACAAGAAATCGTACTAAAAATGGTAGATGATTCTTTCTTTTTTTCAAAATTATTTAAAATAGATTTTTCATCAGATTCCTAATAGCTGTGCCTCGTGACATTATTTTGCTTTGGGTACCATTTGTTTTCTTTCTTGCGACACCAACAATATGCTTTCACTGGATCCATTGACATTTTCACAGGAAACAGTAAGCGTTGCTCGTGCAAAGGACAAGCACTTTGAACTCTTCAGGAAGATATCAGAGGAGCATGCAGCAATAGCAGCAGAACGGGAAGCCGAACGTCTTGCATACGAGGCAACTTCAGTTGCCAATGCTGTTGAGGATCCCAACGCTTACTATAATTGATATATATCAAGTGATTAAAAACAATCGCGTACTTAAATCACTGTCTATTGAACTATATATACACCGCTTTAGAAATAGTCGCACGTGAAATACGTGTCTTTTAAGCCAGTCATCGGAAGTGCAAATGTAAATGGCTAACATAATGAATTTCTCGTGACCAAATTGCAATTGCACGGAAGATCATCCCATATTGTTCTTTTTTTTTTTTTTGTTTTTATTTTTAATGGGTGACAAATGAAGAAATGTAAACAGATAACAAATAAATTGCTTACTTAAAGCTATTAGTTGGAGGAATCGTAGCTTCTTTTTTGTCCTTTTGGTATTCACTTATGATGCACTCGTTTGTAACTCTAACGATCTTGGTCAGAAAATCAAACTTATCAGGAAGAAACATGTGTAAGATCAAAAAAGTTTCATAATAGCTTAACTCACGCGTGCCGTGCTGGCGAATAAATATTATTTCTCGGACAGCGGAAGCGTCAAATGGTGCTCGCGATCGTAGATAAACCAGAGAACAATGGTCGTGTCCAACTACATAAGCATGTTCAGATTCCTGGGACGTTTCAGTACCACGAGGAATTACTGTGAAAGATGAAATTCTTCAACGTTGGATTACTGTGCTTTCTTATGATTGGCATCCTGGTACGTTTTTGTGTGAAACGTTAAAAAAGTGTTTTTTTTTAATATACTTTTTTTGTACAATTTTTTTGAAATCATTAAACCATTACAATCAGAGATTTTGGCAATTAAAGAAGTGATTTAGTAAATATTTTTTAGTACATATTTTTTATTTCATCGACGTGGTGAAAAAATTTCTCTTAAAATCTCGGAAATTCTCAATAATTTACCGGATTCTTGGCGTTTTCGAGGTTTTTAGGGAAAATACAAATTTTCACTGATTCTGAAGAATCCTAATTGTTCTGAAAAAAAATGGTTTTCTTGGCTGATTTCCATTTAAATGTATGAGAATCTCCAAATCTTTTCTATGTATTTGTCATTTATATTTTGAAAAAAAATTCTGAAGATATTAAATTGATTTAAATTTTTCCAATAAGTTTTTCCATAGCTTCAGGGAATGTCAGGGATATCATTTTCTGAAAATTATTATCAGAAAATTAGAAAAATTATATAGTTTTTTTTTGTGTAATACTTTGGACTGCAGTAAAGTGAAATATTGTTAGATGTAAGAGACAGATATTTGTACGGGACTCCTTTTTTTGTGTAAAATATTCAAAACTTGCAGTACTCGAGAAAATGCAGTATTTTTCATGAACTTTTTTTTTTTTAGTGGCACAGTGCGCGAATTAATCGGGTTGGATGTAGAAAAAAGAAAACGATATGTGATAAATGATATTTCGTAACTGGGCAAAATATTTTCTTGCAAAAATCTAAATTTCCCTGATTAATTAATATAATAAAATATCGAAAATTCTGCGAGAATCTTCTAAATTATTTGGTTATTGACTTCAAGAGAAATTGTAAAAGAATTATTTATAGCAGGGGACTCCTCGTAAGAGTATCCAGTTACCTAAAAATAATGAAAACTAAATGATACACATGTACAATTTTTTTAATTTGATAAAAATTATTGCTGTATTTTTTTTTGTAGTTAAGTTCATCGATGCAAATATTCAAAAAATATTTAATATTTATATAGTTCAGATTGACCAATTTTCTGAGAAGGATCTTCAAATAAAAATTCCTATACTCTGACAAAACAGAGCTTTTGCAATACTAATTTGGTTTATCTGTATGCAATCTCAAAGCTAGAAGTGCAAAATATAAAAAAATATTTGCATCAATGAACTTAGCTACAAAAAAAAATTCACTTACACATTTTTTAATAATTTTGGTGTTCATGTTAATTTTGATTAAAGTAACAGTTTTAATATGTGCAATTTCTGCATCATTTAATTTTTATGATTTTTAGATGAATCGCTTCCATCGATTAATCAAATGCATAGAAAGATAATAAATTTGTAATTGAGATTACTGCCTGTGTTAATACGTTTTATCTGCGGATCATCAGACTACCGTGGCGGCGGGCTTTCGTGTCCAGTCGGACACATCGATGCATCATGGTGGTGATGCTCATTGCAGAGGTGGTGCTGAAGGTACTCGAGGTAGAGGTCGTGGTCGCCGTCCCACGCCACCGCCGGAGACTGACAATGTCCCGGATGCAGGTAACTAAAAAAAAAGAAAATATTTGCACAAAAAATTGTATTAACTCGTGTATGATACTTTCGACATATTTCCATTTATTTTAATATAAAATATAATTCGATGAGCGTTTGAAATATGGAAAAATTCGTAAGAAAAATCACTTAAAAAATAAATATCTATTTACTATTTTGCAATGAGTAACAATAACATTTAGTAGGCGAGGTATTCTGCACGAAATGGGACACCCCTGCTTCGAATTGTCTAAAAAGAAGTTCATAATTTTTTTTTTTTGAGTCGCTTAGAGTGCCTAGAATAAGTACAAATTATTTCAGATTTCTTAATCTAAACGAAGATGAAAAACATTTAAATAAAAAATGTAAAAAAATGTTTAGAATGCAAAAATAAGGGTAAAAAAATTAAATAAAGGTAATGAGGCTTTAGAAAAAAGAAGAAAGGCTTTAGTTAAGTTATTCTGATAATCTTATACACGTGCAATGCAGAGACGTACTTTTTAAATCGTTATTATTAGATCGTTTTAATTTTTTCCAGTTTAAACCAACTGAATCTGCCGAAGGTATGAATTTGTCATCGCGCCAATTTTTTCTTAGTTTGTGTACATAAATAACGAACAGCTTCTCAATTTATGAGCAAAATCGAAATGGTTCCTCAGAAAGAAATTTTTCTAAACTTTGTTCCTCTTAAAAGTGCATGAAATTTATCCTGCGCAGCTGTGGACTTTTTTTTAAGTAAAATCTGCATCCAAAGACCTAATTTTAATGTTACAACATTTTGATTACACAATAAACTCATTTTTATGCACAGCGAATCGAAAAAAACATAAAAATAAAAAATCGGTATATAATTCTGAGAGAAATATAAGATTACAAAATCTGAAATAATCTGTACCTATTTTAAACACTCTAAACCACTCACTACAAAATTATGAATTTTTATTTAAGACAATTTGAAACGAGTATGGCCCTCGACGTGCGCAATGCCTCAAGCGTAACAACCTATGCTCATTTAGTCAAAAAGCATTTAAAACCATTTTTAATAATAAGTACCTTCAATTTTGAAAGATTAGGGTGTCTTTTTTTTTTAATTTGACAAATTTGCGCTTCATGTGTTAATATTTAGAAATCGATAAAAAAAAATATGTTACACACCCAAATAAAGTTACTTATCGCAAAATAGATAATTTAGTATTCATTATATAGGAAATAATTATAAAAATAGAACCACCATAGGATTTTAAAATATTTTCTCTTACTAATAAGCACCGAATATTTCGTTTCAGATGCCGAAGATGCTGTAGCATAATACAGAAATCCATAGTCTCCTGTTTCGACACCGAATCAATGAGTAATTGATTTTAAAAGCTTACGGATTAAAAATTATTACAATTGCTTAGTAGCTAAAAATTAAAGTGGGTTCAAGAAATTTGTGTCTCAATCTCAATTCTGCGATACCTCAATGCTTGCATGTTTATTCTTCTCACGTTATACAGTAGTTATAATTATTTAGCAATATCGGCAGTTGTCTCGAGCTCGTTGCAGAGTTTGCAACGTAGCAATATCATAGAAATCTTTATGAGATTCGACGATCTACAAATTCACTAGTGCGAAGATGAGTTTATGGAATATTTGGTTTTTCAATTTCATTCGGTAAAATCGCATTCATTGTTCCTTAATATCTAGTACATAAGAAACCGTCAATCTATCCGCCAAGAAAAAATGTACAGCTCACTTTAACATCGAGTGAGAAGGAAAAGATGAGAGAAAATATTGGATCCAGTAAACACAGCATTGGTTCGTTCAATATTTCGATCTATTGTATATTTCAGTTCAATTAAACCGCCATTAATCGTGAGATTCATGCACGAAAATGATATATGCAACGCATTTATTATTATCTATAAACATTCATTTGTTCATAAAAAGTATTGATCAATGAAAGAAACAGTCTTCTATATCGTTTACCGCATTTCCTGAGATTATTCGAGTGTTGCGAGATTCGGGATATTTGATACAACACTCGACAAAGTTTTACGGTTCATCGAATTTGCGCGAATTTCGCGATCTATCTCAAAACATGACAAATATCTCAACAATGCCGAAACACGATAAAAAAAATGGTGAAGTTGCATTTTCTTTCCAAAATGCCAGTAACAAATTTTACCTTTCAACATGATTTTGCGGTTCTAATTACAAATTTATTTAAAAAAAAAAGAATGATCACAGCACGAATAACAGCGGATCAACAAAATGCTTATTGGATGCAATAAACCTTTCTCTCAGTGTAGAATTCATCGATATCTCTTATACGTAACATATTATTGCCATGATCTTAAAAAAAACACTTATATATTACATTCCTTCAAAGCAATAGAAACGTGAAATTACGAAACGTCGATGATGATGCAAAATTTAACGCTTATAGTATGTTTATTTCATATATTTGTCGTGTATACAGACGATACGTTTGCATCACATATCGATCTATTCTCGAGTATTCGAGATATATTTGTAAACAATTAATCGACGATTATAGCTTGAAAAATTTCAGTCCCGTTTCACCGCAATTTAATTTATCATTTTCTCTTACGCTAGTCTAAGATTTCAATTTTATATTTTCTTACGATAACTTTCGTTGCTCATTTCGAGCTGCAGGCGATTTACAACGTTTTACGCTTCGATGCACTTTGCTCTATTTGTCGATTGAACTTTGTCATTGTTCTCGAAAAAAGCGAGCCTTGAGTTTTTCTTTTACCGCTTTTAACGTACCCTGAAAGTGTTTTTGCTTGATTTTTATTTGTTTTTCAAAAGGTGCGTCATATCTTTGTTTTGCCTCTGTATCATTATATCCGCCTTTTCTGTTTTATCAGTAACGCTTTCAATGAGTTCGTGTTGAGAATCGATTTCTTCTGATAATCCGATAGCCAAACCTTTGAGACGAGCTAAAGACCCGCTCATTTCACCCAAATTTCTCTCTAAAGCTGCACTGGCATTATTGGCACCTAATTTAGGCTCGTCTTCGTCTCCTAATAGACCTCTTCTTTGAAGTGCTGGATGATTAGCCGCTAAGTTGTTTCTCGATTGATCTATGGTGCTGGACAGAGCGCTCACCGAGCCGCAGCTCTCGGATTCTGGGATTTTAGTGCCGATAGTCGACGATGAACTTGGTACGTCGATTGATTTGCCGCTTAGATAATTTTTCAGGCTTCCAAAAACGCTCTTTATACCCTGAATATGCTTCTGACTGAAGCGGAGCGTGCTGTTTATGTCATCCAAACGCTTTTCTGTTCTCTCCAATTGTTCCCTTTGCCTGATTAATTCCTGGAAATATGATAAGGCATTTAATGATTGAATCATGCTCAGTTACAACATGAATGTAAACAAGGTTCAATGAGTCATGCTGTCTAGTTATTATTGAAGCAGATCTCTAGTACGATTTATTGCAAGGTACACGAAATTTTGAAAACAAAAAAAAAACTGTGATTTTGATTTTGGCTAACATTTTTACATGAATTCTCTGATTTTTTCAAATACATATAATTTTTTTAAATTGTACATTTTTTTTGTTTTACTTTCATTATTGGTTTAAAAAAAAGTGAATTTTAGAATTTTTTTGTTTTACACTACAAATAAGGAAATCCAAGATTATTATGTGAATCGTTACAAAAGCCTTAAAAAATCCAAACATCAAAATTTCATAATTATTAGAAAATTCTGAGAAAAAAAAATCATATGTATTTGAAAAAATTAGGAAACCTGTTTCATGCTTTAGAACATTTTTCTGTTGAATCTGTACATCAAAGAATGTTTCACTAATTTTTATAAACATTTTTTGATGTACAAATTCATTAATACATTTTTTTAAATTACTATTATTTGAAATCAATTACTTTTGTATCTCCAATGATTTTGGTTTTTTAAAAAAGTTTCTGTAAATTTAAAAATAGATTCTTCACTATCCGTTATTTTACTCTTGCCAGAATTATTACAATTGATTTATGTCTGCTATTACATTTCGTGTGTATGTTTTTTTTATAAACCAAGCATATAAAGCCAGTTTTATGATTTCTCCATTTTTACTGACCACTTTAAAATTCCCTGAAACTTCTTGAACCACTTTCCTTATTATCCCTGAATAGTGATCCCTATCATAATAATAATCATTTTTTAGAATACTGCTAATCAATTTTAAAAATACCTTCAAATTCAGACGCTTAGTAATACATAATTGAAGCCAATTATTTGCTAATATTAATTCTCGATAGTTTAGAAAAACAAGGTAAGAAGTTCTAAGAAGAAATTTTAATTACCGGCATGTATAAACTGATTTGCATACTTAATAAGTTTCTACAAAGATGCTGCAATATTGATATAACAATTGAGATGACAATACATTAATCTCCAATATTCTAAATATTCAGTAATATGAAAATATTAAGAGGATTTAAAAAAGAATTATTATAACGATGACTAAAATTTCTTTAACCTTATTAAAGCATCAGTTGGATACAAAAAAGATGTATTTTTGTTTACTACAATCAACATCAGTACAGAGTAAACAGACAAATGAACAAAGTCCAACAAGTGATCTGAATCAAAGCTAAAAATTTCTAAATACCAATCACAAAAATTGAGAAACACTTTGTATATTTGGTAATGTAAAAAAATATCACATACTTTTATCTTATCACACTTGTAAAGATAAATGAAGTTTCTGAACTATCATTGAAGTGTCTGTGGCAAAAAAATATTACAATCAAATCATTAAAAAAAATGTTCTCTAATTGTTAAATTCGATGTAAAAAGAAGGAAAACAGACTCCAAAGTGATTCACACATTGTCCAGAATAAAGAGTATATTTTGAATTTTTTTTTTCTTTTTCATTGTTGAAACTATATCGTTCCGGATTAGACACTGAATAGTGTCTGAGAGTGAAGGTCTGAAAGGTTGTTATACCTCAGCTGTTGCTGCTCCAATTTGTTCCGAGTCTCTGAGTAACGATATGGAACGTTCGGACGACTGTATTGTTCTCTCTTCGATGGCTTTTCTGCGATCGACGAGCTGCTGATGTTGACGTTCGAGATCGTCGTCGTAATTGTTGAAATGATTGTTGGAATAATATTCCGAAGGGGCGGATGTCCTCGGCGGTGCACTACCGAGAAACGTTTCATCGTCGACGTCGTCCTCCAACGAGAAAAACGGATTATTCGGATCACTGATGTATTTATTACCCGCCATTTAATTGTCTCGAGATATGCCCGGAATTTCAAGTTTTTCGTTTTTATCACCGACTATAACGTGGCTGTTGTTCGAGTGACAAGAGCGTAACCTCTGATCTCGTCAAACTCGTACGCGATGAAAGTTCGCAGTACAGAACATTCTCTCTGTTGGCTATATATATAAGCGTTACGAATTTTCGATACGAGCACCGATGAGTGACACAAGACTTTACCGCTTACGGCGCTTCGCGCGTGACTTTATCATATTTTTAAACGCGATCTCTACCTTATCAACGCACCGAACGTTACTGTTGGATGATTTCTTAATGTATCGCATAAATTACAGTGCTTTACTGAAATAATCGGTAATGTAGCCAGTTACATTACCGGCTATTTGTGGTAAAAAACGTTTTTGGTAACCATTAAATGGCAATTAATAATTTATAATATAATAATTTTTAGTAATTTTTGTTTCTATACGACATTGAGAGTTGCTTTAAAATTGTAGGAATTGTGATAGGATAATAAAGCGAGTGTTATTTTCGGTAGTTTTGTCAATGTGTCGGTAAAGAATTTTTTGTTCTTTTTACTAAAATAGTCGGTAACGCAGTTAGTTATGTTACCGGCTATTTGGGGTAAAGAACTTTTTGCCAACCATTAAATATCTATTATCAATTTAGATTTTGTTGAATATTTTAAAAATAGGACGTGAAGACTCGAAAAAAATTTCTAATGTTTTTTTGAAATTTAGAAACGTTCGAAAATTTTTAGCTATCGCGTAAAAATGTTTGTTATAAATAAAGTAATTATAAATAAGTAACTATAAAGTAGGTCGGATTTTATGGTAAATCGAAATTTTACATTCATTATCGTCGAAAGTTTGCAAACATATAAGGCATTTAAATCTTAAATGGCTTGAGCAAAAAATAATAAATTTGTTACACCAGTTACGAAATTAATTAGATATTAAGTTATATTTAATTATATTATTATTTAACAAATCAAATTGCCCTGAATTGCAGTTTTTGAATTTTTTAAAATAAGGACGCAAAGTAGAACCTTGCGCTTTGCTTCCTTATTATTTTTTACTTTTTTAAAATAAATATACACTGATTTTTTGTTAAATTACATGCATAGCAATGTAGAATAATAATCGAAAAATCTGTAAAAATTTAGGAAACTGTTAATTGTATGAAATTATTAATTTTCTTATAATTAGAACTTTTGCATACTCATAGAGGAAGCTTTGTTTTCATAAAAAAAAACAATTTCTGTTTTTTCAAACCTTCATATCTCAAAAAGTATTTTAACAATCGAGCTGAAATTTTGCCGGACAGATGGACAATTTTGTTTGTGAAAAGTAGAAAAAAATTCAAACATTTATTCAATTTTATTCAAATTTGCATTTTTCGAAAAATGTCTATTGACGCTCCAATTGCCGCAAATTCTTAGCTATCGAGCTAAATAATTCTTTACAAATAAAGCTATGTCTAAGGACGACTGGTATTGAATTTGGGATATATATCGGCAAATAGGTTCAATTTTTATGGGACTTTGATTTTTTCGATAAATTTTCATTTTGCCCTAACTCACATAAAGTCTCATTAAATGAACTGAAATTTTCTACAGACGAAAAATAATACTCTGCACTCTGCTATGTACCAAATTTGGTGATCATCGGTAAAGGGAGAATTTTATGGTATTTTGAATTTATTAAAAAATAATATTTTCCTCTAACTCAGGTCAACTGAAACTATAAATTAATTAAAATGTGAAAAGAGAGCAACATATGAATTTACAGCATTTATTTATTTATATTAAAAGAAGAAAGCAAAGTAGAGCTTTGCACATTGCTTCGTCATGATTTTTTAATGTTTACAAAGCTTCGTCTACGAGGAAGCCAAAATAGACAAAGTCCTCATGGAGGTAGCTTTTTAAACATTCAAAGATCATGAGGAAGCAATATGCAAAGCTCTACTTTGCATCCTTTTGCTTCCGCATAGAGGAAGCTTTGTTTGTTTTGTTTCTTGTTTGTGTGTATGTGTGTGTGTATGTATGTGCAGATTTCCTTGTAACCACGATAACTTTCGTAATTTTAGCTGTAACTTCTTCAAATTTACCACTCAAGTGGGCTGTCATAGAACAAAGTTTGGGATTGTAGCTGACGTGAATCAGTTGAAAAATAAAAATTTTACAGCATTTTAAAATTTTGAAAAATTTGTTTTCACCCTTTCGCAAATTATGAGATAACGAGCTGAAATATTGTACGTAAATGGGCTACCATCAAAATATTATGTGTACCAAATTTGACGACAATCGATAGAGTGGTTCTAATTTTATTGCAATTTTAATTTTTTTTTAAATGCCTGCAGATACTTCAACTCCTGACAATACTGAGGTATCCGGCTGCAATTTTCGACATGATTTCATAATTATTGATTATCAATGATGAATTTAGGCGAATGAACTGAATCGAAATTTGCCAAGTCGGTAAATTTCGATTTTGCTGAACAAAAATGCAAATAATGCTGTGACGAAAAAAGAAAAATTGGAATTTTCCACAGATTTATCTTAAATTTTGTACACATGCGGATTATCATCTAAAAAGGTTTGAGTATAAATCTGACACAGATCTGTCGAGCGACTCAAATTTTATGGCATGTTTAATATTTTGAAAAATCTCGTTGGCGCGTTCACTTGTGCAAATTACGAGATGCCGAGCTCAAATTTAGTTTACATATGGACTACCATTAAACAATGGTTCACTAAAAAGTTACCGCAAATTGCTCGACGGGTCAAAATTTTACGACACATTGAATTTTTAGAAAAATGTCTTTCAAGAATAAACAAGCCTGCAAAGTAGAACCTTGAAAATTGCTTCCTCATTATTTTTTGCTTTTTACAAAGCTTCCTCTATGAGGAAGCTAAATTCGATCAACATACTTCCTCTATGAGGAAGCTAAATTCGATCAACATACTTCCTCATAGAGGTACGTTTCTAAAAAGCAAAAATTAATGAGGAAGCAATTTGCAAGGTTCTACTTTTTTTACTTTCGATTGGTTTATAAAATGTCTTTAAAATCATGGAAGAAACTTAGCTAGTGCGTTCAATTAATGCATAGTGCAGCTGCTTTGAAGTAGACTTTTCTCACAAGATCAAAGTAATATTAGGCAAGACCTGTTATCTTCGTCGAAATCAAGTCTTCCTTATTCGCACTAATATGTGCTTCTGCGTTTCAGACCAAGTCCTCCCTTCTCCCTGGCACATTACAAATCGTGCTACTCACACAGTATATAATCGTATACATTTTAAATTGACAAAGTCTACAAGCAGTAGAGAGAGTCTCTCTGAAGTCTCGTCTTCTTGATCAGTCAGTCGGTACAATGATGCGGATAAGTGTGTATCTACTGGCGATCTTGTTCCTCGGATTGAGAGGACGTATCTTCAGCGTTGCTCAAGAAGACAACGGGAACGTAACTGAAGTTACTGAAGTGAAGATGATCGAAGGTTGTGGCACGTGTGGTGAATACAGGTACGCCTAACATCATTCAGGCATCTGCAATTTTCTTCATAAATCCTTCCGCTTTGGTATTATCTAGAAAAATTACAATTTTTAAAGTAAAATTCCATAGAATTTATCAATTGTAAAAAAAAAAGTCACACTTTTATTACCAAACAATATATATTTAAGAAGTTAAATTTTTTGCAAATAAGTAAACTTTTAATAAATTGATCAGATGATACAGAATTCGCTTCGTGAAATGAATTTGAAAAATGACATTTTTATTACTGTACAATATTTTGTTATTATTTTTGAGTCAGGAGTTATTTTTAGTTAAAAGATTATTTTTGTTCCATTTTTTTTTCTTCAAATTTTACTTATGCAGCTAAAAATATTTGCAAATTTTTATTACTGAAAATGTTATTCATCAGTTGGTATATATTAAATACACACGTTTGGTAAAATCACAAACTTTTATATTAAACTTCCTAATTTTCGAAACATTCATTAAAAAGTACTGTAATTTAATATCCCTCATATTAAATTTAATATACAAGTTTAAATTTTTAAAAACTTTCCATACTTCTAATGAAAGCTTATTGAAATACTTTTTAACAGTGTAGAGGCAGTAAAATGAAATCACTAAATGTATAATATTGAAAAAATATTTAAAAATTTCATCCATTTTTTAGCAGCCACTAATGGCAAAGATGTAAAAATAAAATCTTATTATAATCTTAATACAAATCCAGGTGTCCCGAAAATGGGAGCAAATGTCTATTAGGATCTGTACCAGATTCCTGCGAATGTTGTCCGGGTGGTCTCTGCGCGAAATTGGAAGGAGAGACTTGTTGGAATTCGAGTATTTCACAATTACCGTCAAAGAGTCGAGATGAGGGTTACTGCGCGCGGAACTACCTCTGCCAATTACGGACGGATCTTTTAGTTGAGGTAATTTATCTTCATAAAATACTCTTCAAGATTAAAAAAAAATATTGATACACATAAATTTTTCAACCGCAACTTTTATCAATTAAAAAATTCGATTGTTAATTTGAAAAATGTAAGAAAAGATTTTTTTTAAAATTACGATCTTTTCGACGTCTTTTAAAAATTAAAAATATATTTTTTAATCGTGAAAAATCGTATTCCATAAAATATTTTCCAGCACTTGTTACGTTGGTTCACTCAAAAAATATTTTTATTTTGAAGAATCAATAAACTCTGCATTTTCTCAGAATAAAAATGATGCATATGAGGCATTTTTTCAAAGACATTGAATGCTAAAATTGAAAATAAATTGAAAAGTGAAAGGCAATTAAAAGGTCCAGCCTTTTTTTTTAATGAAATTTATGTATTTAAATAATATTTAACGTCTAGAGACTAAAGCCGCTCTTGATGGAATAAAATATCAACAGTCTCGTATGACGTTCGTATATACCCCATGGAAAATTGCTACAACAGTACTTAATGTACTGTGCATCGAGACTGTACGACTCCTACACGTTTATCGTCGACAAATAGTTAATTGCAAAGTGTCTCGAGTGTCGCTGACCTATGATCCTCGGGTCACTTGGTTCCTCGGGTTGTGGGCTTGGTTGTTAAACGCGGCCCAATCAAACAATTAGACCATGTACAATCGGTCACACACTCTACTATATCGAAGTTAAAAATTCTCGCCACTATGGTTACGATTGTACTTGTCTTTGTGAGAAAATATGCAATTTGAATTAGGGCATAATAGGCTTCTTCATTTTTTAATTATCAGGATCTACTTAAAAAAACGTTTATATATACACCTTAGAAATTTTCATATCATATCAAAGTTTCCAGGTACAATAATTTTTCCGATACGAAAATTATAAAAGGTCATTTTTTTAAAAAATGTATACAAAGTTTTTATGCATATTGATCGATATTTGTATTAGCACGAAAAACGTAATTGCCCACCATTTCATCACGTGCAATGGAGAAATTTTACTGTATTATACATTTTGCACATAATTGAAGCAGTTACAACCCGGCTATCGGGTTGAAATGAACTAAAAGAAAAGTCAATAAGATTTTTTAAAGTTTTTTTTTAAATTTTTGAACATGAGATGTTTCGAGCTAACAAAAAGAAACTGTCTATAAAAATGAAATTACAACCACGGTTGGATATTAAGATTTTCTGTGAAAATATAATGGGTATCAAAAGTTATAAAAGTAAACATTTTTTGATAATTGTTGAATCGCTAACTTTTTTAAATTTCAAGCAGATAAATTAGTGCATTATAAAAAAAGTCTGCAAAGAATGAATTTGCAAATTGCTTTGGCATTATTTTCGACCATTCGCGAGGACTTCTCTATGTGAAAGCGAAAATCCATCAAAGATGGAGAGTAATCAAAAATTTAGTATGCGAGGTTTTACTTTGCAGGCTTTTGGCATTTTTGAATTTCATTCTTAAATATCAATTTCCGAGTATTCAAGAGGCAATATATTCTTAAAGCTCAACACCTAAGATACTTTCCATGAGTGCCTTGATTTGGCAGAAAAAAAGGCATTAGCATTTTTTTCAAACTTGAAAAATAATATTTGGGAGCATTCCAACGCCATTTATTAATATTATTTCAGAAAAATTGCATGTCAAAGAATATTTTTCGTTGCTTATTAGCGATGGCCTTATTTATAAAATGTTATGTTTCTATAAATTAAGAAATTCGAAAGCCTCTAATTTTTTTGTAACGTTTGGTTTCGAAAATAGCTGTATAATGCAACGATTAACAATTTTTATAGTAGGACTGAGCCTATCCTGGATTTTAGTATAAGAATTTTCCTTGGTGAATTGTCTATTCAAAACGAATACACTCACGGGGTACCAAAAGAAAAAAATACTACTTTTAGTTGAACAGTCTACACAATAATACTCCCTTAAATTCGAATAGGGAAACCGGATATTTTTTTTAGCCTCGATGGATAAAAACTGCAACATAAACCGTATTACATTTTTAGAATAAATGTAATTCGAAAGCTAATAATGGAAATAAATAATAAAGATGTCATCAAAAATCAGATCTGAAGCTTTGTTAGTGAGAATTATCAACCGAAAGATTGACTTCCAAAATCTTCGTGTAAGCCAACCACGGTGGCGTCAAGTTAATATATTTTTTTAAATGTACTTTGCGTCGAAACGTTACCGCATATCTCTTCATACAATGTGTAATTACAGTTTTTAATCAATCGAGACGAAAAAAAAAAGAAAAACAATGTTATAAAAAAAAAAAGATAGAATACATTGACTGATGAAAGTTACGTAGGACGAGCCCGAAGCAGTTTGCGTCTGCATGGAGCAGAGTTCAGCTTGCGGAAACAACAACGAGACATATACAACACCGTGTGCTCTTCACGAGGACGCAATGAGAGAGAAAAATTCATCCCTCAAGCTGCAGCATCTGGGTCCCTGTCTAAGTCGTCCCTGGATAGTTTCGCAGCTCGAGGATGTATCGACTGGTTTTGGCCAGAAAGTCGCGCTCAATTGCGAGACCAAGGGATTTCCGGTACCCGATATATTCTGGGAGTTTCATTCGGCCAATGGGCAGCGAGTCCTGAAATTGCCAAGTACATAGAAGAGAAATTTCAACCGATTTTTATACAATATCCTTATCGACTGAAGAATCGAGTCGCGGGAGAGAGAATTTGTTATTGGAAATTTCTTTTTCAGGCGATGAGCACGAAGCCACTGTTCATACGAGCGAAGGTCCGGAGTCTCTCATGCGAACATCTTGGTTGCAATTGGCACGGCTCTCGGAGCAGCATGTTGGAACGTATCACTGCATCGCCAATAATACTATCGGCGAGGCGAGTACCGCTGCTTTCGTCTCTCTCGTCTAACCAACCGTTCATTGTAGAGATTACTCCGCCAAGTGGAACGAAGAATATACACACACGCCATTGCGGAACGTCTGATTTTATTTCCGGTTTTTTTTTTTGGTTTTTTTTTTCGTTTTCAATTTAATTCTAATCCACTTTTTATTTTATAACGAGTTTTTAGATAATATTGATATTCAATTGAATTACTATTTTTACTTTGCGTTTTTCATTCTTTCGGGTTGGTTTATGGTAGATTTATTGAATTTAAGTCATATTGTTATATGTGAATTTAGTGGAGATATTTTTTTTTTGCCATAACGATTCGATTTTCAAGACTTTTTTTATGATCGTGGCTGTTTGATTGTAATAATTGTCGATCGTGACATCAATAAAGACTGCTAAAGGCGTTGGAAAAAAACGTTAATTTTCGCTTTGGTTTCTTTTATCTGTTTAGCTTGCTTTCACCAGCTGTCTTGCCGAGGTGGTGGGCTAAAAGAATTACAAAAATTATTAGTGGTATTATGAAATAAAGTTTTATAGTGATTTTATATTTATGAGTCATTTAGAAAATTATCGAGGAGGTATAAAGGTATATAAACTTTTCGTTTGTCTGCAAGTTTTGTAGCACGTTTGGTATGATAAATCTTGAGGATCTGCCTAGCATTAACAACGAACACAGTTTTAAAAATGAATACAAGTGAAAAAAGTTTCGATTGTTTTTTTGATCCATGTTTTCATTATTTTCTAGAACATATTAATATTGAAAATCGTTTTTAGTCAGAAAAAATCGAACGTTCTAAAAAAAAAAGTAAATGTATTCACGTAAAATTTTCTTTGCCCCTGAAAATCCCGTTTGTATTTTGTTACGAATGCTGACATGATTGGTAGAATATTTAAAAATCATTCCTTGTCCGCAAAAGTCAAAATTTTCATGAAAGAAAAGTTTTTTTTTTCAAGTGCAAAGCGCCCGATCGCTAGTTATAATTTAAATGCCAGATACCTCGTCAATAATTGACTAACTGATGCTTAAAAAAAAGAAAGAATAAGTAAAACGTACTCAGGTGTTTGCCAAGTCTGGCGATCTATGGCAACAGTGTCGGGACTCCCGCTGAAAATATTATTTAGTTAATTAAACGTTTTATTTATACGTAATATTGTTGAATTAATATTTAACTCACTCTCTGGATGGTAAGAGGGCCAAATGTTTTCCGGACGACTCCTTTTTATAGACTGAGGCGAGTGTGTGTGCGATCGGTGTGCTGAACATCATTACGACAGCGCACACTAGAGTGGCGAACCAAAAACCGTCCATCGGGCCCAATATGTGCTGACACAAGAGTAATCTCATACCCTGAAGTATGTCCCACAGTGGCCGACACTTAGCCACACCCGTTCCCATCTCGGAAAGCACGTGAATGCGCCACTGGTCCAAGTAACCACTCAATCGCTCCGCATATTTTTTCGATTTCTGTAAAAACGTGAATCAACTACTTTTTTTAATGGCAAGATATTATAGGAATTTTATAAAATATTTTAGAAAATTTAAATATTGTATTAATATAAACGGTATTATACATTTTGTGAAAAATATTGTATAAAATTACTATAATTACATTTTTATATTAATTTAATATTTGACTAATTTAGTAATACTTTTCCACAAATTTTAGGGAATTGATGAAAACGTATTATTTTTTTCCCACGTAGTATTCAGTTAGTTTTTTTTACATTTTTCGGCATGAAACATTTAAGCAAGTTTGCATTTTTATTTGCAAGACTTGCTATAAACAAAAAAAAATCGTTCAAGTTTGTATTTTGTATTTTGTATTTTAAAAATGTATTTTTTAAGGAAATTACTATTGAAATAACAAAACGGCAATTTAGATACTACTTTAGGACACTTAAGAATTTTCTAGATTTTCGTCAGATTTCTATAAAACGTTGTTTGTTATTGTTATAAATTAACAATCTTTGAAATATATGAAGCAAAACACGTCAAGTCGGCCACCCCAATTTTTCATGTCAACAAAACGTCCTCACATTTCTTCAGGATGTTGGTCTGGTTGCAGAAAAAACGTAGGAGAATTTTTTCAGATTTTTTTATTGCATATTCCAGCTATTAAAAATTTCTTGACGTGTTTTGCCCCATATATAAGAATTCATATTTTCCATTCTAGAAGAAAGAAAAATTGAATAAAATTATGAATCTGAGCTTAATATTTCAAGAACATAATGCGAAACGACTTGATTTGGATGAAACTTGGAACTTACTGACTGTTGAGATCTCGGTTAATGCTTCTGAATTCAAATTTGAAAAATTATCCAAATCAAGTGACGTTTTACATTATAGTCGGCCACATGGAGACCTCCATTTTTTAATTTCTGACTTTAGAGTTTCGCAATTATTAAATGAAGCCACTTTTAGCATTTTATTCAATGACTCTTAATTTCTGAATTTTTGTTATTTTGCATTTGGCTTCACCGTATTGTAACCGCCATTGGATTTTCATTCATCATTCTGAAATTTCCGAATTTTCAGTTCAATTTCGTATTTGGCGCTCTCAAAAAAATTGCCGAGTAAGCAAAATAAATCGCTAAAAAGGAATAGATCTTTATACGTGCCAATGCAGCGATGTTGGCTCCTTGATTATCGATGTAATACTGTATAGTTTTGAGGTGAGAAATGGATTGATTGACTTGACGTTGAAGAGGTTGCAGTTGTAGCTCGAGTGCGGTGAGACGATCGACAAGTTCGCTTTGTATTTTCATCAGTGGATTGACCCTTCGTACCATCATGACACGGATCTTCGATCCGATATCTTCGAGATTCCGAGCGATCCTCCGATCGGTCAATTGTCTCGCTACGTTATACATTTGATCGGACAGAGCATTGAGATCCTTGTTGAGAATTGGGCCTCGTATCTGCGGTAGATGATAATGGAGATGCTCAATAATTCATGTCGATAGGTCTGGTAACCGGTGTCAGAGCTAATCGAATCATCCTTTCAGATCCTCGCTTTAGGGTTACCCACCGTAGTCTTGTGCGCGGTCAAATTTGCACCGCAAGCGTACAAGAGAGTCTGAAGCTTCTCTTGAATACTCGGTGTGAGGATTCTCAGTCCCTTGAGGTCTACCCTCAATTTCGACAGTGAGGTCGACAACCCTGACCACGTCCAGTAGGCCGTTAGTCGCTCCAATTTCATTGAATTTCCTAATTGGAAAGCTGGATAGGCTGCCTCGTTCTGTTCGCACTTTCTAAAAAATTAACACATTAATTTTTATTCTGCACATTAACTATTTTCTTATTACTACATTATTTTATTACTAGGTTAGTTATTTAAAAAATCAAGTAAAAATATCAAGTTCAATATACAACAAATTGAGTAACTAAAAAAAACCGACATTTAGTTGTGAAAGATCGCTTAATATATCAAGATTATTAGGTAGGAATATGATGTTTTGTACTCGAAGAGATCCTTAAGCGGAACGCTCATCCGTTTGCCGAGAAACACGTTGCTCTCGAGAACAGCTTCCAAGGTACGGAATTCCGGATCGTGGAGTGGACGGCAAAGCAACATTTCAGTGTGACTCGAGACAGCAAGAGCGCAGACAAGAACAGCCCACAGACCAATGGAGACAACGCAGCTTGTCAAAACTCCGCTGATTTAACACAGTGAATTTACACAACCACGTAAAACAAGTAGAACCTGTACTAATGTTGTAATACAAATTACTCAGAGACGTTGAGAGTTTAGCAATGGTATTTACCACAACAGAGTCGGACGAACTCTGTGCTCGGATGAACCACATCGACAGCAAAGGGCAATGACTAGGAATATCCAAACCAGGAAGACCGCCAGTATTGTACCTGTTGATATTAAGCAACAAAGTCAATTACATCTAATTACATTATTCATTTTTTTATTGCAAAAATAATTGAATAAAAAAATGTTGAACTAAAAAAAAACGTGAATAGACAAAAGATTTAAAGCGTACATCTTATATCCGAATAATTTGTCCATTTCCATTTCATAACTTATTCCTGAAAAAAGTCAAGTTGAATATTTAATTTATTGCGTTTATTTTGAGAATCAATCGTAGACGAATTTTTGTCGAAATTTTAGTTGTAAAATAAATAAATAAAGATAAATAAAAATAGGGGATTTCGTATACTCTCCACTTAATTGATAATATTTTGGTATATTTTTAAAAAGTAATCTGAGACTATGAGATAATTATAATAGATAAATGTTTGAAACATTATTTTTGGGCGATGCTCCCATCGAACTGCGATATTAAGGTTTCAAGAGTTATTCGTACATGAAATCATAACGATGTCTCAGAAAATATATATGTAAGGCAAAGGCGCGAAATCGAGGACAGGGAACATACCCACCTATTCCGACGAACCACCTGCTTTCCTCGAAAGTTGTGATATACGGCACCACGTTATTTGTGATTCTTCTCGTAGATTCCAACTGTTTGGTAAGGTCGGAAGTGGTGGATTCGATGCTCCTAGCTTCCTCAAAAATTCTCGACCGCGCTGCACTAACTTCGCGACGTAAACCTAAAATAAAAAATAAAAAAGTCATACAATAGGTAAAAAAATTAACAAAATTTAAAAAATGATATGAAGTAATGTAAAAAGCCGGCAAGGTAAAACAAGATTGCAAAGTAGAACCTTGCAAATTGCTTCCTCATTAATTTTTGCTTTTTAGAAACCTACCACTATGAGTATGTTGATCGATTTTGGTTTCCTCGTAGAGGAAGCTTTGTAAAAAGCAAAAAATAATAAGGAAGCAATTTGCAAGATTCTACTTTGCAGGCTTGTTTATTCTTGAAAGAGATTTTTCTAAAAATTCAATGTCTTGTAAAATTTTTACGGTCAAGCGATTTGCGGTCTCTTTTTACTGAACCATTGTTTAATGGTAGTCCAACTAAATATGAAGTCGGCATCTCGTAATTTGCACAAGTGAGCGCGCGAACGACATTTTTTAAAAAATTAAAAATACTCAAATCTTTTTCGATGATAGTCCGTATCTGTACAAAATTTAAGATAAATCTGTGTAAAATTTCGAATTTCTTTTTTCGTCGCGGCATTTTTTATATTTTTGTTCACCAAAATCTAAATTTATCGACATGTCGATAATTCATTTGACTAAATTCATCATCGACAATCAATAATCATGAAATTATGTCGAAAATTGCAGCCGGAAATCTCAGAATTTACAGGAGTTGAAGTATTTGCAGACATTAAAAAAAAAAAAAATTTAAATGGTAATAAAATTAGAACCACTCTATCGATTCTCGCCAAATTTGGTACACATAATATTTTGATGGTAGCCAATTTACGTACAAAATTTCAGCCCGATATCTCATAATTCGCGAAAGTTATAGGGCGAAAACGAATTTTTCAAAATTTTCAATCCAACTTTCAAAATCCGATAAAGCTAGATAAAGCTAAAATTCCAACAGTCATTGTGCTCACAAGGAAATCTGCACATACACACACACACATTTCGTAGAAATCACTTTTCTCGTCCTTTCGGACCATTCTGAGTGTCCTGACATGAAAATTTTGGAAAAAAAAAATGTTCACAAAAACAAAGCTCTATGAGGAAGCAAAAAATGAATTAGAAATAACGATGTTCTCGCAATTTCCTAATTCAAGTTGAGTTTGGCTATGATAAATTATCGTGGATTTTATCTCTCCTTTCGGGCTCATCTCTCCGATGCGTCGTAATAAAATGCGATATGGATTTCGCATTAGCCGTCCCGTCACCTCTTTATTGCCGTTCAGCCCAAGAGTCGCTGGTGGAGGAGTTATAACGCATCATCGCTGTACTGAAGATATTGAACGTGGATCGAACTTCAGTCTTCACGAGCGTCTATCTATACACTTTGCCATGTGTGCACTACGATAGAGAATGTATGGACACAGTAGAGGTACAGAAGTCTGGAGAAACGATATCCCAACAAACACGTAGTTCCTTCTCACTCTCTCATCGATCAAACGTTACATCCGGTTGGACCGCACGGGATGTACGTTTGGACACTCGCTTCGTCTCTCTATACGCTGTATACCTTTCATCCTCCTTTCTCTGCCCTCTGCAATCTCCTGAGATCATTCTGCTGTTTGTCCCACGAGGCATTTACCGTCTTAGGTTTTATCTATTAACGGCCCGATATATTTTCCTCTCTCACGTAATGGAAGCTCACACTGATGTTGAAGATTCTTTCACCACTTGTCGACAGTGCAAATGTAAAAAAACAAAGAAAATTCGTACATGTGAGAAAAATTGCAAAAAAAAACATATTTTTATTTTCGCCGTGAAAATCAGCAGCAAAATTTCAAGATATTATTATGACTATAATGTACAGGGTCGTAATAGAAATGTTGTAGTTTTCAGCTATTGTGTTTTTTGCGATAATTGATTATAAAAAATATGGGTAAAAGCGATGGTAAAGAAATTTACAGTCGAGACTGTAATTTATTAAAAAAATCTGAGTTTAAATTGAAAAAAGGAAATATGAATGAAATTGTAAAAAAAATGTTAATGTTTTTGGCGAGTTCATTGTTTTTTTTTTTTTTTTATATTTATGCTATCATATGAACTTATGAACACAATATAGTTCACTTTTTTTGCTTTCAAGTTCATGAATTATATTTTTTTTATTTTTATTATACATAGTGTCATTATAAACATAAATTTATGCAAAGTGTAATATAAAAGTAACCTGCAGTTGTTTACCGTTCATTTCTTTACTTGAGTATTTTTTAAACCTTTTTTGAGCCGAAAATATGGATTTTATCCTAACTAATGTGTAATCTTGGTTTTCCCATTCAAAAGTTTGTTTTCATTAGATTTTTCAATACATTGAGGCAAGAGAAAAAAAATTAACATTATTGCAGATACGAGGAACATTGATTTTCAATAATAATAATTTCAACAAGTTATAAGTGAGTTTCAAAAAATTACTTAAGATATTCGATAGAAAAACTAATTTAAAAAAAAATGAATTGAATTTATCAAATAAATATTTTTATACTAATTTATTAATAACTTTTGGCATTCTTGTTATATAAAATTAATACTCTTAGAATTTTTAACCAAGAATTTTTTTTAGATTCGTCTCTCGTCTCAAAGTACTGAAATTCTAATGAATTCAAAATTTTGAGGAACATTGATTTTCAGTAATAATAATAATAATAATGTCAACAAGTTATAAATAAGTGAGATTCAAAAAATTACTTACGATATTCGATAGAAAACTTAATTTAAACAAAAAAATTAATTGAATTTATCAAACAAATATTTTTATACTAATTTATTAATAATTTTTGGCATTATTGTTGTATAAAATTAATATTCTTAGTATTTTTAATCAAAATTATTTTCTTCTTAAATTTTTCTCTCGTCTCAAAGTACTGAAATTCTAATAAATTCAAACTTTTGAGTGCGAATGTACGTGTAATGCATCCTTAAATCTTCTTTCGTGCAGAGTTTTAAAAAGACTTATCACCCAGTTTCTGAGATGTACGGAGTAAAAATAACGTACATTTCACAAGTGCATAGTTATACTGCCAGTGGGGAAATACTATTTATCTAATATATCAGTATCTAACCATGCCATATGTCTCTTCTTTGTAACAAAAGTGGTCGAAACTTTTATGGAATATTCGAGATGAAAATTTAATAACATGGTTATTTTTTTTCAAATAAAGAATACCCACTTTCTTTTGTTAAAAAATGCCTTCCACTCGCTAGTTGATATGTCGATCGAGGGTCGACAAAGCGGTCTCCCATTCGTGTAGCAGCAGCACGAAGTGTTTTTTCATTTAATGCACAAATTATTCCAAATAATTGAAAAGTCATTGCTATACAATAGTATTTCTTTTATTGCCTATTCTCTCGTCAAAGCGAAGAATATTCTGCAAGTAGCATAAACAATAAATTCCAAAGTTTGCACGACAGTAATAACACTTTCGATATCGTGAAAGCGGTAATATCGAAAGCATCCTCCCAGTCATAACGGTTGGGGTATTCAATAGTGGCAAATGGCATTGTGCTGCCTTCATTTCTCTATCTCACCTCTTTTTTTTCTGTCTCTCTCTCCCTCCCTCTATTTTCTGTATACAGCATTCCTTTACAGCAGCGGCGTTGTTTATGACCCGGCATGCGAAGCATCTCTCTGCAGCGTTAAATTCTCGCTCTTCCCATTTTCCTCGATTCTCTCCGGCGGTTCCTTCGGTTTGCCGCGGCGGCACATTTCGCGAAATATCCCGGCATCGGTGTCGGCAATACAGAAGCAGAGGCCGCGTGCACCGCCGGTGCTTCACCGATTAATTCGAACGCGACCGAGAACTATGGGCGAAATGAATTTTACACGTAAAGTCTGCAGATAGAGCAAAAAGGATGAGAGGGGAGAGAGAGAGAGAGAGAGAAACTGCAAGAGAAAGGGATTATTAAGCGCAGCTGCTGGTCCGATAGTATAAGCCTCGGTTAAAAGAGGGGGAAAAAAATAAAAGAATGTAAAAAAGTTTAAAAAAAAAGTGTAAAAATGAGCAAAAAGCCAGACGATAAAGCAACGAGCGAAAATGAGAGACGACGAGGAGAGAGAGAGAGAGTTTCCCGTAGCATTATCAGGATATTAGTATCGTCTCATTGAACACGCTTTGCTACATATAGAAACTGTGTGGCTCGCGTTCTGTGTTGGTGAAAAGCTCCTTACAGGATCCGTCAGTCTATTCACATGCTATCGCTTCGAGTCTGTGCTGGTGGCGCCCTCGGCATAGTCGGGAAACGCGAGAAACGCTACGATTTTCGTCGTCACCTTCTTCACGCCACTCGCTCCGGGTTGACCCGTTTACCAAAGTTACTTCGCGCGACCCGTTCTTATCTAACCCTCCAGAAGAGTTCTATGGGGCACAAACAAGAACTTGACGATGGATATACCAACGCCGGTTTTCCCTCTATCTACGCCTTTGCGATAATGCCGGCTCAAGCCGCACTTTTATGGCCTCTATCTCTTTTTTTTTTCTCTGTGAGGCGCCCTCTTATCCCAGCTGGTGGAACTCACGAATGACGAAAGTTATATGTGGGATATATTTGCGTTTGCGGATAATTTTTGGTTTTTTAATGTGGACGAGTGGGATTCTTATACTTCATGTACGTTACGTAATTGTGTCATTTAAACGTTTACATATATATATATATATTATTACGGCCTGACATGGATACGCGATTGTGATTATATTGTGTTTCTTTTTTTCTTCGGAATTGAGGAATTGAACCGTGCGTGTCACATCAGGCGTTATTTCAAAGCATTCAAAATATAGTGTCGATGTTTGATTTGGGAATTTATGGATGTAAATAAAAAATGTAATAACAAAACAACTCTTCGAACAGCAAGTTTGCAAAGTGGGACCTTGCAAACTACTTCGTTATTTTGTATCTTTGACAAGGTCACCTCTATGAGGAAGTGTGTTGATCAATTATGGCTTCCTTTTAGAGGAAGCTTTGTCGAAGATACAAAAATAAAGAGGCAACAATTTGCAAGGTTTTACTTTGCAGGCTTGCTTATATATAGGGCATTCCAAGTCAACTCACTTGGTCAACGGCTTGACCTTCTTGGGATCTGTTGACGAATTTTTTTGGGCATTTTTTGGTTATTAAAAGTGGTTATTTTTTCCGATTTTTATCACTTGTATTACTCTATGAAATAATTTTTTTTTAGCAAGCTGTAGCGCCTAAACTATTGAGTTGGGGGGAAAAAGTCTGCGGACTTTTCTTTTCCTTTTTCATTTATCTTTCAATGGATTTTTTCAAAAAAAATTTTAGACTGTTTTTCGAAAAAGTAGAGTCAATTTTTCGCTTTGACACACTGTTACATCTTAGATATACCTTGCTAAAGTACATTTTTTGCAGATGCAGAAAATTTCAGGGTCATTTTCATTTTAAGAATTTTTTTTTCTAATTTATGTTCTAATTGAAATGGCTTTTTTCAATTTTATTTTGGTTATGGGGCGAATTTTAAGCGTTTCACTCTCATGTTTTATTTTTCGTTTTTTTTCGTAGAACAATCCATCATTGAAATTTTTAATTCTCAAAATTTTTGGAAAATGTTTTTTTCCTTAAATGTTTTTTTTCTTTAAAAAAAAAAAAAAAAATTGATGGTAACGCTGGTTTTTAGTCCCAGATTTTATGGAAAAAATGTCAGAATTTTAAACCTGATTGAAATCCACTTTTACTCAAAAGTTGTGGAAAAAAAAATTCATTTTTTCATTATTCACAAGTGATAAAAATATGAAAAAAAAATCCTCTCTTTTTGGACCAAAATATGCAAAAAAAAAAAAATTCGTCAACTGAATCCGAGGGAGTCATGCTTGACGAACAAGTAAATTGACTTGGAATGCCCCATACACTATGCACATCAGCGGGACCTAAAATAATTACGAATTGTCCCAAATCAAAATCGCTGTTTTAAAAAAATTTTAAACGAATTCTTACTAAATCTATCATTTTAATCAGAAATCATTTTTTTTCATTAATATTTAATTTAAAAAGATTTTATCGGAAATTTTGGACAAAACTTAAATAGAATGTATCGTTGTTTGATACTGAATTTGACGAGAATCCAACAAAAAGTTAATTATTTCAAAGACTTTTTTTTTTAAAAGCTTTCTCTATGAGAAATCTAAAAATTGGACAACATACTTCCTCGTAGAGGTAGCTTTGTAAAAATTCAAAAATACTGAGAAAGAAATGTGCGATGTTCCACTTTGCATCCGTTTTTCTCTTTGAGGTTCTCCACTACTAAAAATTCTTGCTTGTGTTACTCGAGTACACCCACCAAGCATTAAGTACTGCAGCCACTTCAAGGGCCTCATGCACTACAACAGTATTACACTTTGTAATAGAAGGTAAAATGAGTTCTACGCCCCCTTTATTATTATGTGAAGCAACTATTTTTACGAGTGTGCGATAAAAATAAAACAGTAATATTATGTTCCCTCGCGAAATCGACTTTTATAACACTTTTAAGGATATTCCACAGGTACTGTTCAGTAATTTCACAACCGAACATATGCAATGTCGAAAAAATGTATTTATAAACTAAAAAAAATAACTATAATCTTCAGGAGAAGTAATCTTGCTTTGCAGGAAAATATAAAAATTCATACATAAATTACATTCATACATTTTCCGATTTTCTTTACCGTCGATTTATTTGTTGATTTGATGTATACGTTTCCTGACAAGAATTTATGAAAACGAGAAAAAAATATTCCTCATTTCAGCTTTGTGAACATTTAAAAAATTATTAAAAAAAAAATAATGAAGAAGCTACATAAATTTGTAAAATTGATAGAAAATATTTGTAGCACTGATTTAACGGTGTGAAGTGTTTCAACTTGCTTAAAAAATCTTAACGGACGCGTACTTAAAGGAACGAGAGGTTGCTCTTGACTTCACTTGTACGCCATGGAAAAATTTTCAACTAGAGGCGGTACACTTTTGCGAAGTATACTCACGTCGGAAATACTTTTACCGTTTTTATTCCCTTTGAGGTTCGCCACTACTAAAACTTTTCGCTTGTGTTACTGGACTTACACCTGACTACACCTCCCAGTCATTCTAGCACTGCACAGCCGCTTCAAGGGTCTCATGCACGACAGCAGTATTACACTTTGTAATAGAAGGTAAAATGAGTTCTACGCCCCCTTATTATTATGCAAAGCTACTCTTTTTTACGAGTATGCGATAAAAATAAAAAAGGAATATTAAGTACTCTCGCGATGTCGACTTTTATTACACTTTCAAAAATTTTTTTTACAGGTTTGAGAGGCTTTCTTCGGGTTTATCGTCCAGTAACAGAATATAATGCCATCTACAGGATATCTGCGATTGAGTTTATGTACATTCAGGATACGGGTAATAACGACATGTTTTATAGACATCTATTTCTCCTTAACACATATTAAACAGAAAGAGTTCTATAGATTTATGCTTAAGTAGGGGGCTACGCTCCTCTGCGCGCAAAATGATAATTGAGAATTTTGCTTTCGGAGTTTTGTAAATTTTGCTTTCTCATAGAGGAAGCTTTGAATTCGTGAAAATTTTGTTTTTCGAGATTTTCATGTCAGCATACTCAGAAAGGTCCAAAAAGTCGAGGGAAGTGATTTATACGAAATGTCTGTATGTGGGTATGTGCAAATTGCCTTGTAGCACGATAACTGAAGAAAAAAAGAATTTTTACGCTACCTGCAATTGTAGTTCTGCCAACAACAAACGATTATAACTATTTCGACAACTACAATAGCATGTAACGCAACACTATTGTAGTATCAACTATGTTGTTATATTTACAACATTTGTAGTATTTATTACTTTACAAATAGTAAAAGGAACACCAGTATTACTAAAACGTACAATAATTGTAGCTGCAGATACTATTTTTGGATACTACAAATAATTAGTAATCGTAACACCTGTATGTGTAAAATAAACAACAATGTGTTGTAGACGTAAAAACAATTTTAGTAACGGCGACAACAAACTTTTACAACAAATTTGTAGTACCGATAACAATATCATTTTTTTACCGTGCGTCGCAATTTTTCATCTATTTTCCTCAAATTTGATACGCAAATGGGCTATCATACAACAACTTTTGGGATTGCAGTTGACGCGAATCGGTTGAAAAATTCACATTTTACAGCAATTTGAAAATTTTGAAAAAACCGTTTTCACGCTATAACTTTTCGCTATAACGCTATAACTTCCTCATTATTTTACATTTTTTAAAAATATTTACATGTATGCCAAGTAGAACTTTGCAAATTGTTTTCTCTACAAAGCTTCCTCTATGAGGAAGCCAAAGTAGATAAATGTACTGTAAAATGTAAAATAATGAGGAAGCAATTTCGAAGGTTCTACTTTGCTGGCTTTTTTCTCTTGGGGGGGGGGGCTTCAAGATCAAGTTCTGGGAGAATTTCAAGGGAGCTTAGATAAATCAGATCCTGGAAGCGGGGCTTTAAGGAGGACTTAAGAAATCAGTCCCTGGGAGAGGGTTTTATCGAGGATCCAGAAAATCAGTGTCTGCGAAGGGGCTCTTATGGGGGATGTGTCATTCGACCCCGGCCAGCTCTATTTATATAACACAGGGAGCTATATATTGAGGACATAGGGAGTAGATTCACGACATCAACGTGACCCCACCGCCACTAATTCTGAGGTATAAATTACAAATCTACATTAGCGATTAATGTGTCCAGCGTTAGGAATTTAACTAAAGCGCCATCTATGTGCAGCTCACCGTACTAAGATATTCAATGCGGTGTGTGGGCAGCTTTCGACAAGTTATTACAGAATACGACTTCTTTCTCGAAAATCATGCTTTTAAATTATGCTTTTTATCATTTTCGGTCTAATTTTTATTGGTAAGGGTGGGTCCGGCATTATTTACAAATTTGTTTGATGTAGAAAAAGATGACGGTCCCACTTGTGCCCTATTTCATAAAATACGTTCATGTTCTTCCCTTCCGATTTCGATCATTCGTCACGAAAGCGGGTTGACTATGTAATGGTACTTTGGATTTTGCGTGGATTCCTTTTGTGTAATTGATTTTTCGACGCTCTTGTAATATTCAGAAAACGCTAATGAATGGACGTACATTCCTGGTTGATGTATGTGAATTCCAGAATCTTTTACATCTTACCAAACAGGTGATGCTGTCAAACCCTGCCGGCTGTTTTGGTTTCGGGAGGTTTAGTCATATTTTCTTTATTTATTGTCGGTATTCAACCAATATTCGAATATACATCCGAGCGTTTACGTTGACATTACAAACGTGTACAATTTGAAGCATGTGTAAAGCGTATTTAACGATGAATAATCAAAACTATAAAATAGCTAAGTTTTACCGATCAACGTTGGTAACAAACACTACTCCAGCATCCCTTTAAGCAGAAATCAATTTTCTGATCAATGAAGAGACGGCATTTTTTTATAAAAAGTGCATTAGCACAGCAACTTACGATTTCGTACATCCAGAGTATTTCTAGCAACGTGATGGGGCACGTAGAGATATTCGCCACGAGCTTGGCGTGCGGCTTCCGTTAAATTGTCTCGTCCGGAACTTCGTAAACGTAGAAGACGATCGTCGCGCAGAAGCTGTAACGATACAAACGTGCTTTTCAGTTCCGATCGACTACCCACGTATCCAAATGACCATATAATCATGGTCACAGCGGAATGCCACAAACGATGCGATATGCTTCCGTCTTTTGGCTTCATAAGGAATCGGTGCATCAGTGTTTTTAGTTAGAGATGATGTAATTCGTAATTTAATCCTAAACAAATCGGTACGCGATAGTTACTGAAATTACCGATTTGGTGAAAAAAAGTTCTACTATCTATAAATCGTTTAACTTTTTGGAAAATTTTAATGGCAAAGTGATAACTATAAGTTTGCTTTTATGGCAGTCAATTATAAGGTAAAATAATGCAGATCGGTATTTTAGAATGTACAAAATGATAATGGAGAATGATGAAAGGAGATTCGCTTTTATGACAATACATTAAATTTTGAAAAAGATGTTTCATAGTTTGATGGAAATTTCTTGAAAAAATACGGTCACTGGTATTTTGAAGTCACACAATTTTGTGAAAATTGATTAGAGGAAATATATATTTTAAAAAATGGTTATTTGACTGGTAATTTTGAAAATCGGTATTTTTACATTTTTAGGGCTACATGCTGGCATTGCACCACAAAAAAAAACGTTTGTTTGGACACGTTTGGCTACCTAGGTTCTCAATTTGAAGAAATTTGATTGCGAATAATTTTTGAGAAAGGGCAATTACACATATATATATTAAACAATAGAAATTAATCTATTATCCTTCAAGACAAGATTATTCATTTTGATGTTCCCGTATAATTGCTCATAATAATTTAAATCGAAAAGTATTTCTCTTCCTTATTTTATATATTTATATCCCATGATTTTATCTCAAATCAAAAACGTTTTATTGAAGGTGAATGTTTCGTCTGTTACAAAAAAGTGTTAGTAAATTGTATTGTCAGTACCGAGAAAAATCGCGATTTGTGTTCGAGGCGAAAAACCATGGTACACGATGTGCACGCGAGGGAAAGATGGAAGAAGTTGCCGGATGGAAGCGAGTGGCACGATAGATAACGTTCGTGAAGGCTTCCGGGTGAGATTGGATCGTTTCGTCTGCTTTTTCTTTTCCTTTACTCTTCTCACAGCTGGATTCCTTTTGGGTGGATGTAAAGGGACCAAGTAGAAGAACAACGAGAATAGCAAAAGTGCAGGAGTTAGTGAGAGAAAGAGAAGTTGGCTGTGAACCGTCGTGATTTATTTGTGTGGACCAATTAGGAGGAAAAGAGCGTTCGACCGAATTTGAGACTCCTATAGGTAGGTCAGAGCTGTGATGCGGGAGCTCCTCTCTCACCTTTTCATGTGGTAGATAACTGTAAGTGTGTCCTCGAAAACTTTCTACAGTTTGCTCTTCTCACCCTTGTTTTTCTCACTCCTTTATTCCATCAGCCTATATACGTTACCACGGAAAACCTCCACTTTTACCAAGGGACAGGAACACCGTGTACCATAAACTTTTGTCTCTGTTTCTCCACTTTGACATCTGCAACCAGCTGAAGTTCCTGCAGCTGTATATGGGGCATTCTACGGTTAATCGACAGGGTCGTGACCCTCGGACTTTTTTTTACTTCTGCGATGTGGTAGGGCAATATGAAAAAATACACTAGATTTTTTTTTCAAATTCTCTTGAAAATGTTCGTTTCAATAATCACCCAAAATTTGGCTATTCAAACACTTCACGGACGATTTGTTCGAAATTTTTACAGTTAATTCTTTGTTCAAAAATGAAATGTTTGACACCATTTGTAATTTGATTACTTGATAAAACCCGTTCATTTGCAATTGCCGAACGTCTGCTACGCCGATTTTTTTGTATCACTTCGCGTCAAGGTTCTGATACCCAATCTACAGTTTGGGTAATTGAGGGTTCGGATGATCAAGGTTCTACTGTAAATGCCATCGATGTATATTTACCCTATCGAGACGAAGAGCAACCCCCATTCCCGTAGGACTGAGTGTAGCGCAGAGTGGCCGATCCACAGTCGGGCAATCTCTCACTGCAGCTTCCAGCTCACGTCGAAGACTGTCCACCTCTCGGCTCAATTCCAGTCCCCGTTCACTGGCTCTATCACCTTCCTTCAGCATCGCCGTGGCCCGCGAAGAGAGGTCCTGGGTTGCTGCGAAACACAATTTACCCAACTAAACAGTTCCGCATGCGACAAGATCTAGCCGGGGGGCTTCGTTCTATGTCGTGGTACGAATAATGAAACCAGACGTCTCTATATATGTGAATATGAGAATCTGTAGTCGCGAGAGAGAGAGAGAAAGAGAGTTTGTGTCGACGTATCATAGAAATACACAGTCACGTAACGTTGTTTTTATCTTTTTTTTCTTGCTTTCGTAAAAGCTCCGCATTGCCTCGAGGACGGCTGTAGGAGCGACCGGGGTTAGTTGGATCACATATTTCTTTTAAATTTTATTTTAAGAATTTGGCTAAGTACATTTTTTTGTATTTCCTTTTCGTAAAACCGGGGTGCCAGTTTTCGAAGAGAAACTGTTAAACTAATAAACCTCGTTTTGGGGTTTGTTAGTTAAGAACTGATAAAAAGAATTTGCTAAATAAACAAATGTTATTTGACAACTCGGAACTAAGAAAATGTGTTAAATTAGAAGCGACAAAAGAAATTATCAAATCTAGACTTTTTGTTGTTGTTGTATTAGAACTGACGAAAAATGCATGGACAAATATAAAAAAAAAACTTATTCTGTAGTGATATTCTTTCCTGCACAAATGACGAAAAAAATGGTGTATAAAAAGAATGACAATTTTTTTTCATTAAACAACAATAATATATTACATAACAAAAATTACACTTTTTTTTTATATGAGAAAAAATATTTGGTGGAATAAAAAAACAATATCTTTAACAAATTATTATTATTATTCTAGCGAAAAATTCACAATGAAAATCTTGACGCTACATTTTGCTGACCCAATTAGCCCCAGTCTCCCTTACTATTGGAGTAACTGAAAAGGTTGCGGATCTCCGAAGCTGGGCAGGAAACTTGAGACTACTGGAAATGCATATCTACTGGAAAATCTGTGGGTTCTGCGCGATCAGCGATCTACGGGCAATTTCTAATCTCGGTAGAGACCCTCATCGTGTTACGGTTGTATAATATAGTAAGCGGTAGAGTTATTGGCCATTGCCAGTTGTTGGCAGTCTCGTATAGAAAATTGTGGAGAAAAGAAAGAGAGACGACTATGCCAATGACTGTACTTTTCGTCTTGCTAAGGTTGCTGATCATCGTGAGGTTCAACATATACGACTTAAAGGTGTGTGTGAGTTTATAGGAAGGTACTTCATGCAGGAAGCAAGAGCAGAGGTGGCTAGCTCCGCATATGCGAAACTATACGAAGGGCTGATGCTGCTCTACGAGAATCGACCCAGGCAGTACGTATACTAATTTAGTTAATATTCAGTTAGCGAGTGACTATACCTGGCGCGTTTCTAAGTGATAGTCCACGTTGGACGGAGGTCACTTAATAGGAAAGTTCACAAGATCCTCTTGCACGCTGTTTAGTTTATTCATACATATGCGCTATGGAGATACTTCTATCGAGATGACCTCGTCATAGAGATGAAAAAAAGCCATTTATATCGGCACATTTCACTTGAAACTAAATGAAAGGAAATAACGGCAATTTTCCAGTATAGTGGAATTCTTATTAAGATCAAAGATCCTTCAGATGTTGCAAGGAAGTTTAGTAAAAAAAAATACTCTGCAGGAGAAAAATTTATTAAAACAGTGAACATAATTTTAAAAAATGCAGTTTATAAAAATATCACAGACCAAAATATCAGATACAAAAATAGTTCCAAAAAATAGCTCCAAAAAATTTCGAGATATTTGAGCCACCAACTTTTTACAAGAGGATAAAAAATACATTTGAATTTTACATTGCATTTGTAAATTACATTTGATATACGAGCTTATGTATGAAAATAAGTCAGTGGTACACTAAATATCCAAATACCGGTACCTCAATTTCCAAATATGCCACAACAAATTTTCGAGAATGATACAATTTCAAATGACAATAATTTAGATTACACGAAATGCTTTATAATTCAATAAAGGCCCGAATATACTGCCCTGACCGTTCTCCCATTGCCACGCTTGTTGCTAATCGAGTTAATTTGGATGCGAGACGCGATATTACACAAACGCTATCACTGCACAACACAGAACAAAGTAGAGATATAATAGTATATATGCGCTTCTTGCAGAGGATTAGGGTATCGATAATCGAGCATGGATGTGGAATTCGCTCAGCGATAGGTCTGACTATATTCAGATTTGACTACTGGCACCAGGGGGTTTCTACTCGCAAATACGTTATTCCTTTGATACGTAAAATGGTTTGAGCTATCGTGCCTATTCTATATATAGATGAGACCATTATGGGATACAAATGTCTATGCTTAAGACGATAAGCCAACGACGCCTCAGTAGTGATTCCCTATTGAACCGCTTGTGGCACAAATTACTATCGATCGATTCACGGAATTGTAATGTGAAACAGACAGAGAGAGGAGGACCTCAGGTACCTCCACTACAGTTTCAAATGTACCTCTGTAGCATCAATATATAACCCACCTATACAATGGTTATGAATATGCAAATATTTGGCGAGTCGTGAGCTTGCCACTCGATCAAATCATTGTGACAATATTGACACACTGTCCACTCTCGTTGCTCTCTACTCAGCTTTAACGTTGTGATTAGAAAACCGTACAGTTATTGGCCACCAAATGAAAAATACAAACACTTGTTAATATTTTTTAAAATCGATACAAAATTTAATCTATTACATTAAATTTTATGGCATTCTCGTAGGTCTTTATTGAAAGGATTTGAACGATTATTATTATGTATTCTTTGAGCTTTTTAATCCACGAGGAATTTATTTTCCGAAGAGGAAAATGGTTAATTTTATTTTCTACGGAAAATATTGTCATGTATAACGTATTGTTAAAACAACGATTTTTTAATATTTGTTTTAAAAATTAAAATTTAGTGTTTATTTTCAACTACGTGTTTCTTTCCATTCTATATGATATGTTACAGAGACTGCCAATCACTGCAGGGTGACCAACAACTTTAACTCAGTAGCATTATTGTGTAGCAGGAGATCACTCATTGGTCTGTGGTCCTGACATTGCACTCGATAACTGTCAATAAAATATCTCAAACTAAAAGTGCACTACGGTTTAAGGATGCTTCGTGTATGCATTCGTAAGGAAAATATTAATTTTGTTAAATTAACATTACTGTAAGACCAGCTAAAAATCTGAAAAAAATTGAACATATCAAGAACATTGATGACGATTAATTAGAATGCCAAAAAAGAATAAATTAGTAAGAAAAAAAGTCAACAAATTTGACAAGAAAACTTGTTTCTTATGAAATTAATTCTCCGATTTTTCCAAATACAATATTTATTTAAAAATTTGCATATAATTGTGAAATTGTTGTTTAATACAAAAATACATTTACAATATAAATGCATTTTGTATTTATTTAAATAAATTACATTGATAAAGTGTTTGATCGATTTTACTGAACAATATTTTTCGATTAATTTAGTAACAACTTTTTTAAATTAGTATTTTTTTTACGGTATCTGCATTGATTTTTTAATGGTGTTTTTCACATCTGAAGATAATGAAATTTTTGTAAAATCAAACTTCTGGTTGGGAATGTATACATGGAGCATCCTTAAATGCATATAGCAGGACTATAGAAAATGTTGAGGGTTGATTTTTCTTTATTACCATTGGCGACGTCGAGTAGAGCGTCCAGCGCAACGTCCAGTCCAGTTTCCGTGGCCAAGTCCACTTGCACCGGTTTCCCCAGCAATTCTTCGACATCTGTAATCGATTAACGAAAATTCATTGGCGAGGTTCACCCCATTTTTCGTAGGCTTATCTACAGGTGTGTTACTGTGTAGACTTGTGTAGACCATATGAAGAGTAACTATATATCCTACAATTTGTCAACTGGGAGGCTGCGCGAGACGCATTGTAAATCTCGTCACGTCGTTTTGCTAGCTCCTCAGGATCATAATTTATCTTGGCCAATAACGTCTCTCGTTATCGGAATCTGATAGGGATTTCCGGCGACTCGGGTAGTGTATCACACAGACGACTCTAAGACGCGTACTATAACTATATATGAGATTTCTCTGACGATGGCAATGTGTTTCTTTAGCGTTTTAGTAGTTGTGGGGACTTTAGGTAAACCGGTTTTTTCCGTTCTTATTTAATTTAATTTTTGTATTTCAATTATTCTCTCAAAGAATTTGTTTTTTTAAGCACTCGGGCATAGAATTGTGAAAATTGTTTTTTGTTTTGTTTTCATGTAAATTAATCTTTATCTATAAGGAAGCAAAAATTGGTTGAAATACAAAAAAATCTGATGATCTAAAAATAAATAATTGTCACTTAACACAAAATTGCCAGTAATAATACGATTTTTCTGAATCCATATTTTCGTAAAAATTGACATTCCAATTATAAATGTTCAATTAACGACACAGATTTATATTGAATAATCATTAATGATTTAATTTTCTTGAGTTTAACGAGTGAATCTGCAAAATGCATTTCCATTGAATAATTATGAACGATTTCCGGCGGTTATCTTCTTGGCAATTGAGGAACTCGATGGCTCGACAATATTGGACGATGAAATGTTCGCTCGTAGCGATAATGGATAATCGTTAAGCAAATGCATAACAACCAAGGTGTTATGCTAATATCGTCGAATTGCACCCCAGTTGGGTTATTAACGCCCGAGGATAGTTCGGTGCCATTCTATATAGATTCGCTCGACGTTGATAGCACTCATTAGGCGGCTGTCCATACGTCTCTCTCCGTTTCAGCAACGGTCGAGAGCTGTTCATTAGACATCCTGGCAACCCGGACATTAACACCCAGTCTCGGTTTACTGAATGGACAACGGCCACTTGTCCATTCAGTAAAGGGGAGTTAGCTCTCTCCTACCATAAAGCAATTGTGTTGACAAGACTGAAGACTGGAACAAGAGAGATCGATGCTTCTCGCTAAATTTGCAATAATAATCTCGGTGTCGTGCCTCTAAGAGAAATGCAATATAATTATTGTTACAATATTGATAATAACCTTAATATAAAATATGTATTTCTTGTTCATTTGCTTCACTTGAGATTCCCTTTTTTTACACAGTTAAAACGAAGGTAACATTTTTGTACATTTAAGGGAAAAAAAACTTTTTGCCCACAAATACCTACAATATTTTTTTTGTTAAATTTAGTATTTTTTGTTCTTTTTGTTTTACAAATAAAAATATTTTTTCTTTTAGTTTTTCATGTCAGCATACTCAGAATGGTCTAAAACGTCGAGAAAAGTGGTTTAGAAAAAGTGTCCGGATGTATGTATGTATGTATGTGTGTGACAGAGGGGCAAAAATTCATATTGCCATAACTCGGGAACTATTCAACGGAATCATCTGAAATCTTTGTCCCGCGTACAGGACAGGCAAGTGTCTCTTTGGTATAAATCTCATAAAAATCGAATGAAGCATTTTGATTTTATGGCGTTTTTAAGATTTTGAAAAATGTCTGTAAACATTCTAACCCGAACAAATTTCCAGCTATCAGGCTGAAACTTGGTATAAAATATAATTGGGGTGGTGCGACTTTTGGTATTGAGTTTGGGCGAAATCGATGAAGTAATTCAAATTTTATAGAAATTCGCATTTTCCAATTTTTTTTTTAATGCTGTAACTCGAGAACGGTTCAAGTAACTGACCCAGAATTTTACATAATAATTGGATAGAATGAATCGTTGTTTGATATTGAATTTCGAGAGAATCAGACAGAGATTTAATATTTCACAGATTTCTTTTTGAAAATTCAACTATCACCCACAGGTTTTTCAAAATGACCTGATATTTTGAACGTCGAATGTCAATAACTTATAAAAAGATTGATAATATAAAAATATATAATAAAAATTATTCTCTAATATTCAATAATTTATATTATTATTGAAAACAAGCGTGTAAAATTACACATTGCTAATTTATTTTCCACCTTTCCCGAAGCCTCCTCTATGAGGAAGCCAAAATTGGCGATCACATTACCGCGCAGAGGTGGTTCTGTGAAAGGTGGAAAATGAGGAAGCAATGTGCAAAGCCCGACTGTGCACCCTTTTTTAAAAATAGATGAGAAAAATTATGTACACTTTTTAAAATAAATTAGGTTTAAAAATAATTGTTTAACAAATTTGATAGAAAACTTTTCTGAAATATAATATCCATTCTCTGATTTTTTCGAATACATATGATTTTGTTTAGAAATGTGTTTTAAATATGAAACAAATTCTTCATAAATGACCTCAATCTTTTTTGGTTAATTAAAAAAAGCTTCTAAGTTTTAGTTTCACAAATAAAATTACAAAAAATTGTCATTTTTATTAAAAAAATTATATTACATTTGGTCATATATTTATTATCATTATTAGAAAAGAATGTTATTGTTGATTCTTTGTGATATTACAATTTTCTTTACCATGACAATTTTCATTCTCGATAAATATGTTATATTAAAAGTGCATCGAAAATATGAAACTTTGTAAACTTGACAAATTTATTAATGTTTCGGGTCATTTTACAAGTTTAACAATAAATTCTTTAACAGCAAACGACTTTTTGTTGAAGTAAAAAATGAATTTATTACTGATTTCACAATGTCATGCATAAATGTTTGATAAATAATAAACTTATTTCCAATTATATAAAATCAGTCGAACAATTTTATAGAATGAATTATAGGAAACGTCTTAGCGTTGCAAACGAAGTTATCAGTGTCGATTTAATTAGTAAAAAGTAGCTCTCTAATATCGAGCTATCTGGCTTTAAAAAACTTTACCTTTTCAAGACTTTCATGAAAAGCCTTAACAGTTTTTAATGCATAAATAAGGAAAAAGAAAGCGATGAAAATAATATAAATTCGTGACAATGCCTGTGCAAAGTGGTCATTAGAGAAAGGATTTAAAACTTGTTTGTAGAAGGATGCAAGCATTGTTATTCTTGAAATACGAATACAAGATTCACGAAGTAAGGAAAAAGATAAAAAAGTTGCCCGAGAAGGATTCTTAAGTGGCAGAGCATTTTTCAAACCCTTGAAAATGAAAATACTACAGTTATTGTCAGGTTTATCTATTTTTCATAGCCTTTGTTTTACGATACAGAGAATGGTAACAAATATCGGATGGCCAATAACTGTATAATTTTCTATGTTTACGAGAATCAACGAAGGTACTTACTGTCCAAGTCAGCGAGGATGGCTTCGCTTGCGACGTCGAGGCTCCTGGTCAAGCATCTTCGCAGTTGAGCCGTCATTCCGCTATGATAATCGCTGAGATCCTGAAGTGCCGTTTCAACAACGAGAGGGATTTTCTCAATCCCCGAGCTGCTTGCCTCGTTGCACACGAGCATCGCGATCATACTCGATCTACATGGCAGAGCGACATACAAGAGCGTCCACTTAAGCGCACTCACAGCAGGATATATACAGTCCAGGATAGCTTTGTGATTGTTGGGAAGAGATTCACGTGTTTCGTATACGGCTTTCCGGAAATCTCACGGGCCTAATGATAATTCTGCTTTTACTATAAGGCAAAGAGTACAGTTGTTGGCTATTCTAGTCGTCAGTAAATTTTGCAGAAAATCAAATCCAGTAAAAAACAAAACAAATTGTTTTTGTACTTTGGTTAAAAAAAAAAAGAATTACCAGAGATTTTCATACATTTTTCTTGTTAACAAAACTTAATGTGAAATAAATAAAAGATAAATGAAAGATTTGTGAATATCTAATTTCACAAAATATGTACAAAAATAATTTGTAACATTTTCTTTTTTTAATTTTTACAAATCATTTCTGTTTATTTTCTTTTTTTTTTTTATAAAATTCTTGTAATTAAAAAATGGTTTGTCAGGTCGTACTGAACTTTTGTACTCATATAAAGCGCGCATTGTTTTTTATTTTATATTATTTTAGTCACAATCGTTAAGACAGCTTAAACTTTACAGGATGTTACATTTTTAGAAAGGTATAAATGAATTGCATAGACGATTGCTTTAACAATTTATAGGCGATCGGATTGAAATTCTGTGTAAAAATAAAGTTTAGACCAATTATTTTTGAATTTGAGAAAAATCGATCAAGCCTTTATAAAGATCTTTTTCTTTTTTCATCTTTTTTGCTTTTTCACAGAAAAAAAAATTTCTTATAAATTCAGTCTGGTTTAAAGAAACGGATTGAAAATTCATGAGCATCTTGAGCACCTACCAATTCATTGTGAACAAATTGATAAAAATTCACGAGATTGTTGGATCCTTAGAAAATTTTCAATTTTTTTCTTTATAAAAATATAAAAAAAAAAACGTAAGAATACCAACTGATGCGAGTTTCAAGGCATCGAACTGAAACTTTTTACACCAGTGTAGTTATAACCAAAGTTGGTCGACCCGAGCAGAGATTTCACTCTGTAACTTTACCAGTGGATCCACTAGAGGGTAACTGAAAAAAAAGGTTAAGACAAATAAAAAATATTCTATGATTTCCATTGAAGACGTTCTTAAACAAACCTACAAAGTAGAACTTTTCACATTGCTTTTTTTATTATTTCCCACCTTTCGCAAAGCTTCCTTTACGAGAAAGCCAAAATTAATCGACATATCTTTTCGTGGAGATGGCTTTGTGAAAACTGAAAAATAATGAACAAGGAATGTGCAAGGACCTCTTTTTACGAAAAATTATTTCCTCTTACAATGTAAATTTTCTAATAAGAAAGAAAAAAAATGTTGACCACTTTTTTCTCACTTTAATAACTGAGCAAAAAATGCATAGAATATAAATTTAAAAAAAATAATAAGCGAATTTGGTTTTTTTTAAACTATTTTTTGTTGAATTACGCTGCCAATGACTGTACCATTTACCTTATGTAAGTGCAGGAGAACTGTCGGAAAGTGGCAGACACAGCTCAGAGGGAGTACGTATGTGCACTGTATGGGATTAGATAGAACGTACCCGAGAATAAAGACCGAGACCGACAGAAGGAAGGCCAGAAATCCAGGATGCTGGGAGGGCTTGTAATCCTCTCTGATCGGACGACAGGCCAGCCAGAGTTCCGTGCCAGGAATCACGCACGCCAGAATACAGCAAACGCCTACGAGTGCCACGAAACCGACCTCCATATGCATGGACTGGAACGTTCAAATACACATATACATATATGTACGGATGCATATGGGGAATTCCACGGCTTATTGACAGGGTCGTGACCCTCATATTTAATTTTTTTCCCCATTTGGGATGTCGTAAGGCAGTATGAAAATGCCTTTTTCAAATTCTTTCAGATTTATTCGAAAATTTTCATTATTATCCAAAATTTGAATACCTCAAAAAGTACATCGATGAATAAAAAAAAATGTACAGTCTAAAAATTTTACATTATGGATCGTAATGTCCGTAATGCGTCTTTAATTTAATGCAAATATTAAAAATATGGTGGTCAGTGTTTTCATGTCACGCCAAAGAATTCGCTGGAAAAGTAGTTTTTGAATAATTCCATTTTTTTGTGGATTTTAAATGTTGATTTATTTTTTAAATGCTATTGTAAGCTTCATTTTCGGAGCAGTCCCAAAAATTTTATTTTTCAACAAAGAATTAATTGTAAAAAATTAAAATAAATCGCGACGTAGTTTTTGAAAAGTCCAATTTTTGGGTGATTATGAGAACTAAAATTTTCGAAAAGTTTTGCAAAAGATTCAAAAGAGCTTTTCTACATCGCTCTACAACATCTCAAAAGGAAAAAATATCAACATCCTGTCGATTAACCGTGGAATGACCCATATATATCTATATATATTTACGTGGATCAGATATACACCAACGTATAACCCAGCTCAATTCTGGGTATAACTGTGGGACTTTGGCTTTACCTCTGATAGCAGTTTGAAAGCACTTATTCGATTTTCCACTACGTCTCTCATCAAATCTGAAATTTAAGAATGATTTTTTTTGGTCTCAAATTGATATTTTTTTAAACGTTAAAAATGAAATCTCCATGTATATCTACATACACACATCCGGGAAATCATGATAATTCATATTTTCTGTCAATCTGGATCATTTTTAGTACCTTAGACAATAATTTCCCTGCTGTAAATATTTCTCTACAAATTTTGGATGTTTCTATAAAAATTTCTCGGACTTTTAGTATTTATGAAGTTTTCAGAAAGAATCGAACTTTTTTCTCAAACGAAATATTTTTGACTGTTGTGAAAATTCATTATTTTCTCAGTCGATCAGTCTTAAAATGTTAGAAAATATCTGAGCTTTTTTATTCATTTTATTTGATTCTAAATTGAATTGGTTTAATATAGGCACGTTTTAATTTAAAAAAATGTAAAAATAATTATCTATCTTTTATTTTTATTTAATTTGTTTTATTTGATTAATTTAATGGGTAGTCGATGATTTTTCCTACTGATAAACAAATCAAAAGAATTATATTTTTACATTTTATTAGATTTCTTTAAAACCATTTGTTTTTAAATGTTTATCCATTTTTTAAATAAAAATATATCTTATCTACAAAAGTCAGCAGCTGATACGGATTGTACATTGACAAAAAGAATTTGATAATATCTAAAAAATGATATTTCAGAAACTATCACAAAACACATAAATTCTCTGCTAAATTAGGCATGGTGTATATAATTCAAAATAAGTGGTAACAACATCGGTAGATTTTTATTGATAAAAGTTCAAAAAAATAATTTTTTTTTATTTACTGTGTATTCAGCATATATAGCAGTAATTCCAAGAAAAATATCGAATAATTTTTGAAAATCTTAGAAACGGTTCGTTTATAGTTTTTCAGAAAAATGATGAGACGACTATTTTCAACAAAAAAATTGCGAGTAAAAAAATATATGAAAATAAATGTACGACCAATTTTACCCAGTGGCACGTCGTGGGGTTGAACCGAGTTGAGAAAACCCTGAAGAAAGTCGAATGCAAATATTCCCTTGTCCAAGTGAAGGCTCGCCATCTTGAACCGTTCCTCGGGCGGTGTCTTCGGAAAGTCGAGAGTTGGTTTCACGCTGTTCCAATCTTTTGGCATGCTGAAAGGTTTCAGGTGGGACACGTTCGTATTGAGAGTGTCTGGGGTGGTTGACGGGGCCGATGCCGTTTGGTCGTTGTCGAAGTCGTCGAGGTCGTCAATTCGTAGCCTCGCGTCTGCCTCGTTTCCGCTCAGGGGATGAAACATCAGGGGACTCTCGGTGGTCGAGCAATTGCAGGTAGAATTGGAGGTGGTGGAGTCGGGGAAAACGAGGAGTCGGAGTGGATCTTCGTGGGTATGTGCGCCAGCGTCGTTGAACGCGTACGACGACCCGACGACCAACAGCAGCACTCCTGGAAAAACCGACGATCGAAGAATAGAAGAAGCCGAATCTCACGCGCTTTGGCATCGTAAGAATGAGGAGTGACGGTGGAGAGTTAGAGGCACAGGAAAAAGAGATAAAGATTTTTTTCTTTTTCATGCGATTGGAGAATTATAGTCGCAAGTCATGCATACACAATCATTTGTATTCACGTGCCAGAGAAAAGAAAAATTTGGCAGTTGTCTGGAATACGATGTAACGCGATGTCCTATTAAAGCAGCGATAAAGGCTGTAAAATTTTGATTTATTTTATATATGTATCTGCGTCTTTCATTTAAGTGATTTCAACCATTTTAAACGGTATAAAAAAAATATGTTGCAAATTAGAACTTTGCTCATATAGCTTCCCCATAATTTATCATGATGCACAAAGTCTCCTCCATGAGGAGCTATGTCGATCAATGTTGGCTTTATCATAGAGGAAACTTTGTGGAAGATAACGAATTTTGAGGAAGGTATGAGGAAGATTCTGCTTTGCAACTTTTTGGTATCACATCTGAGAGCGCAATTTTTGACAATTTTTATTCCAAAGTTTCAATTGAAATCTGAGCAGCTTACATATATGAGCAAAACTCGTCAAGTCAGCTACCCCATTTTTTTTATGTCAACGAAACGTCCTCAAGTTTCTTCAGGATGTTGGTATAGTTGAAGAAAAAACGTAGGAATTTTTTCAGATTTTTTTATTGCTGTCATTGAAAATCGCTGAAAATAATCATTGTTTATTTTTTAACGCCAATACTACGGCTCGCAACAAAAAAAATCATAAGAACATCAAATTTTGGATTTTCAGCGTACTTTTCAACAACATTTTTTGTAAAATTCTCCGATTTCATTTTATGCTATTTTTCAATTAAATAAAGTTGCCACTTTATTTCATCCGAAATGGCATTTCCGATTTAGTTGAAATTTAAATATTTTGTTCGTTGAAATGCCTAGAATATTAGGAAAAATTGGCGCGATGGCTCTTAAAACGATCAAACATCGCGGTAATCTAAAAAAAAAAAACAAGAATTATATAATAAAAAATGTAATGCGGGCTTTAGAATATTTTCCATAGACATTCTCAGCTCTCCTGAACGCAGAGAGCAATTACACATTAGATTACCACGATGTTCCATTGTTCGAAGAACTGTAACTCTGGGGCGAAATTGCCGCCCATCGGGCCAATTTTTTCTTCGAAAAAATCACTCTAACGAGAAACACAATAATCAATTTATGCATCCCTTTGAACTGCATACACAAAAAAAAAAGTTGCATGTGCCTAAAGTTACCTTTATTGATTTTAACTCCCTTCAATATGACTGCCAAAATTCATCAACATATGAAAATTTGAAATGAACATGAATATGAAAATTTCTGCTTGTATACTCATTCCAATTTTAATGGCTTTAATGAATAACGCAATAAGTAATTTAAGATTGCATTTCTAAAAACTAGTAACACATGCCTAAAGCTATTTTCTTCATGTTTCAGAGACCGATGATTCGTGCTTCTTACACAATATTTGTATTATTACACAGTATATTACGACTTATTTTGTAGCACACACACCCCGAGTGTATAATATTATACGATATATCGCGGCGAGGAAGCGGCTCGCACATTTGTTGAGCCGCTGGTCTTCGAGCAGACTGTCATTTCGAGGGCTCGTTGAGGCTTCTGTGAAACCCCACAATCTCAAGTGTTGTCGAACCCTACTCGTTGCGCTGGTTGTTTCGAGCTTGCAGCGGGAGGAAAAAAAACAGAGCAAGTACACACTGAGAATGAGAACGACGTAAGAGAGACAGAGAGAAAGAGAGAGAGGGAGAGGGAGTGAAACCTATTTGCAACGGAGCTTCATTGAGCGAGAACAACGACGAAGAAACTACAACTGCTGCTGAAGTAAGTGGGTTATACATTCGATAAAGGAAAGTAAGCAAGCACTGTGCTCTCGTTACACGTACATCGATTTTCTAAGAATAGTGTATAAATTCTCAGCAAAAAAAAGTTTTTCGGTCCATGTAGCTTTGTGGGATGTTAAAAGTATTACTAAGACTGTGGTTAAAGCTTTTTTACGCTTTTGCAGTGTTAGGTACATGAGGAGTTTTTTATGAGCTGAAAGAACTTCAGAAAATTTCAAGCCCTCTTTTTGTTTTTCGACTTTTCTTCATTGGGACCCTCTTAGATATCTTGTGAGTACTTTGGGTGCATTTTTTTTTCAGATTTTGCTTCTTCATAGGGTTAACTTTATGATGGTGAAAAAAAAGAACTGTTTTTTCGTGGCAGTGTATTTGAAATGTCTCAAATGGTCAGAAGATCATAATTTAAACAAGCAGTTTTCGCAATAATTCATGCAGAATTTCAGATGTTACGAAACTTTGAGTTTCCTGTGAAAAGATTGTATAAGTTCGAACTTTCAATAACTCTGCCGGGTTAAATAATTCTTTATCATTGCAGATCGAAGTACTTCAGTGCTGCAGTTGATCGAAATCATGGACAAGGTCTCGATTTCACGGGTTTTCGAAAACTTTTTCGGAAAAAAAATTCGTTCTTTTGATTTGAAAAAATTAAAAATTCTATAAAATCCAAAATGCTTTACCGATTTCGTCGAAATTCAATACCAAACAACATTGAACCTGTCGCCAGTTGTGAAGAACTGTTTAGCTAAATCGTCGAACTTTTATGAAATTTAGAGCGATCACGCGATTTTTTCGAAAGATTGAAAATTTTATATATTCTGTATTTATGGATATATTTTGTTAAAAATCACACCAATTACAGAGCAGTTACTGCTCTACTTGCGTGCCAAATTTGAGGTCGATCCATCGTGCCGTTCGTGAGTTATGGACGATTGAATTTTCTGTCCCTGGAACATACATAGACATTTTTTTCTAGGCCATTTTTCTCGACGTTTTGGACCATTCTGAGTATGCTGACACGAAAATCACGAAAACAATTTTTTTTTCACGGTAAATAAAGCTTCCTCTATGAGGAAGCAAAAAAATGAACGTCATACACGATATATCGTGTATGAAAGTGACTACATCCTGCTGTAAAATGTAATCCCTGAGGTATTTCTGAGAAAAAAAAAAATCTGTCAAATTACCTTTTCGGAATGGCGAAAGTATTACGAACACCCTAGAATAACTTGTACATTTTTGCACCCTTGGTTACATTAGGCCATTTTTATGAGTCTGAGCAACTTGAAAAATGTCCAATAAGTCTCTCGTCTCTTGACATTTCTTCATTGTGCTACACGCTTAAAATCTGATAAAAGTAGCTCAGTGGTGGTACAAAATAACGGTAATCTTAAAAATTTAGCAGTTTTGATCTTTCCTTGTGACAACATCTTAACCGTAGTATGTATGTCTTGGGGTTGCTATCGCAACTGCTGGCTCAGTCCGAAAAAGGACGGATGGAACTTGGTGTATACATATGTATGGTAACATCAACCCGTACCTGTAACCATACGGTTTCCAGTTTCCCCGACACAAAGAGAGACCTTCTCAGTGTTTATAGCATAGGATATCCTTGCGACGCTGACAGGACCAGATAGTAGTGAGCTTGCAACCTCTGGAGTCGATTTAACCACAGAAATTCCTCCTCTAGGTCCAAGCTACTTGGTTTGCGGGATTCAACGATTTCGGGAGCACAACAAACCCGAGGGCCGAACGCTGGATTACGCCCTTTTCGTGTTCAAGTGTGCGAGATTCTCAACGCCTTTGACTGTGAAACGGTGGTAAAATTTATGTCGAAGAAAAGTGTCGATCTTAAGGGGTCTTTTACTCTTAGGATGTAGAACAAAAAAAAAAGTACTAATTTTCCTCTCACGTTGAGGAAGTTTTGTTTTCATGAACAGTTTTTTTTTTTGAGATTTTCATGTCAAAAGTGACTTAGAAAAAATGTCCGTATGTATGTATGTGTGTATGTGCAAGGTTTCGAAAATTTAATAAACTATAATTCAAGAATCGTTCAAGCGATTGAGCTGAAATTTGGCACACAAGCGAAGACTCGAGTTCTGATTTTTCACAAATGCAGGCGTTTACAAACATTCAAAACAGTCACTTTTTGAGTACACGTTCGGTCATTTTACTTATAATTCTTAGAACTGTTGTCATGATTTATCAGGAAATTTTTTATTATTTCTCTCTATTTTCTGAGGGTCCGTTACGCATTTTAATTTAAAAAAACTGTTGTTCTACCGAGGATATATTAAATATTTAAAAAGCTCTTATGTTTTGTCCAGTCTCACAATTCCCCAAGTCCCACTGGAAGCGTCCAGTCGGAACGAAGAACCGTTTTTCTCCTGCACAAAGTATATATATGAGTCATTCTCTGTCAAATTTTATTCTGACTCTATCTTATTTTTTTTTTATAATTAGTCAGATTTTACAGCTAATTATTGATTCAATATTTCATCCGATATTTCAGTAAATGCCATGTATTTTTTTACGTACAATTTCGAAAACTATACAGCTACAGAAAAAAAAATGTAAGGCAAAACGATTTTTGAACTTTCAAATATTTGAACTCCATATTGTCGATTATTCTGTAGGTTCTACAAACATCCTTGTGAATTTTGAGAGATTGTAAGTGGAATCAAAAGTGTCTGAAGAAAAAAAATGTTTTTCCCCCCAATCCTGATTTTGTTATGGTTTCCATAGACGCATGTCCGTAAGTTTTGTGCAATTGAAAGTTTAATTAATGATGTCAAACAGGATAAAAAAAATTATTTATTCAATTAGCTCGATTAAAAAAATCATTTTTCAAATTTAAATAGGAAATTAAATAAGCAATCGGAAGTTCATCGAAAATATACATTTTTTATTTTGCAACTTTCATTTCGGGATTTCTTTTTTCGAAGATATATAAATTTGAAATAAATTAAGGGAGAGTCTGTTCAAGTATTAGTAAAATTCGACTAACTATGAGAAATATCAGAGGGTTTCATAAAACAATCCTCTGAACTGACATGGAATGACTCGTGTATAAGTAAGCACAAAGTTATATACAATGGTCACGTTCGACGTAGAATGCATAGCAAATGTTTGCAAGATACATAAGAAACATGGGTCCACCTATGTCGCTTTTCCCTTGCGATAAGTCTATACAAGCCAGTCAAAAAAAAATTGACCATAAATAAATCGAATTGAAAGAATTGTGAGTTATTTTCTCAACGTGGCGTTTTCCATCAACTTGGCCACAATTTTTTATTTTCTCAGATCTGTTCCGTAATTGGCCATGTAGTAGTACTACTTAAAGAGATAGTCTCTGTGAATTTTTTCCAATTTTTAAATAGTCTCGTTTCGGAAAAACAATGTAAAAATAAAAAAGTTATGTTTTTCGATGTATTATTTAATGCATTACATATATATATATTTAAAATAAATATTCAATAGTTAGTTAAGCAATAAACAGTTAACGAAAAAAAAAAGAACTCAGATGTACCTTAATGCAGCATTCCCCGTAAAATATTTTTTTTACTTGGCAAAAATGTCGAATTCCATAATGGAAATTTTTTAAATACATTCTCAATATACTGCCAAATACCCTGAAAAATGTACAACGAAAATAAGGGGCTCGTATTGAAAGAAAAAAATATTATCCATTTATTTTCGCTGAAATAGCTTTTTTGAATTCAATAAAACATGTAACATATATTAAGCAGTCATTTTTACCCAACCTCAGTCTTCCACGATATATGGATTTAAAAAAAAAGCCCCCCATTCCCAAAACGAGTGAATTAAGAAATCTGAATAAATTTACAGAGAGTACCTTTTTAAGTACTACTACTATATGGCCAATTATGGAACAGATCCAGGAGGGTAAAAAAAAAAAATTCGCCGACTTGGTGGAGAACGTCTCATGTACAAAAGCAGACTGCACGAGTATCGAATTGCAGTTTTGTGCGCTTAGAAAAGTCGATCGAGGAAGGAGAGAGCCTCGTTTTTTGCCGTATACCGTATTGTAAGATAGAAAGATTCTCGGTTCTTTCTTCTCGATCGAGCGAGACAAGGTGGAATTCGAATTCATTCCCAGGAGAGTACAGCGGATTCGATACAGCTTGAGTCTCTTGCAGCTGGGACGTAAGTGAGAAATATGAACTGCTTGTGATAAGATCCATAAAAAAAAGAAGGAAGAAGAAGAAGAAGAAGAAGAAGAAGAGAAGCATCGAAGCCAAGAGAGGAGTCACTGACGAGATACAGTCAATGGAGGCTTATCGTTGATTCTCGGTTGCTCGCGCGGCCGCTCATCTTGGCATTCGCCTCGACATGGGATGAAAATCGAGGTGACGACAAGGAAGCTGGAGGAGACATTGAGCGAGGCTTTCGCTTTTGGCGCCTTCGGCTCTTGCTTGTGTCTTCTGTCTCCACTCGTGCGCAACACCTCGATTATATCGTGTTGGAGACACACACAAACACACACACACACACAGATATAAGTGAGTGCCGGTAGTGAGAGAACCGTAAGGGCTAAACTTTCCCGTCGTCTCTGGTGTTCTCTCGGGGATGAGGCTCTCAGCGTCTACTTTCTATCTCGTTACGAAAACTACGCCTCTCGCACTATGGAATGTCGTTGCCGTTAGTCTATCGTCGTAGTCGTATCGGCAATGGGATTTTGCTAATCCCACCAAACTGATATTGATAGCTCGGATTAGGTCATACCGGTATTTCCAGATTTTTTACTTTACTTTTGTATGGAGTAAGTTTATTAGGGTGACAAAAAAAAATAATGCATCCCTTTTTTCGTATTTCAACTGAAATTTGATTAGTTTTGGTATGAAAGTAAATGGATATTCAAAGAGCTATCTCACTTACTTTACAATTTTATTTTTAAAAATATGTTCCATTGATGTATCAATGAATATTTTTGCAAGATTTTTGCCAAATGTTCCCGTACAATATGCTGTTAAGCTTGAGATAAACGCTTATGAGTGTAGCTTTTTTTTTTGTAAAAGTTTGTGAAATTCTTGAGTTTTTTTTAGTAGCTATTATTAGTAATCAGGATTTAGTAAAAATGAAGTTTTAATAAAATTAAAACGCGTCTTTTGATTTTCACCATAATTTTTTTCAAGTAACCCCAACGTACGAAATTATGTAAATTCAATCATTAAAAATTGCAATAAGAATTGAACTCTTCCACCAAATTCAATACTTACCAACACTACTGATTAATAATCCGTTTCTGCAAAAAAAAAGTTAAAAAAAAAAAAATCAAAATCGCATTAAAAAATCGCTCCCTGAAATGTCTGCTTGAACCTCCACACATGGTTGTTTCCGGTGATTTGTAAATATTTTCATGATTAAAAATTTCGGATCGAAAAAAAAACTTCAATGTAATGAAGTGTAATATAGTGTTTCGTTAGTAAAAAAAAAACTTGAGAAACAAGCTCGTATATTCAGGTACCGGTAAAATAAAATACCAAAGCATCGTACACTTAAGTTGTAAATCCCAAAACTTTGTCATAATCTCAGCAGCCGGTGGCGCGGGTTTTGAGTGGAAATGAGATCTCGGGACTTGGATAGCGTGCACGTGGTCTTAAATTAATTGCTAACGCGGGAGGAGAGTTCGCTTGGGATCTCGCGCGACATAGATATATGCAGATATATACATATCTAGTGTAATTTGCTTGAAGCTTGAGAGCCGGAATTGGCGATATCTCTGGGGGAGGCTGAGCCTCGCTTCGTAACGCCGTAGTAATTAGTGTTTCAGGATTAAAATTAGAGTGAACTACGATATGCAGAATCTGTGCATGACGTGACTCGATCTGATATATGGACTTTTTAAATAACCGTCGTATGTAAGAGCAGTCAATATATTGGCACCTGCTAATTTATACGTATCGCTTGCGAACTGAATGTGCTTTGCACCAAATACGTAGCTTACTCAAAATTGACAAAAAAAACGAAGTATCAGGACACACTACGAAGAGAGAGAGAGAGAGTCAGATGAAGATCTTTGCTTTTTATTGAAGAATAGTTCACTTATTTCGCTATTAGTATTATAAGAAAAAAGGATGCAACGTAGAATCTTGCACATTGCATCCTAATTATTTTTCAATTTGTACAAAGCCACCTCTATGTGGAAGTATTTTTATCGATTTTGGTTTCCTCATGGAGGAAGCTTGATTAAAAATATAAACGAAGACTATGATGATTTATAGCTGAGTCTGAAACGTTGCAAAAGATACAGCATTTCCCTTATGTTTTTTATTTTTAATTCTATAAATTTTATACGTGTATAAATATTTTTAATAAGAATGAAGAGGAATCGGCATTTGAATTTAGAATTTAGAATTTAGAATTTAGAATTTAGAATTTAGAATTTAGAATTTAGAATTTAGAATTTAGAATTTAGAATTTAGAATTTAGAATTTAGAATTTAGAATTTAGAATTTAGAATTTAGAATTTAGAATTTAGAATTTAGAATTTAGAATTTAGAATTTAGAATTTAGAATTTAGAATTTAGAATTTAGAATTTAGAATTTAGAATTTAGAATTTAGAATTTAGAATTTAGAATTTAGAATTTAGAATTTAGAATTTAGAATTTAGAATTTAGAATTTAGAATTTAGAATTTAGAATTTAGAATTTAGAATTTAGAATTTAGAATTTAGAATTTAGAATTTAGAATTTAGAATTTAGAATTTAGAATTTAGAATTTAGAATTTAGAATTTAGAATTTAGAATTTAGAATTTTATATTTTGAATTTAGAATTTAGAATTTTGAATTTTGAATTTTGAATTAATCTGGCTATTCATAATAATACGTAAATCCGACTATTCATGAGAAGTATCTGATATAGTTCGAAAAATGTGACGGGGAATGCCTCATATATACACCTATATAGCCCTCTGGTAAAAGGATCGTGCTAGTATTGGCGTACGTGGTTCCGATCATGTGATGGATTACAGGGGATGCTAGTCAGCCAGAAATTCGCTGCTGTGAGGACGATACCGATAACATTCCTCACGCTAAGCTAAGCATTCCCTGCTCTTTGGTAGATCGTTACTGCTTCGAACAGTGCATTCCTGTTGCTTCTCGAACAATGACAGGATAATAGGCGTGTGAATGAACGTTTACGAAGTCTTAACCGATCAACTGCTCCAAAGGGATTGTCATAATTCTTACAAATTGACATTCTCCGTCCTTTTATAAGCTCTCAATTATTTATTCATCATCAACGTTACCCTCTTAGAAGAAATTATTTTACAATGCAACCAAATTTTCTGATAAGGGTTACGAAGTCGTTTTATTATTAAAATACTAAGATATAAATTTAAGGAAAAATAAAGTCTACTTTTTAGAATTTGCAAATAACATTTTGATTAATAATTATTATGATAAATTTTACCTAAGTTATTCCATACAAGTTAGTCGAGTAGCGATTATTCTTAGACTTCTTGAAAGCTGTTAAAGTGAGAAATTTTAATACTTTTTGTTGCTTCACTATCTGCAGAAAAGACGGGGGTACTGTAAGTGGTTGTGGCACGGGGTGGTCGGACGTGAAGGCGCCCCCGAGGGAGTGTCGTGGTTCGCGCGATATTCATACCTTATATAGCGAGAGTGTACATTTTGGCTTGCAGACTTTTTGCCTTCAATTTTCAATTCAATTTTTTTTTTGGCAATTGATAGAGAAATTGATTGAAAAAATGTGTAATTTGGATTTTCATTTTACCATACATTTATTGGTCGTTTCTAGAAAAAAAAATTAAACTTGACAAATGAATTATTTTGTGTCATTTATTTAGTTTAACTGAAAAAAAAATTGGCGAAATCGATAAAGTAGTTCAAATTTTATAGAAATTCGCATTCTCATAATTTTTTCGAAAATGCTATAACTCGAAAACGGAATAAGCAACTGATCTAAAATTTTGCATCAATCTTAAAAAGACTGTTTCAATATTTAATACTGAATTTAAGCATCATCGATAAAGCAGTTAAGATTTTACAGAAATTTGCATTTTCGTAATTTTTTTCAAAACATTTGCAAAGTCGAACCTTGCTTCATATTTTTTTTATCCGCCATCCACAAATCTTCCTCCGCGAGGAAGCCAAATTGAACAACGTACTTTATCAAAGAGAAGAGTTTGTGACAGGCCAAAAAAAAAAATGAGAAAGCAATGTACAAGGTTCGACTTTGCACCCTTTTTTTTGTACTTTACTAATGTTTTTAAAAATTGGTAAAATTCAACGGAAAATAAAACGATTTTTCGTTACAGTGATTAACGGATTAGTTATTTATTTAAAAACATTTTTTTCTTTCGAAAAGCAATACTCAGATTTTACAAAATTATTACGTAATGAAACCATGTCAAACAAAGTGGCCACCACTTTTAGACACTCTGTATGGTATATATTTTTTTATTTTTTTTCACTCATACTAAACGTGAAAACAATTTTTAATTCGCACAGTGTCGAATTAATTACTACAACATTCTATTTTTTTCCATGACCAGCCTTAAAGACAATTCTAAATTGACGTAAGGTGGTCCAATTTCAATGAAGATTGAGAAAAAAAAAAAAAATAAAGTAAATTCAAGCAAAAATATCTACTCCTCAGATAATCTAGTTCTTAGAATTTCCAAATAAAACATTTTGATTAATAATTATTATGATGATAACTTTGATGTAAGTTATTTCGTACTAATTAGTGAAGTAGCGTTTAGACTGCTTGAATACTGCTAAAGCGAGAAATTTTTATTCTTTTCGTTGCCTCACTATCTGCGGAAAAGACGCGGCGTGCTGTAAGTGGTTGTGGCACGGGGTGGTCGGACGTGAAGGCGCCCCCGAGGGAGTGTCGCGGTTCGCGCGGCAATCGTAGCTATATATAGCGAACAGGGTACATTTTGGCTTTCGGACTATCGCGCGCACGGATCCCTGTGCCGCAAAGCTTCGCGGTTCCCACCGGGAGATGTTGGCATGGGCACCGTAGTAGAACAGTCAGTGCGTCGTCAGCCTCCGCAACGTCACGACGCCTCCCAACCGGTCGCGCGGTGCAGTGGCACACGCTCGAGAAGCGCGTCGCGTGGCGACCGCGAGTTCTTTCTCAAGAATAGTCTCGACAGTAAGAAATGTAAAACGGAAGATAAAAATAATTTTTGAAAATCGTAATTAATTACTAAATAACCCTAATTTTTTTTTGGTTTCTAGTAGAAACAGCTAAAAAAGCGAGTGATATCACTAAACAAAAAAGGTTGCACCTTTTAAAACAAATAGTCGATTTGCTTTTTGTAAATTACAGCAATTTTGCATTTAAGAAATATTACACACACTGAAATATGTGTATTTGTTGCAACTTTTAAGAAAAAGTTTAAACTATTACAGACAAACGAGTGAAAAAAATACACTGTTAAAAATATGTATTTTAAACATCCGTTAAAGGTACAGGAAGCTTTTTTTTTTTTTTAACATAAACAGATATATTTAGTTGTTTCTTAAAAAAACGGTAATGAAGTAAGAAATGTAAAAAGGAAGATAAAAATAATAAAAATCATGGAATAAATTATTAAAAAACCCTAATTTTTATGTTTCTATTATACAGAGCTAAAAAAGGAGTGAAATTAATAAAAAAGAAAAAACGTTGAATTTCTTAAAGAAAATTTTCGAGTAGTTTTTGTTGTTGTTGTAAATTTCAGCAATTTTGCTTAAACGCATATATTGCATTTAAAGAATATCAGACACACAAAAATATGTGCATTAACTGTAACTTTTTGAAAAAAGTAAACTGTTACAGATAAACGAGTGACAAAATACGCTGTTAAAAAAATGTATTATAAGCCTCCGTTAAAGGTACAGAAAACTTTTTCCTAAGCAAAGAAAAAAAAAAAAGAAAATCGTCAAATAACATTCATTAAAAAAAAAATTGAATAAACTACATAAATGATCCTAATTTTTTGTTTCTAGTATAGACATTTAAAAAAACTAGTAAAATGACTAAAAAACCTTTGTAATTCATAAAACAAATTGTCGAGTAGCTTTTTGTAAATTTCAGCAATTTTGCTCAAGTGCATTTACTGCACTTAAAAAATCTTGAACTTATGGATATTTTACTTATGTGATTTATTTGATGAAAATATTAAAAACTGAGCGTTTGATCTCTATTTAAAGTTAATCGAGGTGTAAACCAAATGAACTAAATATTTAATATTTTATATCGTTGGAATTAGCCGCGATTGCTTGAAGAGGATGAATCTCTTTAATTGTCAAAAGTTTTGAAGATGTTCAATTTTGTCGTAACCCACTTTCAGTAACGTGATCCCAAAGTTAGTGATTGATATACATATATACGAGGTGTGGGTGCGTTGAGCTCACGATCGCAAACTCGATTTTATTACGGGCTTTATCAAAGTTTAAAAAACCCTTCAAGCTTTCCTTGGCTGTTGATCGTCTCGTTTCGACATACGGATATAGAACCCAAGTTTTCGACGTCAATTTTACGTGTAACAGAAAATCGATTCTGAAAAACTTACGTACCGTTGTTGGTTTGTCCGGCGAAAAATCTTCTACAAAATTAACTTCATTAAAAGTTTTCCTGAACATCGAGAAGTTTTCTTCTGGTATCCTTCGACGTGTAGCTCGAGAAACGATTGTTGAGAGCTTTGGTTACCGCTGAGCTTCGACATACAGTTACATTTATGGAAATACGATAATTCTGTATTTATAAAAAAAAAAAAGAAAAAAAAAATAGTAGGAAGAATAATACTTTTATCGGAAATTTCAATCCATAATTCGACGTATTAAATTTAATACACACTTTTACATCATTCTTACTTGAAAAAAAAGTTTCAAGTTTGCCAAGAAAGGCTGTTCAGTTATATGTGTCTTTGAACGCACTTTCACATAATCCTACGAAATACTTATAAAAATGTTATTAAACTTTATCAATAATTTTCAAGATCAACAAAAAATATACTTAAAAAGCGCGAGTTGCTGATAATTCATACACTGATTAATATATTAATCATCAAATTTAATGAAATAAATTATACCTTCATAAGAAATCAGTTAAACTGTCGTATTCAGTTTACAGTTTGACGAGAAGATCAATAAAACAATTAGATAATAATCAGACAAACTCTTGAAAAAGAATAAATGGTTAAAATAAAAATCGAACGAGACGAATCAAGGCAATAATATTAATGCTATGTGGAATATATATCAGGTTGGTATTCTGAATCTGAAATTTGTATATTTAGTAGTACGGTTGGTTATAGACATGTATGTACATGACACATCGATTTGCAATGTTTAATGATCTGTCGTCTCTCTGTCCGCGTGACAACGCTTGTTATAATTTATCGTCAGGCTCATTCGTGTCTCCGTCCACATCGTGTATCTTCGCACAACAATTTGCACCCCCCAACCGCCCACGGGACATAAATGTACACGTTCAATGGTTTGGGCAAATCGATGTGAGCCGAGAACGCGCTCTGTCATCGACAACCACTGATGGCAGCAAGTTTTTAATTAGAGACGAGGTCTCTCTGTAGCGAAATATGAAAATAATGAGTGTAAAGTAGTCGGGAGTCAATGGCCGGCCTTGACACGAGTTTCTATACAGCAAAAGTGGTGAATACACGCCACGGTACGACTTTCATAAAGACGAAACAAAATTACACTTTTTTCTACTTTTGACTAAATCTTTTTGCCTACAAACTTAGACGTTTTTTTTTGATGATCCAAAAAAAAAACTTCATTGAGTAGAAAAATTTTAATTTTAATTTTTCAATATATTTTTGGTTCTTCACTGAGAAGAAAAATTTTTATTTTTATTTTACAATATATTTTTGGTTATTTCTACAAACCAAAATGTACATTTGGCAAATTAATTATTTTAGATAATTTATTTCGTTTAATTAAAAAAAAATTGTACGATATATTTGAAAAAGAAAAATCCGTTACCACTAGTTTATATTAGTTTAATTGCAATGTTCAATAGTTGGTAAAATTCAACGTAAAATGAAACGATTTTTCGTTAAAGTAATTAACCGATTAGTTACTAATTAAACTTTTTTTTTTTTTCATTCGAAAAGTGACACTCATATTTTACAAAATTATTTTCTAGTGAGTTAAGCCATGTTAAACGAAGTGGGCCATTCATTCACCACTTTTAGCTGTATGGTATACATTTTGTTTGATCGTTTTTCAAACTGTGATGCGAAACTTCGACACTCACCGGTACTAGACGAGAAAACAACTTTTAATTTGCGTACTTAATTAAAAATGTTTTACTAGCGTATCTGAGAGCAGTGCCCGCGATATTTGCACGGTGTTGCAGTAATTACTGCAACATTCTATTTTGTTTTTCCAAAGCAAGCGTTAAAGACGGACACTAAATTGAGGCAAGGCTATTCAATTTCAACGAAGATTGCATTTTTTGTATCGTCGTTATAAACATGTATTCTTACTAAATTAAAAAATAATATTTCTTTTTTTAACAAAACGATACGCGAAGGCTCGAAATTATATATTTTAATTTTTTTTTAAATTATTCTCAGTCGGATTGTTAAGTATTTTATACATTTGTTTCCTTAAAGAGGCCAATTTCAGTTAAAAGAGTGTTTTTTTTTGCGCAAAGAAAAAAATTATTAACAAAACCTGACGAAATTGAACCCAAAAGACATTTATTGAAATTTCTTTATCATTCTAACTTTAAACAAAGAAGTTTCTTAATTTTTTTTAAATATACGGACCTTGACATTTTTTTTCCACGATTAAATCGCTGTTATGAAAAATTTTTTTTTGTCGATAAAAAAGAAAGTTTTGAACAGTGTTCTGATCATGTAAAAAAATGACAAGTCCGAAAATAACAAATTGTACAAGTTTTATTAATTTTTTCAATAGAATTTTTTGTATCGAAAGATTGATTGACATTCTCCCAGATTTTTTAGTAATGATTATTCGCACATTAATTTTTATACCGATAAAAAAGAAAAACGTTTTAAGTTACATTTGATCATCCAGTGAAAGATATGGTAGATAAACAATATTTCTTCCCAATTATTCGAAATTGCACGATCTTTGAATCGTTTTCATAAGAAAGTGAAAAATTCAAAATTGAATGTCTCACTTTTGAGGTAAAGTTTTCGTGAAAAAAATATAATCTTGGTAACACAATTATTTTTTAAACTCTAACTGAGAAAATCTCCAAACCTGAATATAACAAATAGTAGGAATTTTATTTTTCTTTCCAATAAAATTTCTTTCCCATTTTTTCATTTTTCAAAAATGGAACTCCAGCTAAAATTGTTTATATTTAGACCTAAACATTTTTTTTTTGTTTCCGGTAATTGAATTAAAAACAACACCGTTGAAAGCAAAATCATTTCCAATTATTCGAAATTACACGGTCTTCGAATAACTTGCATGTATCGCATAAATGTCGTCCGGGTGCAAAAAGTGAATGTCCCACTTTTGCGGGTAAGCTTTTGTGGTGCGCTTGTGTCTACGAGGATGATGCTCGTCAAGAGCACCGTTGAAAATCATCGGGGGGGTTGCGGTGAAGGCCGCACCTCAATTGTCAAGTGTCGCGCATTCGAGAAAGAAAGTATCCCCCTCGCAGTGTTAAACGGGGTTGGGAAAGAGAGATAGCACGACAAAACGAGCACGAGCAAAGCTGCTATACACTACACACTAAACGCAAGATGTGCCCTAGATGATGGCCCAACGAGAGAGTGAAGAGGAGCAAACGTGCATCCTTGCATTTTAACGGGCAATTTCCAACACCAACCACACACATTATTACTTCCCAGGTGGGCCGTATGATGCTGTTCACTACTGTTGCTTTACACTCGTTTCTAAGAGTATACATATGAGGCATTCCGTCTCGTTTCGAACGGTCAAAAAGTCGACGTTTTGCCAAAAAAATTGAATCTTCGTCCCAATTCCTTATTATTGAGAAGGGATTCATGTGTTCTTTTTTTTTGGGTTTTGTTAGACCAATATTTAAAAAAAAAAAATTGATACGTCGTCCCAATTCCTTATTATTGAGAAGGGATTCATGTGTTCTTTTTTTTTGGGTTTTGTTAGACCAATATTAAAAAAAAAAAATTGATACGTCGTCCCAATTCCTTATTATTGAGAAGGGATTCATGTGTTTTTTTTTTTAGATTTTGTTAGATCAATATTTCCTGAGATATGCCAAATTCAATTTTTCTAAAGCTCGTATTTTTTTTTTCGAAAGGTCCCTCAAAACTGCATATTTTATATAGGAACTGTTTGGATATGTGCTCAATAGTTTTTAAGCTACACGGGTTAGAAAAGAAAATGAATTTGGCATATTTCAGAAAATATCGATCTAAAAAATCTAAAAAAAAAATACGTGGATCCTTCCTAAATATAATGACGAATTGGGACGAAGTTTCAATTTTTTTCGAAGACCTCGACTTTTTCACCGTTCCGGAACGAGATGGAATGCTTCGTATAACGCAGTTGTACTTACAATGTGTGGTAATTCTATCGGTGATTCTTTGCACTCGAGTATTTTTTTCCTCGAGCGCTTATCCGCTTAAGTGTACATATCCGGTTTTGTACTGAAGGAGGATAATACGAAAAGCACTGATGAAAATAGTGAAATAACAGTTTCTTCGATGAATTGCTTTCGTTCTCTTCTTCGGTCGAACTCTTCGACAATACGACGTTTCTACAGAATCCGACTCTAGAGTACCAACTCTACACAACAGCAAGACAATTCTCGACTCTGCACGAAACAGCAACTCTACACTAAAAATTCAACTAAGCAAAAATCTCCAAGGTAAAACTCTACACAGACAATATCCTGTACAGGCAAACTCATCACAGTCCCAATTCAACACGTATCTGATTCTGCGTCGTCATCAACTCACAAAACAATCAACGTGAGCCCTTAAAATATTTCTATCTATCGGTTCGCGTTGATTGGTTTGTGAGGTGATGACGGTGTAGAATAGGACATGTGCTGAGCCGGGACTGTGGTGAATCTACCGCTGTACTGTTTTGCCAGTGTAGAGTTTTGGCTTGTTCAATATGTGCTTGTGTAAAGATGTGCATGAGTAGAGTTGCTGTTATGTAGAGTTTTCTTCAGAAATCTTATATGTGGGAGAAATCGATTGGAATTGACTTGTATAGAAAGTAAATTCTATGATCTCCGGTGAAACGTACACCATGAAAACTGGTTAAAAACAGACATTTGTTTAACTTATGTCAATTTAAATGGTGTAATAAACCCAGAAATAACATTTAAGAAATGTATGTGTGCAATGAAGCGGAAAGATTCAATTTTCTGATTTTTTAAAGGGAGCTGAATGGGATTAAAAAAAAAAAAAGCAATTAAGTCACTCATTATTCTTTGAAAATTTTTCATAAAATTATGAGATTTGCTTAACTCGGGAAGCAATTTAAAAGTACTAATGAACCCTAATGGCGAAACCTTAACATAGTTTGTCACCGGCGTTCATTAGCATTACCGCGGCTCCATTATTGATTTTTCGTTAAGGGTGCGACCTCTAATCAACAGAAGTAGATATGGACTTAACAGTCCCATTGAGAAATGCAGTCAAGTAAAATCGTATAAATACTGAACCTTAGACATCTCTTGAATTACTAAAAATGCAACATATAACAGACACGTGATTAAAATATTACAAATAAACATTTTCTCATGTCACATACAAATCCTTGTAGTTCATTTGTCGAATTCAAAGAAATTATCATTACATTCATTAATAAAAAACTCCATTGAAAAAGTATTAAAAAAAAAAACCAGTCATCTAAGGCTTTTAAAAATCTATTTCAATTTCGCAGTTACTCAATTTGTTGGTGTCAAGTGGCTTTTTTTTTTACAGCAAAGTAACTATGTGTGTACAGCGCTGTTAACAAAACTTTTATTCATATCCCTAAGTAAATCGGTGATTTCGAGAAATATTAAAAAAAAACAAAATGGGCTTTCTCTTATTAAAATCAAACAAAAATTACAAATGTGACTTCACCATGAACACATGTTCATGGATTTATTAGTTGAAACCGAGTTTTTGTTGTTGTTGTAAATTTCGATACACATTTTTGTACATCAAATGGGACCTCTTCAAACCAATCTTAGTTTAAACACGTTTTGCTTCCTCATAGAGGAAGCTTTGCTTTCGTGAAATTTTTTTTGTGAAATTTTTTTTTTTCGAAAAAAAATGTCGAGTTTTTTAGGTTGATTTCAATCAAATTTGGCACACATGTGGATTTTTATACAACTAAAAAAATGTACAAAGAAAAATTTCACGCAAATCGGTCCAGTAGTTCGAATTTAATAATATTTTTTATTTTTTAAAAAATCTCATTTGCGCATTAGCAGAATAATATATCGAAAATTTTATATTTCACAACAAATATATTTCAATAAAAAACCAAGAAAAAATAAAACATTTTCAATTTTTGTGATAAAAAATTCGTGAATCGGTCAAAATGTCTTTCATGCACAAACAAGCCTGCAAGGTAGAACCTTGCAAATTGCTTCCTCATTATTTTACACTTAAAAAAAAATGTTTACACGTATGCAAAGTAGAACTTTGCAAATTGTTTTCTCTACAAAGTTTCCTCTATGAGAAAGCGAAAGTAGATAAACGAACTCCCTTATAATGGAAGCTATGTGGAGAAAACAATTTACAAAGTTCTACTTTGCATACATGTAAGCATTTTAAAAAAATTTAAAATAATGAGGAAGCAATTTGCAAGGCTCTACTTTTTTTCTCCAAAACGTGCGCAGACAGTTTTTTAAATCTTAGTATACTAGCTTGACTACACTGTACCGTAAGAACTACCTCAATTCTCTCGCGAACCATTTTTGACAGTACATGAAAATTCAATAACGTAATTAAAATCAACTTCCGTTAATTTTCGGAAAAGCTTCAGCAGAATGTGCGACGTTAATATCCATGAAAAGAATGTTGCTTAGAACATTATATAAGCAATAAACTGAAGAGTACATTAGCTGGGAGACTGCGGATATTGCGAAAACCAAGTGGTTTCTCGTGGGAGATTCCAGAGAACGCGTTCAACTATAGAGCCGGAAGTTCGAAACATCTTCCATCCTTCGTCTCGTTTCCGTATATAGGGTCATAGTTCTCATCATCATCGTTGCTCGGAGGATCGTAGAGACACATGGAGTTCTGCTTTTGCGCGAGATGCTGAACCTCCTCTCAGATATATACACGTGCATCACAAACTGCGAGCAGTCGCACATTTGTACGTATATGTTACTTTGGTGTGAACGTGTGTGCTATGTTTACTGCGAGAGAGCAGACACGATTTGCGGGCAGCTTTACTGCGATAGTATGAAGATAGAGAGCGCGCCCTTTGCGGCACATTTCCGTTTCGATGTCCGCACATCCTGTGGAATTCTCGTAACGAGCAGCTCGGAAATCCAACGCGAACTTCCGCCATCAGCAATTCAAGGGTTGTAACCTATATATAGGATATACCCGATAGTACGACTCCGCTGCAAATTTTCACGTTTGATATCGCTTTCTCTTCAGTCGCCTCGTTTGGAACTGTGAATAGTATGAATTACCTCATCTGCTGTTGAATGCTCCAGATATGTGCAATTAAACCAGTCAAATGACTACGTTTTTTTCCGTGCACTGGAAGCATAATTATATTCACGTACGAACTTTCTGGTCTACTGGAATAAAATATACCGTTGTTTTGTCAACAGCATTCATGTGCTCAAATGAATTTTTATGAGGTCTTCTGTGATGGGCAGACGGAATAAAAACCTCAGAAAAAAACTCCTGGAAAAAAAACACCCGGAAATAAAATCCCCCGGGAAAGACGAATATCTTTAGGTTCTTTATGCTCTTTCGATTCTTCATTTTATTTACTTTTTTACAGTTCTTTACTCATTTTTTTTAGTCTCAAGAAATAATACAATTCCTATTCCTTGCAAGCTGGTGAGGTTTTATTTCCGGACTTTTTTTCGGCGTTTTTTTTTTGGGATTCGTTTGCGAGGTACATAAAAAATCATTTTCTTAAATAAAAAATTTACTTTGTCTGTTTTTATAAAAAAATAAAAAGTTATACTCATGCTTTAAGTGTTTATGTCAAACTTAGTTGAGCATTATTTGGGAATCAAATTCAAAATGTTAAAATCAATTGAATGGGATAATAAATCATCTATCCGATACGATCTATCCCGTAGATTTTAACATTGTAAAATTGCGTCAAAAACATCTCCTAATTCGGTGACTCGATTTGATCGACTTTTTTTTACCTTGCAGCTATTACTGATTTTTTTTTTCTACAGTTAAGGTATTTATATAAAAATGTAAAGCTACGAGGAGAGCGACTCTGCTAATGCTAAGTGACTTTTCTCGAGATGCTATGCTACGAGAGCGTACTGCTGAGCTTTAAATGTCGTTAGCCTGTTCGCTACCCACGGTACGATTAATGTTTTACTAAGGAAGGGGCTATGCTGGATACCTTATAGTTCTCCTGTTTCGTTGAAAGGCGGGATGCTATAGTGAGTTCCATACTTTCTGACTCCATTTGGCTATATTTGCTTGAAAATTTCACTACATTGAAAGTTGTATTTAAGCTAGGAATCTTGAATAATAGAGGTATTTACATAATTTCTTATAAATGAGGTAACAAGGCGTACAAGTGAAGAGAAGTTTTCATTGTAATGACAAAATGGCAATAAAAGTAGTGTGTAAGGTACTATAGTGTAAGTAAATAGAAATAGAATAACTAATTTACAATTTGTTTGCGTAGAGGAGGCTTTTTTTTCATGAAAAAATTTTCTTTCGATACTTTCATTTCAGGACAAGCAACTGATCCTTCTTGCTTGAAACTGACTTGACGAAAATCCAAAAGAGAGTGCATGCTTCAGAGAATTCTTTAATTTTTTTCTACAAAGCTTCCTCTACGAGGAAGCCAAAATTGATCAACATACTTTCGACAAAGCTAGGAAATAGGTAGGAAAAAAAGGTTGAGGAAATTTTAATTTGATACAAAGCGCTGTCTATGCGAACTTCTTGTCGACATTATACATTGTAGTATTTATAATATTGACGTTTTTTTATGGTGTGAAACACAGGACGGTTTAGTTATTTCGTGTCAATTTCTTTTGTAAAAACTAAGGTCAGAAATTTTTACATTTTCTACAAGAAACAGTGAGAAAGATAGATAACAAGATAACAAGGAGAAAACCTACTCTAAAACCTTAAAGAGTTTTTTTTTTTGGATTATTAAAAATACAAATAAAAAGATTGATCTTTTCAAGAGTGAATATTTTACTATGCATTTAAACGCGTGTATAAAAAAGAAAATTAGAAAAAATGTATTGAATTCATTGAAAAGTGTCTGAAAATGAGAAACAAAATTGTTGTAGGTGACTTCCACAACCCGCAGGCTTTTGCCTCGAGTGAAAAGATTCTTTGTTTCATAGGTTAATTCTATTATTTTCAAATAATAAATGATATTAATAGTAAATATGATCTGACTGTCTCCCCTCAATTAGTCATGTCATTAATTGTTTATATTCCAAAAAGTCTACAATAACTCAAAAGTCTCTATTTAACCAAAGCAGGTTCATGTATTTTCTACTACTTTATCAAGGCCTCCCCGAGGGTGTTTTACAGATTTTTCGCAGGAATAATACCAAGTAATCTTTTCTTTTAAAATCAGCCTTTAAATACAGTGAAGCGAGCGTAGTGAACCATATTTACATGAAGGTATTTTTTTTACCGTGAAGTCGTGAGGAGCTTGCGGGGTTGTAGAACGGTTGTTCATCACGTAGCAGAAGCAGTGTCCTGGCAGAAGCAGTATGCCGTCAGTAACAAGAGCTAGGCAAAGAGAAAAAGAAACAACAGAGCCAAGAACTGGTGTTTGTCGCCTTAACCACCAAGCTCTACGAGCGAAAACAGCAAAAGAAGTTTATCGGGCGCGTCGTAGCTTCAATTCTACTTAGATCTTTTGGTGGTGGTGTGTGTGCGCGTTGGTTGCTTTGAGGTCTTCTCGTAAAACGGCGATGACATAAAAAAATAAATAAAACTCTTCACCAGAACGACTTTTTTCTCTCCTCCTTCTCTTTCTCATACACTCGTCCCTGTTTTCATTCAACTTCTCTCGCTCGATGAGGGAGAATACACACACCAACTGCTATCACAAGTTTTTCACTTTATTTCACGATCATCGCGATTGGTTTTTCGATGAAAACTTTTGGATGAACGACAAAACCGCGCGTATGTCCTCGAAGTTTCAAAAGCTGTTGAGATATTTGACAGTTTTTGAAATTCTGGAAAAATAAATTTAATCGATGAGAATCGTAAATCGACATTTTTTTTTTTACGGAATTTCTAGAAACCAGAATTTCCTAGAAACCAGTTGGAATCCTTTCGTAAAGAGATATTTTCTACTAAATCATTTCAAGGGGGTCGAATCAGCAAAAAAATAAATAAAAAATTCAGTGGGTTGCATTAACTTTTTTTTAAGCCAACTTATCGGGCAAAACACCTGTTGTATTCTTGTAATCACATTTTCCAACTGTAGCGGAGACTATTTTCTAATCTGTACAATTATTTTGTTGTCTCTGTTCAATTTTTTTAGTCGGGATATTTTTATAACATTTTTACAGTTGAAGCTACGGAATATAGATTTTACAAAAAAATGTACTCGGGTCTCATGAAGGAAACAAAATATATTGACATATATATATATAACAACTATGGGACACTCTTTGAATAATATTAACGAACAAGATTCTCAATAGGCGTCAGATTCGTGGTCCTTCGATAAAAATCTGTCCCACTTCCCGTGAAATGCCTCATTTATAATGTCGTCTTATTCGTCTTCTCACAGCATTCTAAACGAAAAGAGTTACTTGGCTGCTGAAATTCACTTGTAAATATATGTATACGTGAGCCCATCAACCTTACTGAACTATACATGCGATACATGTACTTTGCACGGAGAAGGAAAGAATATTGTGCAGCAGAGTGATAGATTACAAATTGAAGTTTAGTCTCTAATCCGATATTTAATTTCAAGATCACGTACTAAACTCTTTAACCCAGAAAACCGCGTAAATGTCGTATAGAAAATAGGATATATCAGCTTAGAAATGTGCTTGAACGATTTTACTCTCGGGAAAAGAAACGTGAGCCACGTTCATGACGAAGTATTCTCTTTAGTACATGTGCTACGTTACATAATGTATGAATCATGTATCTATAACACGGTTGCTCTGGTGCATCAGGTGTATCAAGGAAGAAACTCGTCGAAAACGTGCAATTTACGAGCTCTTCGAGGGACGAACGTAATTCGAGCAGAGAAAAAGGCTTTCGGTTTACATATCGTACATGGCAAGATAGCCGATCGATGCAACTCGTTTGCAACTGAGAGATTATTCTGTGAGACCTTGCCAGGCTGCACAGACTTTCATCACGACAATGGCTCACTCTACTTCCACTTCGTCGAGATCTTTTTTTTTTTTTTTTCCACGCCTCGCTATCCCGCGAAACGATATCTGCCACGAGGAGGGAAGCATATCGCTTCATCGTCGTGAACTTGGCACTCGATCAAAAACATTTTTAAAAACCCTGACCTCTTCTGTAGATTGCTATGCACTTCAAGTCGACACCCACACGCTTCCACAGCTTTTTAGGATGTTGAATCATTAACTTACTTACGACTAGTTTTCGTCACAAATCAAAGTTATCTTTGTATTTTTTTTTAATTCGCTTTTTATCCTGATTACAGAGTTCGCTCTGGTTGAATTACGTTAGTCAAAAACGTTTTTAGGCACTTTTTCTAAAACTACCTATTAATATTACCGTCGTTACTTCTGGATTATCGTCCGAAGTAATTTCTCAGGAAGGGTATGTTAATTAATTTGATTTCCGTTAGTAGGATTATATTATGTTCCTATAATATCAAGACCCACTAATTTTAATGCTCATCCAATTTCAACTATAGAATTGCTAAAAAGATTGTTTTTTTTTGCGTTCGGTGTCGGAACTCAGAAATTATTTTGTAGAACTTGTTAACATGATCAGAAATAAGTGTCTCACAGAGATTTTATCCAATTTAAGTGTAAGCTTAAAAATATGTAGATGACATCAATATATTTTTTTTTCTCATGTTTATTTTTGTCGTTTCTGAATTTGAGATGAGATATTTTTTAGTAATTTCATCGCAAAAAATCTGTTTGTAGAGTGCAAAATCCGTAAAAATCATTGACACTATGAAAAATATTCTTGAAAAATCTATTTTCTCCGGTTAAAAATGTCTACATGTGAAATAGAATATCCTAATCATTTTTTTTTATAAAGGGGATGTACGCTCGCTTCATGAGTAAGCGTGCGTCACATTTCAAATTCCATTAATTCAAACATTTATTTTCATCACATAACAAACTTTAAATCGCTTTCGCGACATATCTGCTTTAATAACAACGCTTTGTTCCAGTATGCCAGAATGACGTCGATTAGATAGGTGACCGGCTCATGGCACTTACTTATCCACCACACGGAGAAAAATAAACCCAAATGAAAGGGAACCCAAATGAACCCAAATTAACGGGAGTTTCCAAGACTTATTGTGAGAATTCAACAGAATGCTGCGAGCATCAGAATCACTTTAAAATTTGCGTATAAAAATTACTCTGTTGACACCAGAATCATTGGAAGTCAAAAAACATGAATATTTACATACCGATATTTGGAAATTTTACTTGGGCAATAGGTGTAAATGTATAGTTCAGGATTGATTACAGCAATAATTATTATATACCAGTATAATACTTTTATTTTATGCCAGGATTTGTGCACAAACAATACTCACTGTTCTAGAAGATCATAATTATCCCAGGAACATTCTGAATTATTCTACTGTGCATATGAATAATTTGAGTTCGTGGTTCACCGTGTACTCCGCCAGGTGGCGATTTCGCACTCTCGCCTTTCCCGCATGTAACTTGGCGTAGCGGAAAGTGAAGTGAACCAGTGTTTGCGACGACAACGGCTGTGAATTCTATTTAAGGATGTTTCTACAGGCCACGCTAGACAACAGAAGCACTATTGAAAATTTGTTTATAACCCACAAAATTTAAAAAATATTTATGGCATATTTTTTTTAAATTTTGACTTTTCCGTCCTGGACGATTCCGTTAAAGGCTTCCTGCGGGTTGTCACGCTTCTTTAGTCTGTTGTAGAGACGGCCGAAAATCGCTTATATTAGTGCCATATTTTTTTCGATGGTCTTTCTCATTTTTATATATCTGACTCTTTCTGTTAACTTCATATATTAATAAATATGCAAAATTGACTATTTTAATTTGGAATATTTTCATTTCTAGACCGTCAATCGGGCTTTATATTTTTGAGTTAGTTCAAGATATTCTCATCTCCAATATTGATTAATTTTTAATTGTAGTCTTCCAAATTGATAAGCGTCGAACCCTTCTTAACACTGTTTTATCTTTTAATCATGTATGACTATATTTTTTATCGTAAGAATGCGTTGCGTTGAAAAATGTTAAACACCTTGAGTGAAGATAATTTTTTTTTGTATCATTTCTTTATTCCACGCTATACTTTTATCAAGAAAGGTGTGACAGAGTATTTGCTCCTCACGTGTGTCCCACTGTTTCACGAGCTCGTCCATAGCTTCCCCGTAGAAGTTTTACCTCCAGCAGACGTGAACACAGGAGCTTTTCGCCCGGTAGGTCTCGACCCTATATAGATTTCTCTTGTTCCCTTGAGCAATCTCGGCACGTTCATCTTCGAAGCGTTTTCCGCTTAGGTTCGGTGCCACGGTCATGCTGTCTCCTCTACTTTGTCAAAAATATCACGCAAAGTGAAGGGCGGTTTGCAAACAATTTCGGATACTGTGTTTTTACAACGACTGAATTAAATGAAATTATTCATCCGCAGTATAAAATATGATAGTGGCTTTATACTGCAAGCAAAAAAAAAGCATCCACTTTCGAAGTTGTATAAGCGTTCCAACAGCAATTATGATTCTTTGCAAAAGTCTTTTCTGTCAATCGCTGCGTTACATTTTTTGTACTCTCTGAGTTCATATTCTTTCTATTGCATTTTTTTTAGCTGCCTCAACTCATTATAATCTTTTTTACAAATGCTTGTTTAATTTATCACGAATATTTTTTGCAGCAAAAGCTAAGTACATTAAGATTTTTTTTCAAATTTGACTATTTCAAACCATTGAAATTTCACAATAGCAAAGCTTTCGCGTTCGAGTATACTAGAAAGAAAGTCCTGACTGCGGCATGACTGGTCTGGTGTACAATGCATTCCGTACACACTCTTCGGAGGAAATCCTTTATAGCGATTAGGTGCACAGCCTGAGAGGCTCCAGCACAGAACGAACGAAAGAGCGTTCGAGGAAAAACGGGACGATATAGAGGATGAGAGAACGATTGGGTTGATGCTGGTTCGTCGGATAAAGAGGAAGGTGCTACGTGACTTTGTACGAGCTCGTACAGTCGACCAAGAAAATTCAACAGCGTGTTGGAAGTATAAGATACCGGTATCCTCGAAGATGATGATGCTGTTAGCCTTATTAAATATTGTTCATGCATACAAGAAGTTTCAGCAACGGTAAGAAGTTTTATAAGATGGAGGTCAAATACATGAGTATTTTATGAGATCATATACTTCGACACTCAGAATATATTTCAGCAATTTTGCTTTCTCATAGAAGAAGCATTATTTGTGTGAAGTTTTTATTCACGTCAGATTTTCAGATCATGATACACAGAATGGTACCCAATGACTAGAAATGTGAATTCGAAAAAATGTATGTCTGTATGTGTGTGTGTATGTGCAGATTCCCTTGTTAGGATGATAACTGTCCTAATTTTTCAGGTATCTTCTTCAAATTTGGTACGCAAGTGGACTATCATTTATCAACCTTTGGGAGTTCACTTTGGTCTAGTGGGTGGAATACTAGTCTCTAAAGCAAAAGTATCGGGAGGTCTCGGGTTTGTTTCCCGATACCGTCGTTTTGTGTTGGAAAAAATATTGTGAGCGACGAAGCTCCGAGCATTTATCGTACTATATTCGATATATATGTCCGTTAGTCGTCCAATGTTAACCGACAGCGTTAACACGACGTAGCTCCTGTACCGTGAAACAAACCTAGATGATCGACTGTTACAAACACCCAAAGTACAGTAAATAACGTTATCTCGTATCGAGTAACTCCCACAGTGGTATCGAATCCCACTAAAGGAATAAACAACAGGACCCGTCGCTAATAACCATAGTAGTTGATGCGACGTTGAATAAACGGAATTTACAAAAAAAAAGTTTGGTATTGTATTTGGTGCGAATCGGTTGAGAGTACATTTTTCTAAAATTTCAATTAAAAAAAAAGTTTCGTGACCACTCCAACTCTTGTAAAATTTGAGATATCTGGCTGTAATTTGCCACGTGAATTTACAATTATTGATGATCAAAGATGAATTTTGTATAAGGAATGGTCATGATGTTGGTAAACTTTGATTTTGCTTCATAAAAAAAAACATTGCTGTCATAAAAGAAACAAAAAGAATTGAAATTTTTCATAGATTCAGCTTAATTTTGGTTCAGATTCAGGCTATCATAGAAGAATATTTGAGTTCAAATATGACGCGAATCGGTCGTAAGGAAAAATACTATTTTATGGTATTTTGAATTTTTGGAAATATCTCGTTCGCGCATTTGCTTTTACAAATTACGAGATATTGGGTTCAAATTTGGATCACATATGAACTACGATGGAACAAGGGCGAAGGACAAATTTGACGCAAATCTTTCAAGCTGCTCAAATTTTATGACACTTTGAACTTTTTTCAGAGCTTAATCAACATACTTACTCAAGAAGGTGGCTTTGTCAAAGCTGTAAAATTATGAGGAAGCAATTTGCAAGGTTCTATTTGAAGGCTTTTTAAATGATTTAACACAAGAAATGTGGTTTGTCATTGATCAATTTTGATCAGCCATGAGAATCTTTCAAAATTTGATAAAACACTAATAAATAATTTTTCTATATTTTAATCAAATTTTAAATATACAACAATAATACAATATACAACTTATGTCTAACAGCACATGATTTTTTCATTATTTCAGATGTTTTTATGTATCGAGATACACTTTTTTAATTTAAGTTCGCCAAAGGCAATTTTATAGTCTGGAGCAAAAACTGTAATTGGTGTCAAGGTTTAATATTTTCTTGTGAAATTGATGTGGAATAACCCACTTTTTACACCTCCACATTGATGATTATTAATAATCACAACAACAAAAATGTACAGTATACGATTTACAAACGGTTAAAAAAAAAACGAGTCAAAAAGCTGTGTCAATAAATAGTATGAGAAAAGCATAATGCATGATGTAAATTCACATAGTTTTTTCGGGAAAAAAAGAGAAAAAAAAAAGATTTTAATTCTATGCGTCAGATATTTCTACGCAATGCATTTGGTACTTCACAGAATCCTTATTTTCTCACGCTGTTGGGAGCGAGTAATGAGTGAGTCGACCGTGAGATAAATTGACGTCGATGGGCTCGAGATGCGCTCGTTAGTCGAATAAAGATTCTGAGCTCGGTGGTCTCAACGACTATCTCGCTCTCGTTCTTTCTCTAAATCTCTCGTTGCGCGACTTAAGTATAATGGAGTCGTGGACTACGAGTGCTTTTGTAACGTGGCGAAGCCTACGCTTCTCAAGTCCTTGTGGTTCTTTCGACCTGCCGTTTCCTCCTCTTCTTTGGTTTCGATAATTGTTTGACTCTTTATAGTATATACGCTTGAGATGCGATGTTCCAGACTCGAAATAGTGTCTGTATACAGTCTCGTGAACTTACCGCAATGGACTCCAAGTTTTAAGACCACCGGAAATGAAGATTCTATCGCTTCTATATCCATTGTCGTATGTATCTTGTCCCTCCACGTACAGTATTAAAAGTTCGTCTCAGTACTACCGACAGTGCACTTGTTTTTGTCGATATTCTCGTGCTATCCTCTCCAAGTTTTGGTCCAGTGTTCTTCGCAAAGTTTTCTTCATTCGGAAAACACTCAAAGACATCTAGCAGGACATTTTTTGTTTGTAAATATTTATGAAAGTTTCATGCGATTTTAGGGGCTCTGATAGTGAAAAACAAAAACCTCTTGATGAAGCAAAGAAAATAATTGTACAAAGTAGAACCTTCCACGTATTTGGTATGTTCCCTTTTCATATTTGACATAAATCCTATATGAAGAACCATGTTGACAAATTTTCACTTCCTCATGTGTGAAGCTGTGTTAAAGGTGGATTATAATGAGGAGGGAATATGCAAGTATGTACTTTTTATTCTTGTTTTTAAAAAAGATATTTTCTTTTTTTATTTTGTTTTTAAAAAGATGGTAGAAACTGAGTTTTAAGGAAATTTAAATGTAACTAAAAAATTATATGTGTTGCAAAATATCGTTGCATCGATATATTTCAACGAAGATTTCAACCGGTAACAAGAAATTATTGTGTAAATTGGTGACATGAGTTTTGGATGATTTTTTAACTTTTCCTTTCCTTTTGTAAGCTACAGAAATCTTCAATACGAAATGTACTACTATATCAAATTTAAAAGCCTCATTCGATTTTTGCTAAATTTTGAATCGAACGTCCTTTAACTTTATTAAATAGGTATACAGAATTGTAGTTTGATTTCTTGAACATTTTCAGAGTTGCAGCACAGACAAATGAAAAAAATTGAAATCCCACAAGAGTGGAAACTACAAAATTGATCTTGTCCAAAGTTATTTTGTTCAATACAAGAAAAAGCTTTAATTAAAAAGTTCAATTAAGGTTTTCATAATTTCCGAGAATTAAGGTATCGAATTTATTTTTCCGAAATTTAAAAATCCCATAAAATGTTAACCTCTGCATAGATTTGGCTCGAATTCAATTACCCTTAAACATTTCTTTGCCAAAAACAATTTGCTTCGATATCTCCAAATGTGCCAAATTTAGTGTGTTTACACATATTTTTATTACACTATGTTTCCTCAGCGAGGAGGCAGGAACGTAAAACCTGTCAGAAAAAATGTATTATGGAAGGTAATAATGAACAACTACTGTATTACAGCCGAATAAAATTAAATAAAAAAAAAAGAAAATCACCATACAACTATAAAAAGCCAAATTTTCTGTATTAAAAAAAATATTCTTTTATCTATGCATGGAAAGATATTTAAAAAAAATACCCGAGATATAAAATATCGTAAAAACATATCATATTTTAATTATCCTGCATGTACTTTATTACGCAGAAATAAGAAACAGTCTCTCATGTGAAATAATAGTGATTAACTACCATATTATTTACACAAGTAAAACGAATTCTTGGTAGTCAAAAAATGATCTTCTCACTTGTAGATAAAAATATTGTGGCCACTTCGTTCTATCTTGCAGCTCTGATACCACTTTGAGTATTCACTGTACAGGTGGTTGAGAATATTTTCTCTTTTGTCATTTGCCTCTTTTTTTATTTGTTTATTCTTTTAACGATATTCTTGCAACCGTCGCGGCGCAAAGCTTGGCAGGAAATAAAATACCTCTTTTCCTTTTGCTCGAAGTCTCCAAAGAAAAGCCGTGGCGTACGTTTTTTTTTTTTTTTTTACCTGACCAGCATACAGTGTACACCTTGTTGCCATCAAACTGCTTTCCAGTGAATACAAGAAAAAGGTTGAATGCAAACGCGGTGTAGCCATAAATATACATGGGTATTACATAGTCACATCTCTTTTTTTTTTTTCATATATATAGCGCATAACAAAAAGAAATAAGAGAGGAGGAGCTTGCGAACTTTTTACGACTGAATCAGCCATAAATTCGCAAAACTATCTGAAGGTGGTGTGAAAAGTGTAGAAAAAGTATTGGCATACGATAGCATCAGGACTTGGCTGTGTGTTTACTTGAAGGTTCGTTGCTACTGGTCTCTGAAACCCCAAAACCATTCATTTCTAAGCCACACCTCTTTCAACATTTTTTTTCATCCCCTATTCCTCTTCATGTCCTTTTATTCTACTCTTCTACTTTTTAACATTTTACTTCTTTTCGTTTTTCTAACTTTCGGCGCAGAGCCGAAATTTTCACGCACGAGTACCTGTGAAACGTAGCACCTCCGATGCTCCAGCGAGTAAGAAAGAAGCACACGAACCGAAGACACGAGAACACCCTCACAGTACATCTTCAATTCGATAGAAATAGCAGCCCAACACACTTGAGCAGAAAGCACCAAGATTGCTATGGTATACATCCATTGCAGAGTGCGTTCACTGAGCAACTCCTGAATTTGCGAAATTTAGTTACATCCAACTATCTTGCGAAAGCGCGAGAAGTTGCCGTTTACTTTTTCTCTCCGGCAGAAGGAGCCTCGGGGTATGTGCACGCTCCAGCCCACTTCGCGCCGCTGCTCATCTCCGTAGCATTTTGAATATTCATGAGAGATAGAGACGGAGATAGTGAGAGACACAAAGCGAGTGGTTTGTCTTTTGCGTTGGTGTGTGTACTGTAAAATACTTTTCCGCAAGCAAGGCAGCACGGCGACAGGATTATATCATCCACGCTATATTATTTTCCGTAACACGCAATTTTCTTTTCGTGATTACACTCTGAACGAGTTGAGCGCAAACTTGTAATAACAGTTTTTAACAGAACCGAGAGATGATAATCAAAGATTCAGTGTTTTCCAAGCGAAATAATTACTTTCAATTGTATTTCGTCAACTTGAGTTTAAAAATTTTTTTTTTGTCTTTTTTTATAATATACAATTTATTATTGCTCTGCAATTATTCGAAAAAAAAATCTTACGATGCTCCAGCTGATCTAAAATAGTTCAGAGCTTCCAACAAAAATTGTAGGCAATCTACAGACACATACTTACGGGGTAATCCACCCTGTTTCGACCTGGATTTGACCTCGACCTCTCCGATTTGGCTCATCATTTTTTGTAGGCTTGGTTGGACCCTCAAATGCACAATTTTTTTTTTTTTTATATTTTAAATTGATATATCGAATGCCATAATTTAAAAATCTGAAACAATTCTGAAAAATACTTTGTTCAATAACAAAATTATCTTCTAACATTTTTTAAGCTTTTTTATTTAAAAAATTATAAAAAAATAGAAATAATAATTAATTTACTACAGGCGAGTGGTCAAATGTTTATTGATGTAAAACAGGATTTTTTAGAATTTTTTCAGATTTTTCCGAAGTATGCAAGTTTTTTAAAAATATTTTTTCAAAGTGACATATCGAATGCCATAATTTAAGAATCTGCAAAAATTCTGAAAAATACTCTATTGAATGTAAAAAAATGAATACAAATTCTGTTATTTTTGTCATTCACTTTTGAACTCAAAATTGTTGGTGGACGACTACAAAATATGATAGTTTTTCCCATCGACGTTGTATAATTATTACCAAATCCTTCTCTCTGCATATAAATAAATCCAAAAGGAATAAAATCTTTAAAAAATCGTAATTTTTTTTTTTAAATACGATTTCATATACAGAAACGTTTGACGAGTTGCCCATGGTAGATTGATCTTTTGCCCATTTTTTAATAATTTTTTTATCAGAAAATCTTATGAACTGTGAGAAGAAAAATCGAGCGTACTTTGGCAATAAGCTAGAAAATTTTGATATTCAATAGAGTATCTTTCAGTATTTTTTGCAGATTTTTAAATTATGACATTCGATGTGTCACTTTAAAAAAAAAATTTTTTAAATGTGCATCGTTCGGAAAAATCTGAAAAAAATCTGAAAAATCTGAAAAAATCTGAAAAATATGGTTTTACATAAATAAACATTTGACCAATCGCCTATAGTAGATTAATTATTTTTCCTATTTTTTAATAAGTTTTTAAATAAAAAAAACTTAAAAACTGTAAGAAGAAAAATCTTCCCCATTTTGGCTGTAAGCTAGATAATTTTGTTATTGAACAAAGTATTTTTCAGATTTTTAAATTATGGCATTCGATATGTCACTTTAAAAACATATTAAAAAAAAATTGTGAAGTTGAGGGTCCAACTAAGCCTCCAAAAAATGATGAGCCAAATCGGAGAGGTCGAGATGAAATCCAGATCGAAACCGCATTTCTCGACGTTTGAGACCATTCTGAGTGCCCTAACATGAAAACTTTGAAACAAAAAAATAAAATCACGAAAACAAAGCTTCCTCTCTTCTATGAGGAAGCAAGAAACCTCCGTGCTGTATACAACATTTCGGCTTAAACTTTTTTTAAAGCACCTTTCATGACAAACATTCTTCAATATGTTATATCTGCGTAGCTTTCGTAGCTCTTAGGTATCCCAAAAGAAATTCTGCCAGATAGTTTAGTGCACGCGTTAATCAGACGTTCGCTGAGACCGGAAACGGATAAGCCTTTTTCTTCTGTTTTCCTCTTACATTTTTTTTTCCTCTGTTTTCGTACCGCGTCTCCCGGGGGTTCTCGTGAATTCGTGTACTGTGTTCGCTAGAAGAAAAAGGAATTTTTCTTGCTGGTCGATCGCACGTAAGGTTTCTCCCTGGTGTTGCACTCCTATTCCCCAATATAGCGTTTCCTCCTTTCTCCCCTCATCCTCTTTGTCCTCTGCTTTCCTCATTCCTCTTTCTCTAGTTTTCCTTTCCCACAAACCTCACCCTTTATTTCCATCGTCTGGGAACTTTGCTTGTTTGTTCAACGTCTGGGCCATTACGACATAAATTTCTATCTCAAGCGCTCAGTGAGAAGCCCAGTAGTACAAAGTGGAAGGTAGAGGCGGCAAAGACGACACTCAACTACCGCCCGATGGAATGTATATCCGCACAAGCGAGCTAAAACGTATATACAAAATATATCCGAGGGTTGTGTATACTAACAGAATCGGGTTTGTCTGCGAAAATTAAGCCCTCTTGTGTACAAACGCGGTGGTGCTTATTATCCAAAGCTAAGACTGCTATGAACAGAATGCTCGTAACTAATGCACTTAGTAAGCACGCTTATTTGACAGTAAAAAAAATCACAAAATCCAAATGAGATCTTCAATCTTAATGATTAAATTAATTTTTTTCCACTGGGCTATGAATTTTGCTGAGTTGAAATCACAGGCCGAGATGTTTGAAAATTTGACTTGTAAAGACGCATGATAACATACAAATAACGCGATCTCCCATGAAAAGGAAAAAATTCATATTTATGCTTAAAAAATTCCGAGACATTTTTCGAAAAAATATATCTTATATATCTTGAATCCGGGGTATTCCTGGCCGTAATTTTATTCCTTTAAAAAACACAGCAGAGTCATTTTTTATTTTTATCGTAAATTATGATTATTAGTCCATGTGACAGTCTTTATATTTATATTAACTTTTATTTCATTGTTTATATTAACTAAGTATGTGCACAAATTTGTCGAAGGCTTTTTGAAAAAATCGTTTGTGTCGTATGAATTATTTGTTAAATTAGTAAAGTAAGTAACAACAAATTTGTTAAATAGGTAATACATCCGTTTATTACTTTAACAAAAAGTCATTTTGCAACTTTTTATTAATTAATCTAGTAAATTGAAAAAAAAAATCTTTGGTTTTTGTCAAATTTGCAAAATAAAATGTAGAAGTGATAAAAAAATATTGTAAAAGTGCATAACCACTTTTTGCATGCAGAAATAATAATTACTATATTGAAAAGTGGGATAATAATTTAATTTTTTTTTTTGCAATATTAATAAATATGACATTTTAAACAAAATTCTTAATACCTTTGTATTTTTTTTTTTTTTTTTCAGTAATACATTATAATTTAATTTTTGTCTGTACGTCATTGAGAGTGCCTAATCGAGATTACATTATTATTACCAGAATTTTGAATATAAATTAATCAAAAATATTTGTTATGTACATTTTTTTAATATGACTCATCTGGCATGAAATGTTCTATACACGTATGTTCACGGTGCATCAATGGTCGGGCAGGCCGGTTTAAAGTTGAAGCAGCCGCGAGGGACGTTAAATTTACCATCAGCCACCCGCGTCGAAAGCACGTGGCGTGCTGCACACAGAGGTAAGAGGCCGTGGGCTCAATTTAGCTTAGGTGTGTTTGTGAACTACCTCAGGTACACCTCAGAAGTGGTTTCACTCTCTAACGTAACTCTCGCACGAAGCATGAGCATAAGGCACGAGATAAAGCGTTCCCTCATGAGGATACTTAAGTAAACTAAGCACACTACTGGTCGGCACTCCTGTAAATACATTTTACTTCGCGAGAGACGGAGAGATGCAAGAATATATATGAAGGCTTATAGTGAAAATACCGGCAGAGCCTTTCACCGTTCTCCCTTCGGTATTACCAGACGTCTTTCATCCTCTAAATAAAAACTTTCTATCCATCTACCGTGAAAACCGTACTTTACGAAAAGAAACGGGAATGAGTATCTATTCCCAAGAGTCTAGCAGGTGTGGGCATTTATTTAAAGAAAATGTATTTTAAATATACATTTTCGCATTTTAAAACTAATAACTGTAATTCATTTGTATGCGAAAAATTAATCTGGATGTTATTTTTAATGCTCTAATTTTTTAATTTTCAACGACAAAAAGCAATGTTTTTATATCTGAAACTGATAGAGTCCTCAATAATTTTTTTTTATGGCAATGGAATTAAAAGCCAAATTTTGAAACCTAGGATTATATTACAAGTAAAATGATGTTATGAGTGAAAGTTTTGGCATCGAATGACCGGTATACGTGTGCTCTGTGGATGGCTTTGGCGGTAAAAGCAGTCTGCTTTGGCATCCCTAGACACACACGTCTTCCGGCGACGAATTATTCACTGTACTACCCAGAGTGTTCCCTTGAGGCATTATCGGGGCTCCTCCCCTTTCGTAAGATCTTACTGTATGTATTACGACCTCAGCACCCTCGGAAGATTGCGCTCTGGCTACCGTAAATCTGACCGTCTTCGAAGTAACTCGCACCAACGTTTGAGGGGCATAAAAAAGAAAGAAGAACTGTCACCCTTTTCGTTGATCCTTGAATGTGAGAAAGAAGGGAGTGTCTTTCGTACGACTCCGGTTTTTTATGACCAGACGCTCGTCTCCGATGCTTAATTCTCAAGTGGCTTGTAGTACGACAAAAGTCATTTTATAGTAGATTACGTCACCTACAAGAACGAATGGAATATCTTTATCTTCTATTTCGGCGTATTTATCAAATCTTCTGGTATGACTGAGGCTTATTTAAAATATTTTTTTTTGAGGTTTTCATATGTCAGTATACTCAAAAGTGGTCTAAAATCTCGAGAAGAGGAGCTAAAATTCATACTGCCATAAAGCTGGAGCTACTCAATCGAATCGTGTCAAATTTTTATGCCATATACAGCAGAGTCAAGTGTTTCTTTTGTACACATTTAATAAAAATCGGTTGAAGCACTTTGATTTTATCAGACTGTTAAAATTTTGAAAAATGTCAAATCTCCAACTATCGAGCTAAAACTTGGCACAAAACTTTATCAGAGTGGTGCAATTTTTGGTATTGAATTTGGGGAAAATCCAACAAAGTGTTCATGTTTCAGAGAATTACATTTTTTTTTATTGTTAAAAAAGGCTACTTTACGAAAATAGATTTTAAAGTTATGGATATTTTTTTAAATTCACATTGAACATACAGAGTTAATTAATTAATTTTCTATTCAATATATATATTGAGAAAGTGAAAATTGATCGTCTTAATAAAACATGATTTTATCCACCATAATACCCTTCAAAATAAAAATAAAAATACCTTCTTTTTCTCACAAATAATGTCAGGGTTCTTTTGTGTATTCACTCGAAAAAAAAAAAAAAAAAAAAATGAAAGAGCGGCGTTGTCGACAGTTTAAATCCTTATCGAACGTGCAAAGCTTCGCCTCCACGTGCATTCAACATATAGAGCAATTCTGAGTTCAACAACGAGCCTATACAACGTCGTCTTCGCATCCTTAGCCCAGTTCGCGACTTTGACTCCCCCGACGACGACGACGACGACGACGACGACAACGACTACTGAGTATCCCATCGTCACCGCACACCACACACTCATCTTGTTCTCGACTTCTCTCATCCCCTTTTCCACAATCTCCAGAGGGTACTGGCAGCTCAGCACACGTAACTTCGCAATTGCAGTGCAACTGGTTCGTTCCCTTCATGATCTCATCGTGAACATGCGACGGAAATACGAGAAGCATATCTCGGTCTCCTCCCCTCATTTCCACTCGTTGATTCTATGTCGTCGATTTCGACCGAATGTACATTCAGAATACAGCATCAGCCATAGTTTCTCCGGAAGCCTGCATTAACAACGAGCTGTGAGCGAAATTAAAAAAGAAAAAAAAGAGCTTTCACTACGTTTTTTTTTTTCTTTCTTTTATTAAAATATATACGGACTTTCAACTCGACTCCCATATGAATGCACGTATTCTACTGTCATAACGGGGGAACGGTATGAAACATTGCGAAAGTCACGTTCGGGGAAATGTGATTGACGTGGTAAAAACACAAAACCATCTGCACACGACAGTCCATGTCGTCTTGTTATCCAATTTCCATCGTAAATGGGATTTTTTTTTTTTGCTGGTTTCATTTTGACGAGCTGTGAAATTACGTGTCTACATGTCAAATGCTTATTTTTCAGACGTATTTCACGGCTCGAAAATCTCTGGTAAGATCACGTTGAAATTTCTATTGAAGTCTTTTTTTTTTTTCAACGAGGATGCCCCTGGCGTAGTAGTTGAGATGCTTAAAAATTGGTGGTTACAGTAGGGTTTTCGGGGTTACATCATTTTGTCGAAAAATCATATTGAATTTACCTAATTTACACCGACAAAAAGAAATAAAAAGTTCGAAATGACTCAATAAGGCTTAGAATCTCGTCTAGTTAAAATAACACACTGAGAAAAAAAAATGTCTTGGTATAATATGTAATTAAATTTTATGATTATGTCACGGTCACTATTTAATTATTTTTGATATTTCAGTTTAATAATTATTTCAGCGTGATTTTATTGATTAAATTTAAATAATTTATTTCATTTCAACTGTGATGAAAAATGTCTACAAATAGTGATCCAAGTGATAAGCATTATTGAAGAACAGAAATGAATTTGTAATACGAAATAATATATATAACTATTTTGAAATTTGTAATTTAGCTTTGGTGAGAAATTAAATCGAGGCACATGTTTTGATATAACATTCCTTGTTTTATCTCCTGGAGCTGCATTGTTCGTGTCACATCACCTCACATATGCCAGAAAAGTGCTTTGCCACAAAAAAGAACGGCGAGGAGAAGTGTGACGTATATACAGAGAAATTCTGATGGACGTAGAGAAACCACAGGCTAGTTCGCTGAAAGGTACTCAACTACAATTTTCGTCTCGTTGTCCAAATTCCACCTAGAATCATATTACACAACAAAAACAAATGTATCATGTTTCACATTTAATAGAACCTCCACAATTTTTTGTTTATGCTCCTGAAAAAGTTTCATCTACATTCGTTCTGATTTAAAACTAAAGTAGAAATAAAAATTGTGTTAAGAACATAAAAATCAGAATGAGACAGTTTGTTTTACGTCTATTGTCTTTTTTACCAAAAAAAAAGTAATTAACCGAGGCTCTGTGGAATAAAAAAAAGGGTTTTTAATGGATTTGTTTTTGTTAACATTTTTAGTCTTCCTTGTTACTATGATAATTTTCATTTGTCACAATGACAAATTTTAATGGTACATATAAAATGTGTACTTAGAAAACAAAATTTTTTAATTTGTCGAATTAACCTTTTTTTAACACTTCTAGTTTATAAAAAAATCATAGATAAGAAAATATCTTTTTGTAACTGCAACGGAAATAGCTTTGTTATCTATATTTAAAAAAAATGTTTTTAAGAGTACATCCATTTTAGGCAAACAAGGGTGTTTTACTATTTTTATCCCTCTGTCCTCAATTCTTCGTAATAGTATTCACTTCATGTAAAAAAAAAACCCCTCAGATCGGAATGTAAAAAATGGTAGGTGATTAATTTGTTTGAAGATATAAAATATGATACTTAAAAAATGATTTTTATATTCGGATCTAAGGATTTTTATAGACGATCTAAATACCGTTACGAACATTATCAAAGGGCATCGGATTATTTATGATTTTTTTTTCCGCATTAAAAAGAAAATTTAAATTTTCTGTCTTAAATGGGTGTTCTCAAAATAACAAACAGATTTGATACGTAGTTAACACAATTCTCCAAATAAATTTTTTACCGCACCCGATGTCTTTCGAATTGCACACAAACACATAAGGAAATCCAGTGCGGATCCTCTGAAGAAGTATATAGTATACTTAAACCCTGTACCAAATTCGTCGTATGTAATTCTAGTGTGGAGAGTACCCGCCGGATTTGTCGCCTCGTAAATCGTGCATCGACTCTCAGTGAGAAGGAATTCTCTAAGGAAAACGCTGCGGCGACACTGACTAAAAATGTGTGTAGGGTGCGGTGCGAAGGGGGGTTTTGTCGACGATAGAAAGGGAAAGGATTGACGATCGTCATTTCGAGGATATCCCGAAACGAGTAGAGCGACTGTCGACGAGCATTGAGGGGATGTAGATACGCCCCTTCTTACCCTCTGTCTAAAAAAGAAAAAAAAAAAAAAAAAAAAAAAAAAAAAAAGGGTACCGGCGCCATTACGCCTAACGACGCTCGTAAGTCGTACGAGGCTTCGTGCCTTCTGTGCTCTCTCTGTTCCTATAGTCTGTGTATGTAGCTTCACCGTAACCCGAGGGAGTGTGCAACAAAGAGGAAGCAAAGGAATAAAGTGGGAGAGTATATCTCGCATCTTTTGGCCCATTATCCTCCTTGCCCTTTCTTCTCCTCTCGCTCTACTTCTACCTCAACTTCTAACACTACTATCGTTGCTAGAGGTATGTATCTTCTTTCTCTACTTTGTACCCCTTCTCCTATGAACCATTCGCTCGTTTATATAGATATATATATATATATATATACCTCTTGCGCTCGTAGACCTCTCGTTCCATTCATGAAAAATCCTAATTCAACCATCTAAATGCATCCGGCGTTGCGACTAAATCGTCGGAAAAGTTCGCGCCGTTACCGGAGACAGCGTACTTTCTGACATAATAAAGCCATTCGGACTTAATCCTCGTACACTTTCCTCCTACTACCCCCCCACCCTCCCTATCTAACCCTCTCTTTCTGTATGTCTGGTGTTATGGACAGTTCAACCTTCAAGAACGTACTTCGGGAATGTACACTATATATGTGAGGCATTCCAGCTGAGTTCGTAGACCCCCGTTGTCGTCACAATTTTTAGTTCATCGGAACTTTGCTTGGGTATATTTTTTTTTTTTTTTTTTGTTGGGCATAGAGAAAAATCCCATTTTTTTTTAAATGTTTTTTTCGGTTCCGTAATTAGTTATTTTAGGAATATATGGGTATCGAGTTTTAGAAAAATTAAGTGATTTTTAGTACTTTGGTCTGCTCTATATTGAATCCAGTATTTTTAATTTTGTAATTTTTAGTTCAGATTTATAATAAGTAACGTTGAAACTTCCGTAGTACCGAGTTTTATTCAAATGAAGTTACTTTTTGCATTTTGGTCCGGCATATTGAATCCGCCATTTTCTTTTCATAATCTTCCAGTTCAAATTTGTAATCAGTGATCTTAAAAATTCGTGGGTACCGAGTTTCATCGAAATCAACTAATTTTTTGCGATTTTGGTTCTCCATATTAGATCCGTCATTTTGAATTCCTGAATGTTCACTTATAATTTTTATTAAGAGCGAACCCACAAAAACCTTCAGGTATCAGATTTTAAGTGAACCGTAAGCAAGGAAAAATGTATAATTACCAAAAATTGTAATACAAAGAACTATATATTACAGAAATTGAAAAATATTTAAAGAATTTATACTTATTTCTCGAATTATAGGAGACATTTTTATTTCTGAAAGTTCGCTCGTGACATCAAAAATTCGCATTGTATCCGAATATTTTTGGTAGAAAATAAAAAAATATACAACATACATTTTCTTTTGAAATCTCTTCTTCAAAAGATCAGGATCGTATACTTTTTCCAAAAAAAAAATCACCGCGTGGTGTTACATTACACTCCAAAAAAATACAAGTGAAGCACCACGTAGTTTTTTCTAAAACAATCCTTTCGTCAGGATTTTTTTAACACCAAATCTGTAGTTCGACGGCACTGGAGACGAAAAGATAAAAAAATAAAAAATTAAATACTAGTTTTTTATGTGCTCTGAAGAATTTTTATTCAACCTCTCGAAATAATCGCCCTTTCTCACAGCAGCTGTATCTACTTTGAACGTCCAGTGGAACGAGAGTGCAATAGTCGGACGGTTGGAGAGTGTTTATGGCAAGTGCTTCGAGCGTGTACCAGTCTGGTACACGAGCCGCGGACAGAGCAACAGTAGATATAGCGAGTAGCGATACGACGTACCATAGCACATACGGTTAGTGGTTGCGGTGTGCACGAGTCCGGCCATCCGGACTTCATAGCCATATGGGAGAGAGCAGAACAGAGCACCATAAAATATAATAGAATTTTTATTCCGATTAAAATGCATGTTGGTTTAGAAACGGTGTAAGTATACTGAGAGCAATATCATAAACAACGCATAAATATAGATGTACACGTACGATAAAATGTAAAAACACTGTAGACATACCGCGCACGAGACCGGCGCTCCGTTTCGTCCTCGAAAAACATAGAAAAACGATTTATAAAACCGTTGAGTTTGTCAGCTCAACAACATGATACAAACGATATACCAATTCGATCGTAAGACAGGGCAAAGTAAAAAAGATCGACGAAAAACAAATCATGTATAATGATTTAGAATTGTGGCTCTTCCCAATTTTCGAGGTTCAACACTTCTTCTTTTTTTTTTATTAAAGAATGCATTTTGCTGTGGACTTTTAAGAATGCTTCACGTGTATTCAGAGAAATTACAAAAAAATAACCAACGTAATTGAAGATACTGCGAACAGTTATTTTGAATAATAATAATGGAAACATGTAAAGAAAAAAAATTATATTTTACAATCCGGGAATTCTAAAAAAATGTCATACGTAGTTGAAACAAAAATAGAGAATTTATTTCATAAAAAAAAAATAAAGTTCTAACCAATTGCACTTTTAGACAAGATTTTTCTGAAGACATATGGTTTTTTTTTTCGTTTTCTTACAATTATGAAATTTCTGCGTTCGAAATTTTTCATGGTACCGGTTTGAAACTATGCGCTTAATGATTTTTAAACATTTTGAGGTGTAATGTGGAAATTTTATACGAAAACATATTTAAAAAATCGCGACTATTTAATCGTTTCCCAAATAAATTACAATCTTCGCGATTATTAAATGTACATTCAATGGTTTTAAACATTCGTTTAAAATCATGCTCAAAATTTGTGACTAACTTTTCAATTATTTTCGCAAAATAAAAAAAAGAACAATTTTGCAATAACAAAATTCTTTAAAAAATCGTAGTTTCAAAAAAAAAATCAGAGAAATCATTTCAGATAAAAGAAAATTCTACCGATTTGTGCTTTTAGTTCAGATTCCATAACAATTTTTTAAAAAATCGTTTCTGTCGTTGTTTTAGGTAGTTTTAGCTTTTTTTAGTTTTGTCATCGCTTTTGACATCTTCGTTCCTAGGAAGTGAAGCAAAAGTGATGTTTCACTCTAAGTGTAAAGTCTCAATTATACGACTCGTGATGTAAGTCGCGCAGAAATCACGGAAGGGACGAAAAGATTGAAGAGGATGGAAGACAATGGCAGAGGCAACCCCGCGGATATATGGGAAGAATATACATATATACATATAACTATACACCTATAGCCGCGCTGCCTCCACAAGTTATTGCACCTCGTTCACCGGCTCGGAATGTAATTACGTTTCCGATTTCTCACTTCTCACGACGCGGGCGGTGAAGCTTGGAGGAGGGTATACGCGGCCGGAGCTTAACGTCAAACCAGATAACCTCGAGCTTGCGCAATTCTATCCTTTCAATTATCGTTTTCCGAGTTGCCACCTGGGGAGACATTCGCCGTCGCGCACGTTTTGGCAAACTAGGAATCAACGATTCCCTCGATATCTTTTGCATATACTCGATCTACCTCGCTCGCATTGTACGATGAAGTTATATCGATTTCCACTAATCTTCATTGTTACCTTTTGTAATAAAAATAAAAATAATAAGAAAATTAAAATATTGATATTACAACAACACAAAATAGAGCCTTGCAAATTGCTTCCTCATTATTTTACATTTTAAAAAAATGTTTACATGTATGCAAAGTAGAATTTTGCAAATTTTTTGCTCTACAAAGCTTCCACTATGCGAATGTACGTTTATCTACTTTGGCTTCGTCATAAAGGAGTTTGCAAGGTTGTACTTTGCAGGCTTGTTTGTGTATGACAAAATTTGTGCATCATAAAAATCGCATTCACAAGATTTTTGAAATTTTAAAATCGTCATGAAATTTAAACCTCTCAACCGATTTTCTTCTAATTTGTAATCAAATATTGCTTCACGGTGGTCAATACGTGAAATAAATTTGAAGCTGGTATCTTTTAATTTGTGCAAGCTGGTGCGCAAACGAGATTTTTCAAAAAATAAAAAATCTTATAAAATTCGAACTACTCGACTGATTTGCGCCATATTTGAATTAAAACCTTGTTTTATCATAGTCTAGAAGTAAAACAAATTTAAGCCCGATATCTCGCAATTTGCGCGAGTGAATGCTCTAATGACGTTTTTCAAAAGTTAAAAAATGTTACAAAATTTGAACCGCTCGACCGAATTGCGTAAAATTTATACCCAGACCTAGTTCTAGGACAATCCACATGTGTACCAAATTTGATTGAAATATGCCTAAAAAAGTGGAAATTTTTTTTATCACGACAGCAACGTTTTGCTTTTTTTGGAATAAATTCGAAATTTATCAATATAGCGACCGTTCCGTAAAATAAATTTATCTTCGATATTCAATAATTGTGAAATCACGTGGTAAATTGCAGCCGGTCATCCCAGAATTTAGAAAAGTAGTAAAAATAAATAAAAGTGTTCTACGGAGATTTAAAAAAAAATTAAAACTGCAATAAAATTTGAAACACTCTATCGGTTCTCGCAAAACTTGGCACCAATCGTGGTTCGCTGTAAGTTCGTTTGTGTTCAAAATTTCAGTCTGATATATCGTAATTTACAAGAGTTATAGCGTGAAAAAGATTTTTTCAAAATTTTCAAAATGCTGTAAAATTTGCAATGTCAAAAGTTGTTGTATGATAGCCCATTTGCGTACCAAATTTGAGGAAAATACATGAAAAATTGCCCGCTATCGAGGCAATTTGCACGTACACATACAGACATTTCGTAGAAATCACTTTTCTCGACGTTTTGGACCATTTTGAGTATGCTGACATGAAAATCTCGAAAAAAAAATTCATGAAAACAAAGCCTCCTCTATGAGGAAGCAAAATTATTCTGTATTATGTACAAACATTACACCTTTGTTATTTTTTATATGCAATTTTCCATAATGTTACTTCCTGCTAGAGGGAGGTTAGTAATGGTTTTTTTTTCAACATCACGGATTTAGAATTGATGAGGTTTTGATTTTTTTTTAAACATAAGTTCGATGCCTTAATTTTCGTGTATTCGATAAATTTTTCTGAAAATTCTACAGATTCGGAATAATATCTAGCTGTGACAAATTTTGACTTAAAATTGAAAAGGTTCTGCCTTGCAAAATTTTTATAATTTCTTTATTGCAACAACTGTGAATCTCAGACTCATGTAAACTAATGTATAAAATGTGTATCAGTTACACACAATGGCAATAAAATAAAAAAAAAACTATGAAAAAATATGTGACTAAGAGAACGACTAAAAAATATTAAGTTCTATTGCCTAACGCCTAGTTTCTATAAATTATTTCAAATTACAGTCAGGACAATTAAATATCTGCACTAAATACAAGAATTACTAAAATTATTTCCGAGCAATGGCGAAAAGCCAAAGCCAACCGGAAGATTTCACCAAAAATCCAGAGGCACATGTTACGCTTTGTAGAATATTCGGCGTATATTATCAAACATTCTATGCAATAGAATTAAATACCATCGTTTATTCCTCCTGCCAACAGCACACTCTACAAGTGAAAATATTTGGTAGATATTAGCGGTATATATAGAATTCACATAGAACAGAAGAAGCCACACGGATGGTGCTTTTATGTTCCACAATTAAATTCCAACTCTCTTGTGCACCAGGTTGCATTTCGTTCGGTGAATTTTCGAGGCTTTGGAAAATCGTCGGTAAATTCCAGAATCGTTGGCATTCCGCATGGGAGTTATGTAGAAAATTGTCGGGAGGAGAGATAAAATGCTGCTCGTGCCTTACAACTAGTGCAAGAGGATCGTTTCGTTATGCTCGTTTCTGGTGGCATATACCGAGCTCTCGGCTTTGAACCTCGTATGTCGAGGGTACGTTAATAGACGCATATACGCGCATACTCTATCTACAGGAAATTATGGAGTTGGTTCGCACAGCTCGAAGCCTTGTATTCATGCGTTGATGCTGGTAGCGATCTACGGCAACACTCTGCTACATATTTGCAACTGCACAACGAGAATGACTTCATGCATGTGGATAAAAGCTTAATTTTCTTCAATTCATCCTCATCTCTAGAACGTTTCTTTTTCTTCTGATCGAGCTGAGCATCACAAAGCGTTGTTTTCTAAATAGAAAACCGTTAAACCTTTTAATCAGGAATCACTGGAGTCTGAATGGGAAAAGAGCAAACAATAATACAGTGAAATGATATAATTAATTTATCGGACATTATAAATTGGATCAAAGTTGTAAGCATAACTTTTGAATTCTGTTTGTTTATTTATTTCATGAATAATGAAGCATCGATCATGATATTTTTAGAATAATCCGCTATGTTGGTGAAGAAAAATTAATTAATTAAAATGAAAAAAAAAGAGTTTGTTCTTTTAGAAATTATCAGAAATGACAGGTGAATTAAAACAATGAAGAAAAGATGGACAATTTTTTTTCTTTTCATGACATTTTTAAAAATGAATCTGTAGATTTTTAAATATTTTTTTAATACAATGTTTCTACATTTTTGTAATGGGACATGTTAGTTATACTTAGTAAAATAAACACATAGTTTTAACAAAATTACAAATTTGTTAAGACTATGAAATAATATAATATGTGAAATATTAGAAGAGACTGTGTGAAGCACGTTTTTAATTCATTTTTGTCCTGATGAATCCTCTAATATATGAGCATAAAAGCTGAGCTAGTACGGTTTCTGCGCTACCGTGAATTTTTAATATACAGAACAATGTACAAGGTGTTAATTAAGAAGACTGCTAATTGGAAAAATGGGAAAAACTGCAAAGCAATATTAAATTTCCCTTTCCATTTGGTAAAGAGTATTAGGTATAATAAAGAAAAAAAAACGTTAGTAAAATTCGTATTGTAGATATACAATCAGAATAGGATGGACATAATTATTCTCAGGACTTTAACCGCAATATTATCAATGCTGTAAATATGCGTTGTTGCTTTTTATCAGTAGTGAAACAGAAATGAACCATCCGAGAAATTTCTAAACATCTTAGACATTTTTTAAAAAATATTGTAGATATTAAACTTATATTAATTGGCTTGTAGATCTCGTTATAAATATTAAACGTTTCTTAAATAATTCAATTCCATTTTAAGAGGACACCAATTTTAAATAAAAAATATGTGTTTCATTTAATTTATCAATAGTAAAATATATACGAGATCCCATTTCTTAATTGCTTGTAATTGTGTTCTGACCTTATAAACAAAATCACTCGAGTCGAATATAAATAATTGTAGGCGAAAATTCTTTTTTTTTAATGGAGAATATTTAAAAATTCATGTTGACAGGAATATCCTCCATAATTTTGAAAGTTTCGGATTTCGGGATTTTTCTTCACATAATCAGAACACCGTTGGGATTTTTCATACGATTTATTTTTACGGATAAAAATAAATAAAACAATTCTTTCTTTCAAACAATCGATTTAACCTCCTCTTAAATTGCTTATAAACAAGTACTGAAAATCTTAAATAAATTTTATTTTGTCGTTTACTTGAAAAAAAAAACACCCAGGTTAATTTTTTGTCAACAGACCTTACGGGGAAGAAGTCAGATCAATTTTACAGATATTCAAGAATCTCTTTAAAAAAAAACATGTACTATTGACATTTCAAATGAAATTTTTTTACAAATGGCAAAAGCATGCGGGTAATACGGGTCAGCTATAGCAATTTTTTTTCTTTTTATACTTTGCACACTTTGAACGAAAACCAGTAGGCTAAATATTCCCAAATAACTTTTATTAAAATTTAAAAAAATGAATTTTTAAATAATCATTTCAACCTTCGGCCCTGTTTTAATTTTGCGTCTATCGCAATCTCTATTCTCATGCCGAAAGGTCTAACCTCAAGCACAAAATTATTGAAATTATGAAAATTATTTGGGAATATTTGGCCAGTTGGTTCCCATTAAAAAATATGCTGGGTATAAAAACGAAACAAAAATGCTTGGTAGATGATCCGCATTACTCGCATGCATTTTCCACCTGTCAAAAAATTCTTTGTCGAATAGGTCAAATAATACATATTTTTAAAAAACAATACTAGCGGCCAATTAAATGAGATAAATTTCACCTGAACTTAAATTAAAAATTATTTATTAGAATTAAAAAACTTCACCTAAACTTTCGATATAACTGTCTTGTCGAATTTCTTGTAAATGACTTTACAGGCGTGACCCGTCGTAGACACATTACACTCCATCAATGAAGTCAAAGTGATACATGGAACAATATTAAAGAATCCTCTGCAGGATTTCTCATGCAGAAAAATCACGACTCGAAGGGCGTCATTTTTATATAAAGAAAAAAAGATATTTAAAAAAAGATAAAACGAGAATGAGGTACCTGGCGAGAAAACGAAGTGATTCGTATTCACGGCGGGTCCGGTGAGCGAGCAGGCAGACGCGCAAAGAGAGGAGTTTGAGCTTCGGAGGGTCGAGAATTCGAGAATGGAATATGAATAATCGTTTCCACGGTTTTTTCGCGCGTGTGCCGGAAAGAATACTGCGGGGGAATAGGCAAATCGAGAAAGGGAGATGGAAAGAGAGGAGTCCGTGTGTATATGGTACGTATAATACAGTGGGTTGCTGCTGCGAAGGGGTTTTCTGGTTGTAGGGCGCGTTGAGCAGAGAGCAGACAGGCAGGCGGCCGGCATTGGCTTGGCAGAGACGCCCTCGCCTACTCGACGCCTTTATATATACTATATTCTACACATATACGCCAGTGCATCACGTCGAATATTCGCTCACACCGAGTGTGAGACTCGAGAGTGAATATCTCTCGATTATAATTCTCCTGAGAATCGAGAGTACGGTTAAGCCGAAATGAGAGAAGACTACGAATAAAATGCGAGGGGTGAAAAAGTCTATTTGGATGATCGTGGCAAAATGTCGCACTTCCTAGTTCTGTATATGGGGCATTCCGTAACATCTCGATGAAGTTCTGGCGATGATGTCTCAGATCGTAATTTTTTATATAAAAGTACTTGTCGAAAAACATGTACCACATTTTTTTTAGATTTTTTCAACACTTTTTAGCTGAGATATAATTTTTTGAAATTTAAAAAAAATTTTTTAAAACTTACGTTTTTAAAAATCTGAAAACGCGAACTCTTATGTTTTCCATAAAAGCTACATTTCATTTTAGTTTCGGCTGTCTCCCGGTTGCAAGTTGCAATATATACAAATTTTCGTAGGTTGTAATTATCCTCATTCGGCTTGTTATTATTTTCTTTTTTTTTCATTTATTTATATCCAAATTCTAATTTTTGCTAAATATATTTTATTGTTAAAAATGCAGAACTTTGACTATATTTTGCTAAGTAGCCTTTCCAACACTGTAACATAGTTTTATTTTTAGCTATTCCACTTTCCGCTTCCCTTAAGGTTTGTTTTTAATCAAGTTGTAAGATCTCGATTCTCAATCGCAGCACAATTTAATTTTTGTGATTTTCAGATGACTCGGCGTCCTTAATAGGAACGTCAGTTTAACATTTAATTAATCAATCAGTCCAGGCTGTTCATATTTTTAAAAAGTAATTCGCCTTCACAGAAAAATTTGACAAATTTGTCGCTGTAACCAACAGTATGTTAAATTATATTTTATTTCTAACTACGCTATGAAAATATTATACACAAAAAAAAAGCTTAGTCAAATACGTGACAGCCCATTAATTACGGTTAGATCCACCAAGTTTGTTACGACAACCAAGTTCTTGGTTGGTCTAACCGCAATTAATCGGCCTGTCACAAATTTTTCTTTTCCATGCACGAAATATATTACGTCCCGTGTAAAAAAAAAAACTCGTCTAATAAACAACAATGCGGCAATAGAAATGAAAAGTATATAGCCCAGCCGCATTATTCGTGCCTTCATGCTATTAATTTTTTCCGCTACGCTCTAAAAGCGTGACAGACGTCCGCCATTCTGTAAGTTGCTAGCCGAGCGAACGAAAAAAAAGATTACGATTAATTAATCATCGTCATTCGGTCATAAATATTATTATGCTAAATATTATTATTATTATGCTAATGTGACATTCTTTTGCCTATTGAGAAATTCATTGTAACTTTATTAAAGCTATTTCGATTTTATTTTAAACATAACATTTCCATTTTTTTTTTAAATTATTTGAATGCCTAAAATTTTTTTTTGGCCTTAAGGCATATTGAAGCAGGTGGCGTTAAAGCTTTTCGTTAGGATAAATTGAGTTCCTGTAAACCTAACGATATTTGGTGCCGCTGGTTACGTGCAGTACGTACCACGTCGTAATCGACCATGATATTACACCCACTTCTGGATATAACGGCTTCGGGCTCCTCGGGCTTACAAAGCGTGAGAGAACTCTATGTTCCTGGGCTCTTGTACCGTTGTTCCTGTCTCGGATGGTTAGCGCTCGAATTAAACCCCAGCAATTTAGGATTTAATGCCATTAGCGAGAAGGCCGACTACAGAATGTACTCGGAGATATTATGTTGAGGAGCTGAGCATACACAAGAGACCGTGGCGGAAGCTTCCATTTAATTTTAAAGGTGGTCCTGACTCGACTCGGCTTCATCACGTTTATGCACAAGAACAGATACATGATACCTAGGTGTGATTTTCGGCTTTAGTATCTGAGCATGGCGAAGTTATAGCATATTTTCGAGAGGTCTGATCGCAATAGTCTGAAAAATGGACTTATTTAAAAATAATGTGCATTGACACCAATCGGTGTTAAATTTACACAGAAATTAGTGGACTCGTTGGGACTGTATAGTGATGTAATTTCAACACCGCATTTTTTTTGCAGCTTAGGCTCGAAAATATCAAAGAATGTTTTATTTATTTTTTGGGTTCGTGGTTGGAAATATGATGTGAGCAGAAGCGTCATCTCGAAATCTCAAAGCGAAATCTCAAAAATCACGTTTGGAAACAAAAAGAAAAACAGTGATGTGATCAAAGTTTTTTTCTTATTCTCCACTCTTATTTATTTGGAAAAAAAGGAAGGAAAAAACAGCACATAAAATTATACAGAATCACAATTTTTAAAGTAACCGAAAAATGGAATGGAGAAATTCAAATAAGAAACTGGATTTATTTAAGTCAAGTACTGGTGTTTGAATTGAAAAGGATTTTTCTTTATTCCTCAGTCTAATAGATTTTTGTTCAATCAACTAAATCCTAATCGATTTGAATAAAATCGTATTCGATTTTAATAAACCGGTGCTTGATTTAAGCACATACAGAATTTAATTGAAATAGATTTTTTTCGTGGGTGTCTGCACAGTGTACATTTTTGTTCTTAAAACGAAAAAAAAAACTTTCTGTGTTGTTTCACAGATTTTTTTTCTTGTATTACCGATTTTTCTATTAAATTTGAAAAGTAACACAAAGATTCTGTAAATTTGGCGAATTCACAAATATTTTTTAAAAATGAAATTACTTTTATTTGTTAAATTTAAAGTAACAGAATCAAAAACGATTTAACAAAAATAATTATGTTAAAACAGAAGAGTACAAAAACAGAAGTTTTTGTACACTTTTTTAAACCTAGAAACTTACAAGTAAAGTGCCAAATTAACACAAAGTTTTTAGGGACGTCTGGTGAACATATTTTTCTATTAAAACTACATCATTTTCAATTTAGTGTTTACTGTCTGGAGTTACGCAAAATAGTGCGTTTTCCAAGTGTCACTTGGGTGACTACAAAAATTCTGCACTCTTTTTTGTGCTTTTTCTTGCGCTTCCCCATTAAAGACAGCTTCAACTGCCAATAAGAAAGGCCTAAAAGTATTATAAGAATGTTAACGTTTTTGTCGCAGGTACATCATCGTGCCGCCGTTTCTTGGAGGAAGACCGAATCTCCCGAATGGATGATTTCCGCACAGCTAATGAATCAGTTGTCTGGAAGAGGCAGAACATCACTATCAGCATCATCGGACAACAGAGATACCTAAAATGTTCGTGGAGTTTAATTGCAAGATATTAAAAGTTCTTGCACATTGCGGGTTGAATTTGTCTCACCATCGTCATTGATGGTGTTAGGGACGTTCGTAACGATGTCGAGGGCATTGACGAGGCTGAACTGCGGGGCAGTGGACGCTGATCGAGCATCGAACAGCACCAGCCGAAGTAGCCACTGTCGTAATCAAACGAGAAACTTTTCTTAGCGAAGACAATATTGTGTGAAAAACGGAAGAGGATCGTGCAACGATCCTTCGAAAAAGCAGTCACGGATACCTTCGGAATGATGATAGAGCATCCGTCGCCGACTCTGTTGCCACCGGCTCTGAATAACAGTAGCTGCTGGCCAGACGGTTCGACGAAGATGCTTTGGACGACACCGGGACCCGGCGAGCTTCTTCGAGCGACACTCATACTTCTTCTAAGCCTTGGTATACTTTTCGCCAATTTGCTCGTTATTTGTGTCATCAATAGTCGTCGATACAGCAAATACATTCATCCACAGGTGAGAGACAAATTCTTGTTTACCGCGTTAAATTGATACTAATTAGGATTTAAATTAAGACTGATATCCGACTTACGTGGCTGCTTATATATAATATGAAAACAATATTCACCTATCAAATAAAGAATTTTTGTCCAGGTAGCAAAAGCATGCGAGTAGTGCGGAGCGCGTATAACTTTTTTAATTCGATTTTACACTCTGCACACTTTTGAAAGAGATTCAATCGGTGAAATATTTTCAAATAATTCTCAGTTAAGCTTAAGATGAACATTTACAAAAGATGTATCAACTGCAATTTTTTTAAAACCATACAGATATTTTCATGTTTAATTGATTCATAGAAAAATGATGAATTTAACGGATAATTGACTTGGAAAATTGGCAAAATCACCCTCATATTTCATTAAGTTAAACCTAATGTAAGGCACGTGATGAGTATGTTGAGCAAGCACCTCAGCTCCTTCATGATCAAACAATTCAACATCTCGCACGGGTTTCTTCCGCGCCAGAGAAGACAATCGTGATGTCGGTGATATGAGATGAGATACGAGTGGAGCTTGTATTTTCGCCTGTGGAGCACCAGCAAACGTGCCATGAATTCGTTAGCATTGGATTACACATTTACGACTGGTGTTCCCCATTCTCATTCGGCAGACAAGAGAGATCCAAAATCTATTCTAGACAGTACCTTAAAATCCGAGGCGTTCAGTTGTTGGCCAGTTTTAAGTGATTTTCAACCACCAGTGAGTGTACATGATGTAAAATCATTCCACCATGTTATAGCAATTTTATTACAAGAGGGAATGAGTTCTGTTGTGTAGAGAAGGATTTATAACTATGATAATAGCGGTAGTAATTAACGAGTTCTTAATGGCGAATTTACATTGGACACGTAACATTTGTAATAATGAAATACAAAATGAAAGGCAGTGATAAACAGGACGACACGAAAGACGAGAGTAGTTGGAAGCTTCTGCCAAAATACCAGCTTAGCAATAACATGAAGTAGCAATGTTTATGGTAGAAAAACAGTGAAAATGTCTAAATGGACACTAAATGGCCAATGACTGTACACTTTTACCGTATCTTCCTCATGCGCGAACCTTTTCATTCGCACCACAGATATTCTCACTTCTCAACCCTCCATCATCTCGAGCACAAGCATACAAGCCTTGACTGCAGGTGGTTGTCGCAGTTGCTATGTGTCGCGCCAGGCGGTTTCGCTGTGACTCATGAATATGTAAATGTCAAACAATATACTAAATACAGGTAGATACAGCAGAATGAGACTAAAGTCCCTTGGAGGCAGCGAGCTTCCCAAGTGTGGGAGATTTTGTGTGAGAGACTTGAGAACGTTATTAGAACTGTCGAGCTCATCGAAGCCCAAGGGCGTTTCCGCAAAATTCACTTGACGAGTGTGGAAGTGTAAAGAGAATTTAAGTAACGAGACGAATAGAAAATACAACAAAAAAGAGTCATTAGGGTGGAATGCAGCTTTCGGTAAATAGATAACATATTTTTTTCACTTTTCTTTTTACAGCCTAAATACTTACTGACGAGCCTCGCTAGCAACGACCTCGCAATTGGCCTTCTTGTTACACCGTTTGGCTTTTTACCCGCTGTCTATGGTTGCTGGCCCTACGGTGAAGTCGTCTGTCAGATTCAGGTAAGCATGTCACAATCTAACAAGCTATATGTATAATATTTCTTTATATTTCTCATATTTATATATGTTGAAGGCAAGATTCATCCACTCTTAATGACTCCGCTTGTAAGGGATTCTGATGTATGAATACATTATTCATACTTTTAAAAAAAATATAGTGTGAAATTCTCATTGGAATGAACTTGAAATATTAACACAAGACTTTTTTCGTTCATAGAAAGGTTATTATTATTATTATTATTATTACAATGAAAAGGAATACGCGATTTGGCTGAGTGTCTTCGTTTTGAAGAAAGAATAAACTGAAAACTTAATTAAAAAGCGTTTACAAAGTTGTTGGTTTTCGCCACTACGAACGCTGCCTGTCAATCTCAGCTCGGAACGAAACTCTTGCACGGGGCGAGTAGTGGTGACCTCTGAGGCAAGAACATTAAGTTTCGTCACCGAAAAAATCTATCTGAACCGCCTCTTTCAGCATTCCAAATGTTAAGAAAGTATGGTATCTGAAACCAGTTTAAATGAAATATCATGATACTAAACTTAATTATACTTTTCCTAAGTATGACTGTAAAACTTTTTTTTTTACGCTGATTACGTGCCTACCATTCAGCGGATTTAAACCCCTCCCAGCCGCCTCTTGTTAACAAAATTAAACGTTCGTACAATAGTAAGAGAGATGAGTAAGTATTCTGGTGGAGTCAACCCTGCGTTCATTATCCAAGGGGCTCCTCGATCCTGGGAAAGGAAATTGCGGCACAGGAACCAGAGGCATATCCGGCTTTCATCCTCGCGCACGCGTATAGGACGCCCCGCGGTGAACTCTATGTGGAAAGACATTATCGAGTTCTCGTTTACGCTTCGCGAGTACACGACAATAATCTCGACGCGTATCCTGCACGAAGTGATTTGCGGCTTTGCCTACGGGATTTTATGATTTTCCGTTCAGATTGGAACATGGTACACCAGTATTCTCGTGTATGTGTGTGTGTGTGTGGGTAACCAGATCCTGGTAGCTATACATGCATGTATATACTTGAGTTTCCGCAACATTGTAGCAAAGCATTTGTCACGCTTAACCAGTGCAACGAGTTACTACAAGGCCTCAATAATTTAGTCTCTGTTTATAGTACATCGTTGGTACGCAGAGGTGAAATCACGTACAGCGTTATATTCACCGTTTGAAATTACCCTCAGCGAATTCGAGAGAAGGCAAGCGAATACCAACTTGGCACCGAGCATCTATTTCGAAATTAATAAACGATACATTATTCCCTTCGGCAACGAATATAATAGAACGTGACGAATTTTTGAACATCCGGGAACGTCCAAGATTATGTTTTTAATAATAATAATAATTATTATAATAATAGTAATGCAATGTTTATTTAAACAGCGAAATCTAAGAGTTTTGCTGATTTAACTATAATATTTTTGAATAACTATCGCAATTTTAGTAGAAGAAAAAAAAATAAGGATGCAATGTTGAAAATTGCACATTGGTTCCTCATTATCTTTCAATTTTCAAAATGCCACGTCCATAAGGGAATATGTTGATTAACACTGACCTTCGACAAATTGAATACCTAGAATCTATTATTAACGATTCATTGCTGAAAAATTATTGAGTAAACTTTTTGACACTACTATTATTATTCAAAATAAATATTCTTGGCATCTTCAAAAGCGTTGAATTTTTATTCAGATTCTTCTCACGTCTCAAATTATTCAAACTCCACTCAAATCAAACGTTTGTTTGAGAATGTATGTACAATGTACCCATAATTCTATCTTACAGTTATTAATAGATTCATTGTGTTACCATTTATAGTAAAAAAAGAAATCCGCCAGACACAAAGTCTGGATGTCCCCAGTTTGGAACGAAATCGTGGCAGAATATCTTCCATATTTCTTTACAGTTATAATTTCATCGATTCCAATAAGTTCACTAATTTAATTAAATGATCACCGAATACGAATCGATATTCATAAGAATTTATAGTCTGTTAATGCTGCAAGGAATGGATGCTAAAAAAAAAGACGTTGTATGATTTACCTATAAAATATGAGGCATTCTCCGACAGTCCAGTCACTTTTTTTCTAATCATATTTTTACAGCAACTCAAACACTTCTTATTCCGCTTTTAATTTGTTATAAACCAGAGTTATATTTACAGAACCTATAGAAAACTTTGTGGAACAGGGAAACAATATTTGGAGGGTCTGAAAAAAGTCTTTCGAAAGTTATAGTCGCTGAACTGACGGACAACGCTTTATATACAATTGCAATGTTCTCCTTAATGAAGCTTTGTAATTTTGCAGTGAGAAAATACAATCGACGTACTTAATTAATTAGAATCTTAACCGCGAGGGCTCGTGTCTCCGGTGTTCTGTGTAAGATGTTTCAATCATGTTCCTTTACAGAATTAATATCACTCGAGGGATCAGAGAGTGTAATGAATACGAGGCGTTGTCATAAGGTAGATGTACCCGTTGAACCTTTGGGGGAATACTCCTCCTGCTGAAATATATATTTCAGGATTTCTCTTCATTATTCAGACAGTCCTCACTATACTGACAAGAATTTCTGCAACCATAGAAGTGTGTGCGTGTGTGTACAGAGTATCAGGCACTGACGAACTTCCGATTTTCTTGTCCCTCGTCTATATTTTAAATAAATTTATCGTTCACCCTCTGGACGTCAGGCACTCACGCGATATTTCGTGTTCTTACCCTCGCTTTTCCACTCTTTTCCAGCGTGTCCGTCTCTCGTGGAACGAGCGAAAAACTTTCCACTTCACCGAGAGGCGCCAAGTGTGTCTTCTATTTTTTGCGCTTTTCTCCTTTTTTCTTTTCCTGCCCTTAGAAGTGATTTCTTGTTACACACTCTCGTCACGGGATTTCTTTTTTATCCTCTCTGATAACTTGTTTCGTCGACACGTTAGACAAATGCTTCCATTACTGGTCATCTAAGTGATTTGCTCTTATAGAAATATTCGCAAGAGCCCTTAGAATGACTGCCTATATATTTTTTGTATAGTAGAAATAACCAATCCATCTATGCGAAAATTCGTATCGTCAGAATACTATGTCTTGAAAAAGAATATCGGTAACTGTATTTTATTCTGTTTTTTTTTTTTTCGTTTGCAAAAGAAATGTTTCCGTTGAAAAAAAAATTAATAATAATGTTGTTAAGAGCATGATAAACCTTTTTGTGAGAAATTATTAACATAAAAAAAAACCATCATAAAATACACAACTGAACGCAGTGTATTTCTGAGGCTCGAAAACCAATTTGTTAAAATCTTTTTTTTCTACATATTTTTTTTGTATTTTTGTACTTTAGTTTGCAAAAGTAAAACTTTTCTGAAAAATTAAAGAAAAAAATGGTTATAATCCGTAAGTATTGTATTACTGTAAATTTGTAATGGGTTACAAATATATTCCGGAATTGAATCGTAATAAAGCTGTTTTTGATACAAAAATTACTGCTAGAGTTACAAATGTGCCAAATATGTAATTACTAATTACAAAATTGTAATTGTAATGTCAATATTATTAATACGAATTTGACAGAGACTTCTGCCGAGTTGATTAAGAGATCTACGTATCTGAACATCCAGGTTTAATAATTTCGAAACTCTAGTTCGACATTGGGAAAGTCTTACATCAAACCAATGAACCGTAGTTGGTGGAGAACACCAACCGTGATCGTTGACTCTACTGGGGTCTACCTCAACACAACCTCAAAGGTCTAATCCAAAGTAATACTTGTATATTGTCAGAGATGGCGACACTGGGATGAATAAAAAATAGAGAAGAGTTCAGCCCGTAAATTTTCAGTCCCGATGTACCGATTTATTTTTTTTTGCAGATGACTCGTTATAGAGGGTTCATAGTGGATAGTGGGTGCCGAGTAGGTACGCGTTATTTACAAATTTTTGTTGAAGTGGCAAAGTGACTTAAAACATATTGTATATGTTTAAGTCGAAGTATTACGTTTTGTATTTTTCCCATCTTCATTAAACAAACAACAAATACGTTTATTATAATTTTAACAAAAAGTAATTTATCATTTTTTTTTGCTAGAGTACACAGTAAAAGTTAAATTGATAATTGTGTATTTTTAACAGAAATATCGAGTTAATTTGACACCAATTTTTTAATCATATTCTAGTTTTACAAATATGTATTTTTATTTTACACCATATTTCTGCCACTTTCAATTTAACATATAAAATAGTGTGAATATAAAAATGTGCCAAATTCAGATTATTTATGTTACTCTTCGAATTTAATGAAAAAAAAGCTGATTATTGTCATAGTCATGTTTTCTAAATATGATTTCTCGACGTTTTGGAACATTCTGAACACGTTTATATGGAAAATTAAAAAAAAATTCACAAGAACAAAGCTTCTTAAGGAAGCAAAAAACCGTAAGATAACATTTCTTCCTTAAAATTACCTCAAAGTTTTAGTCCAAACTAATATCTGTATACAGAGATGGCGACACTAGAAACAAGGAAAAAAATGGGCAAGGATTCAGCCCGTAAATTTGCAGTACCGATTCATTTTTTTTTTCTTTTTGCAGATGACTCGTTATAGAGGGGCGTATCATAGTGGGTGCAGAGTACGCGTTATTGGGTGAAGGTCTTTCTCGGAATTTCTCTCTAGCAGCAGTAGCTTTTGCCCGTTTGGTACACGTACCGGTAGTAGTGCTCGTTGGAAACGAGGCCAGAGGCTGATCCTGCGGCCCTCCGGATTATCGGAGCTCTCTTTTTTACTGGCCCTGAGCCAAAGCTTGCCCAACCGCGTCTCTCGACCATCCTCAAGCATTTCACGCTTGCTTTATGACCGGACCGTCGGTGGCTGGCCAGCCTGTCGTATAGAGCACCGGCGATTCACCTCTGAGCGTTCTTCTTCGTCTTCTTCTTCTTCTTATTCTCCTCCATGCCTCTTTGGTCTTATTCTTTTTCCTGAGGCGCGTGCGAAACCTTGTCTTTCTGTAGGTTGCGTTACCTTCTAGACCTCGCTGTACTCTTGCTATTTCCCTGAGGTGTCGTTCGAAAAAAAACACCGGTAAAAAGTCATCAACTTGTCGAAAACTTTTATTTTCTCGCATCCAGAAGAATCAACATTTTCTATAAAATTAAAAAAACTTCCTCTACGCGGTGAGAAGAGTAGATTGGTTGGTTTAAGGGATCTTTTTTTTATAAAAAAAAATATATACATCACTTGGCAAGTGCAAAAGAATGAAGCTTTTTCATAAGTATTTTTTTTATTTCACTTAATTGTTGCAAATATTTTATTCATTTTGCTTTATATATTTTTGTTAAATATATTTGATTCGATGAAAATCGGTAGAAAACTTCGGATTACATAGCTATTTGAATTAATTTAAATTAAAAAATTTAATAAAATTTAAAAATTTTAAACATTTGACACGTTTCGAAACATCTGTCACTTACGCCGAAATAATCGAACAAACTTGGTAATGAATTTTGTGCAACAATTAATAGAAGCGTTTCAGTTTTATTGAACATCAAATCTTAATATTCCTGATTATTGAGACTTATGAAGAAAAAAAAAGTGTAACTCGTAAATGACTTGCGTAATTCATCTAAAATTTGTCAGACTTATTACAGAGTAAGTTATTAATTATAAATTACAATTGTTGTTAAAATAAATCGAAACAAAATTTTATACTTTCTTAACCAATAAAATTTCGTTAAATTAAAAAAAAAAAAATTCGTTCAAAAAATTTAAACAAAGATTTAAAGTATAATTTCTTTTATCAGTGAATAAAAATTTGAAATTAATGGGAAGGCAATCTGTAAAGTTTTTTTTTTTAAACCAACACAAATATTTTATGCTGTCTAAATATGTTATTGTTCGAAATTTATTTATTTATTTTTCATGGTAATCGCTCTTTTTTTTAAGCAAACAAAAAAAAAATGACAAGTTCATTAATCCAGACAATTACAAAGCAACCAAAAAAGATATTTTTGCCTTTAACCGAATTTATATTTTGACTGCGTTTTAAACAATATTTATATAATTATACCCTAAACAAAGGTTATGAATGAAAGACAAAAACTATGGCTTGGGAACTTTTTTTATTTTCCACTTATATGGTTTTCTTTTTAATACAATATAGCAGGTGGGGTGGATGTGTTTTACGCTACATTTTTTTTTTATTATTAAATCAGGGTTTACGCAGTGACTGTAGGTGCCAGTGTGCAGTCTACAATATTAAATATGAATACGGTCGACCGAGCAGCCGAGATTAAAAATTCCGCATAATATTCGTGTTGTGTTGCTTGCGGCTTCGTGTTGCCGCTGCACACAGAATAAAACGTGGCCAACACACCCGATACCGAAGTTTTGACGCGATATTACCGTGGGGAGATGGGAATCCACGTACGGAAAATCCAGCTCACCGTGCGAACCAACGACTCGTGACATGTTAATTTATCTCGCGCATACAGTTCTTCGGATATGTTTCGCATTTCGTCGAATGTGACGGCAATCACATGCTTCCTCTGTACTTTTATGTATTTTCAAGCAGAGCATTCGCGTGTACCATTCAAATAACATGAGACAGGTATCGTTCTATTTTGCACTCACCTCCAGAAAAATTGCTGGAGCGAGGGTCACATATATTAAAGTATTGCGACACCGAAGAAAAATATCCTATATGAAAATCTTATCTACGAGATAAAAGGGCTACTGCATTTCACAATCTTAAAGATCTTTTTATTTATTTTGAAAATAAATTGTATGACACTTCTATTAGAAGGATCAAGAAATGTAATAGGTTGAAAAAACATTTATAAATATATAGTATATTGTTTGGAATTATAGTCATATTTAAAAAAAATCATACATGCGTTATGATTATTCTTATATTTAGATCTTTCTTATTTGCCTTATAAATAAGAAATCGTATATTTCTCTTTTGCTGGAGTAATGAGAAAATGAAGAAATTATGAAAAACGTTTACAGTTGAATATTGAAATGTTTAAATGTTTAGCCAATTTCATTAAATTAGTAATATATGCTTTCAAATCATTTTTCTAAATTTAACAAAAAAAATGACGTCCTAGTTTTTACAGGAGAGAAAAAAAAATAAGAACGTGCAAGAGACATTTATAAATTCAATGATGTGTTTATGTCTTTAGTAATTTTTTCAAAATGATTTTTCGTATTTAGATATTTTTTATTTATCTTTAAAAAAGAATTATGTGCTGGTAGAAATTGTATGTTGCAGGAGAAACCGAGAAAATTAACGAAATGTGAATAACGTTTATAATTCAATAATAAAATGTTTCAATCTTTAGTCAAATTAGTAATGTATGAATTCAGATATTTTGTTAAAAGGAAGTTAGGCTTATGTACAAAATATATAATTTGTTATTGTCTTAAGTAACCATATTATAGGTTCGAGTGATTAATAAGAGTGTTTTTTTTTTAATATTCCATTTTTTTCAGGCACTGCTTAGAGGGGCTCTAACTCAACAAAGCGCGGTTATTCTCGTTTGCATGGCGATTGACCGTTACGTGTGCATGCTGCACCCTCGTCGCTATCATCGGCATTCCTCGAAAAAGGTGAGATTAATCGACATATAAAAAAAGTAGAACCTTGCAAATTGCTTCCTCAGTATTTAGTATCTTTGATAAAGTCGTTTTTTACAAAACTAACCCATGAGTAAGTATGTTGATGAATTTTGGCATCCTCATAGAGGAAACCTTGTCAAAAAAAGGCTTTGTCAAAGATACTAGATAATGAGGAAGCAATTTGCAAGGTTCTACTTTGCAGGCTTATTTAAGCTCTAAAGACATTATACCACATTTTATTGAAATCTGTTGAGAATTAAAAAAAAAAATTCGCGACAGACCAATGTTTTGGATTTTTTGGAAAATAAAAAATAACAAACGCAGCGATCGTCCCTTGTACCAAATTCATCTTTGATAATCAATAATCATAAAGTCACGTTGAAAATTGCAGCTGAATATTTCAAAATTTACAGGAGTTGAAGTCTTAGCAGACATTAAAAAAAAATTCTGAGTATCGTGATATGAAAATCTAAAAAAAAAAAAAAAAAAAAAAATTGACGAAAACAAAGCTTCCTCTACGAGGAAGCAAAAAAAAATATATATATATTTGAGAATGGAACCAAGTGTTACGTTCTCCAATATTGAAGCGGACCAATCACTGTCAGCTCTGACCGTGACGAGATCAAATGAATAAATATAGATCAACTCCGGACTAGTTTCACCGATAATTGGTTTAGCGAATCGATTGCCTCGACTCGCAGCTCACCTTCGTTGATTAATGGAATTAAGTACAAATACATGGAGAGAAGGGTATAGCGAAAATTACCATATATCTAGTGAAAACTAACATACATTTCTATTAGAATCTGACGACTTCTTTTTCTCACTTCTTCCGCTGAAAATAGCGTTTTTGATGCTATCAAAAATATAACATGCCATTAAAAAACATTAATCACGGAAAGACATTACATTTTTTTTTGCCTAGCCTCTCTAAAGGTACCTCAATTAAAGGTGCTCTCTACCTTGAAGTTGTATATGACCAATTATGAAACAGATCCGGCCAAGTGGCCAGGTTGGCGGCTAAAGCCCCATATCAAATGTAGATATATCGTGAATGAAGCATAGGAGCTGAATTTCCATATCTATAGCGAGCCTTTGAGTAGCAATGCTTGCGAAGCTCTCTTGTTGCTACTGTTTGGTTGAACAAGGATCGATGGTGTCTAAACGAGAATTCCCTCGGTAAACTTCTATAGCTGTGCGAAGCAACCTTTCACATCCACCCTTCGTAATACAATAACGTATAGCCGAAGTTACGATATTCAAATCAATGTGAAATATAGTCTAGGTGTTATTGCAACTGTGTAGCTAGTTTGCTCGATCTAACAGCTAGTTTGTTATTGCCTATCTTTGATGTAGTTTCCGTATAACAAGTATCAAAAGCGACGATAATATTTTTTAATCATTTTATTCGTGTCGATCGTTCCTTTCACGCTCTCTTCCTTTCTCTCTCTGAACTCGATCTCGAAAATTCTCCGCAATAGACTCAACGAGCTTTAGAGGTGTTAGCTTGACCCTACAGAGCTATAAAAGCTCTTCACAAGAGCTCTGCCAACTAATGGGTCGTTATACACTGGGGATTTTACCAATTCAACGTGTAAACGGATTGGTCGGTCCTTTGATAACAAAGTTTACCTAACCAACGTGTTGTATCCTTCTCGACTTCCTTCACTTCCATCGCTTGTGCCTTTTGATGCTGGTATTCCGCTAAAGCAAGCATCACTATCACATCCACTTCTAACTCTCAGGAACGTGTGGCCTTTCGTCGTCTGCAGATTGTTTCTCAGTGGACTTGATAGTGTCTGTTGGAATGTTACAGCAACTAACTTGTTTCACTTGAAATTCTCGAAATTGTTACAAGTAACGTTTACTTGATAAGGATGCCTTTGAAAATACTGTTCAAAGATTCACAGATTCCTTACAAGAAAAATAAATTGTGGAGTGCAATAAAGTAAACAACTTTACGAAAGTTCGTTCAAAGTTACGCTACAAATATGATGTATTCTCCATATGAATTAGATTTTTTTATTGGGTTACCAGTACCGATATAAAAAAGCCCAGTGGAAAAAAGGTTGGTGTTATAAATGCTTTACAAAATGTACACATTCATGTCATTTGACCGCAAACAATAAAACATTAATCCATCGAGTCAACGTTGCAAGAAAACGATAAAAAGAAGGAACAAAACTCGCAAGAAAAGAAATAAATAAACGAACGACTGAATTATCAGGTCGTTTGCGTGTCACGATTTACCGCACGGAGTGATGGACTCTCTATACAATAAATTTAAGTGATATTCTCGAAAACATGAGGCCATTATATCTGTCTGTTGTGTAATATATTCTAGGGGTGATTAAAATGTCTGCTCTACCACATATCTGTCATATCCGAGTCGCTTGTTCATTGCTAGAAATTCCGCAGCTATTAACAGTGCCGTTGTCGGGGGCTCGAAAATATCAAGCGAGTAAAATTTCTGTTCCGTGAAAATTCGTTCGCACGAGTTATTATATTCTGGATGGTTGTGGCTCACGAGCTGGTGTGCATTGCACAGTAGCGGCTTGGGAAACGAGAATGCTGGTGACGGTAAAATATGTCGTACACTATCCCACCGTCGTTTCTCTCTTTGCGTGTTGCCAGTTTCAAAATCAACGGGATTATTACGCCACCGCATCGCTTCTCGTATTTCTCCAGTCTATCCGACTATTAACGTGGGATGCTGTTTGCGATTCGCTGTGGCGGAATGTCACGCTGGACCAAAAACCCAGTCGGCAATATAGTGGCTAACATCGGCCAGCCGCTACCACTGGATCCGTTAGCCGGAAGTTAAAAGAACAAAGAAGTATTTACATGAATTACTAAAATTTCGACGTAGAGGATTTTGTCACCGGTAGCCGAACAGTTTTCTGGCTAACACATCGCCGTAAGCTTTAAATTATTCGAGACGAATTCTGGACTTTGGAAGTAATTGTTAATTTGAAATAATAGTTTACCGAAATACGTAATGTTGAAAACAACGGAATAATAAATAGAACGGATAATGTCCGCTTCAATTGGCCGAAAACGCGGAATTGCAAATAAATTCAGATTTTCCAATTTTAGCTCAATAGCCCTTCCGCCACATTGAACCGGAAGTTTCTGAACCAATTTATTGCCTTGTTCTTTTAAATTGCATTCAATGTTTCAGCGTAGAACACTTCCACTTTCAATTGAGATTTATCAATAATATAGTTACGTTAAAGGCGATGTGAATACACCAACAAAGTTACGACAAGTGTGAGAGAGATGGCTGATTTTTACGATCCTGAATTTCCTTGTCACAATAAACGATTTTCAGTTGAGTTTGAAACACTATTTCTTAATTTTCTCAAATTTCGCGGTCAAGTTAAATTATCGCAAACAAAAGTCTTTGTTAACTTGCCCAACATATACAGGGTGTCTCGCAACTATATCATGATATTTATATATTCGAATAGGGGAGATCGCGCTGAACAAAAAAGACTACGGTCAAAATTTTCTACGACCAAAATTGACCAAGTTATTAGAAAATTAGAGTTAGCCAATCACAGACCGTTAGTTTCCGCGCGGAAACTCGAATTCTGCGCGGACACTCACGGTCGAAAACGGCGTTTTGAACCGTTAGTGTCCGCCCGAAAACTTGAAATCCGCGCGGACAGTGACGGTTGAAAACGTCGAAAAAGGCGTTTTCAGCCATAAGTGTCCGCCGGAAAAATCGAATTCCGCGCGGACACTAACGGTTCAAAACGCCGTTTTCGACCGTGAGTGTCCGCGCAGAATTCGAGTTTCCGGGCGGACACTAACGGTCTGTGATTGGCTAACTTTAATTGCTAATAACTTGGTCAATTTTGATCGTAGAAAATTTTGACCGCAGACTTTTTTGTTCAGCGCGATCTCCCCTATTCGAATTTATAAATATCATTAGACAGTTGCGAGACACCCTGTATATCAAAGATCCAAACATTTCTTCTAAACCACTTTTCTCGACATTTTAGACCATTCGGAATGTTCTGACAAGAAAAACTCGAAAAAGAATGTTTCACGAAAACAAATCTTCCGCTATGAGGATGAAAAAACCTATTTTCATAAAAGAAAAAAAATGTGAAGCATGAAAAAAGTCTGGAGGTCTTGATGTTTTGCATTCAGATCGGCTATGATATTTTGGGTAAAAGGAGAGGATATGAATGACAGGATGATAATTTAAGATGAAAGTCAACGATAACTATAGTCTCTCGGGCTCGAAAGTTGTGAGAACTTGTGTACAGCAGCCGGTGGCTGTGCATAGTGAAGAGTGAAGCTTACGGCGTGTTTCTGTGTTTAAACGACAAAGACGAGCTTAAATGATGCGCGCGCGAGGTGTATTCACCAGGGAAACAATAGATGCGCCTGTTCGTCCAACCGGCATGCGCATTTTGTGCCTCGTTTATACTGTAGCTTCCGTGTAAAATACTTTATGTGCAGCATTGTTTTACGTGTGAAAAGTCATTTTCCAGTTTTTTATCTTCATTTTAATTTTTGACTTTTTTTTTTGTTGTACATTCCAATCTCACAAGTCAATACTTTATATTTGTATAGTATTATTGCACTACAAAAAGTGTATTTCTCATTTTTTTAAATCCTCAAACAATGCATCCTAATGGAAATAATTGTATTTTTTATATGATTTTTTTGTTACTTGAGCTCCGTGCAGTATTGTTGCACGTATAAAAATTGCTTTTCCAGCTTTCGCTTCCTCATAGAGAAAGCTTGCATGAAAATTCAAAATTTTGAACTTTTTGAAAATTCCATGAAAATTCAAAATGAAAGTCGATGCTAGGTACTCTTGGAAGCTCTTCGTCCTAGAACGATTGGGACGAGAAGAAGGAGGAATAGCGTTATGCGAGGATCCTCATGACGATATTTTGGGCAATTACGTTGCTGTATATTCTCGATCTAATTTCGATACACTCTACGCAAATAATAGGCGTCTTTGAAGTCTCGAATCTCATATTCTACATTTAAACATTCGTTAATTTTGAAATTCGAGATTTTAGCCATTCCAATTTTTATCATACGAGATTTAGACTCTCATCCTTTAGATAGATTTTTACGTAAGACTCATCACTTCAGAAGTATTCACTTACATTGTCATGTAAGTTTTATTGCATGTGCAGTGTATTATTGGACTATGAAACGTCCCTTCCTAATTTTTTATTTTAATTTCATTTTATTTTTTATTCCTGAAACAATGCGTTCTAATGGAAAATCGTCGTTCCTTTAAATAGATTACTACGTGAGAAGAATCATTGTGGAATTTATAATGCTGCTTGCAGTTAGCCAAAAGGAGAGAAAAGTAATATACGTCGAATAACCATCCTCGTTGCTTTTGCGATTTTTTTGTTTCTCTTGCACTCGTCAAGACGTGATTCGATATCGAAGCTTAGAACCGGCAACCAGAGGAAAACGACGAAAAGAACAAGACGAGGCTGGTGCTTCTGCTGTGCTGTGCAAATTGAAAACTCGAACGACGAGTTCTCCTTCTTGTTTTTTTTTTTTCCCATTCAGTTCCACTTCGTCTCTACACTTCGCTTTCACTCCTTCTTACACGCGCCTCTCTTTCTCTCTGTACTCTCGAGTTCGATGGCAGATTACGTTTTCGTTGTAAGAAAGGGAGTGAAGGAGTAGCGATTTGTGGACACCCTTCATCTTAGGTTGGGAAGCAGCGCAGATTCCGCAAGTGAAAGAAATAGTGGGCAGGAAATCGACGGGTAAGCCCTGCTATTACTTGAAGAAGTATGGCAAAATCATCGGGAAATTGGAGTAATAAGATAGAAAAATGTTGTACAAAAGTAAGAACGAGAAAACACATCAGATAATTTAGATTATTCAAAGTTATCATTAAATTATTCAAAGGCTGGTTTAATTAAAACAGCTTTAAATTTTTTTTTTCAAAAACGTACATTTTACAATTGCAAAAAAAACTTTGAAAAATCATCTATAGAATTAATTTCATGTAAAAAAGATCAAATTTGTATCCAATATGTCAAACGATTTTTTTTACTCATTCATTAATAACTTTTCGGCATTATTATTATGACTAAAAATATATCTGTCGCCTTTCAAAGGATTCAAATTCGATTCGAAACAAACTGTTGTCTGGAAACGTGTATTTTATTTTTTTTTGTATATGTAATGCAGCATTAATTGAAATCGACGATGTCACTAAAATGTTACCAGTTGAAGTATTTTATAAAAAAAGCTAAACGAATTAAACGCTTTTTAAATGAGGAAACCTATTGCTGTTATATTTTTTACGGATATTCTCAATGTTCTAAGTAACAATTTATATCTGAAGAGAAAAAAGACAAACCTTAATAATGTTTGAAAATAGTGCAATTTTAAAAAAATACATTAATGAAATTTTCCAAATTAACATTACAAAGCCCACCGACGCTTATAAATTATCTTTAATCTCACGACGCATCAGCCGCTTTGATTATATCCGGCAATTTACCACCAATGATCCAAATTAATCGTCGGTTTTGCGATACAACGATCTTGTGTAATATACATAGAACCGAGACTATACGCTGATCGTTTCCAGTGATTGCGATGAGCCGCGGTGTGCTACTAGCAGCACCTATCACAGTTAGGTAGAAGTATACATAGACTCCAAGCGTTTGTAGGGGTAGGTTTACCGCAACAATGCGTGGGAGGGTTAGCCGGTAGCCTATCGTGTTAGCCACAGAAATTTAGGAAGCGTTTTGCTGTCCCTATCACTCGTCAATATCCCATAACGCATGGGAAGCCACGGTAAACCGGAAAGTTCAACTGGGCTTTAAACTATCGATCTAGAATGAGAAGAGCGAACTTCAGTTATGCAGCCAACTCGGTCCCACAGAGAGAATCTGAAATCGAGTATATACTAAACATTCCATGTCACTTCAGCCACTAAAAAATCATTTTTCACAGCGCATTTCCAAAAATGACGTCAGGTATATGATTCCCATGTTGTGACCGTGATATAATTGCTTTTTATATTTTCTTTTTATGACGAAATTATTATTTTTTTATTCGAACAGTGATACCTTGTAATCGGTTTAAAGAATATAAAATCGAAAATCTGCAGCTTCTATGAGAAGTCATTAAGAGTTGGTTAAGTAAGTCGAAACTGTTTTTTTTTAATAGTGAAATCATCGAAAATTTCTATTTTTTAAAAGAAGGGGTGTTGACAAAGAGAACAGAAAAATAATTTGTTGTATTTTTATTTTACGAAATATTTTGAATTTACAAAAAAGTGTCATTTTTTTATTGGCAATATATGTTTCTGATTAACTCAAGCTAAAAAAGTGACTTTTTCTTTTTACAGTATATTTAAAAATAATTTTTACAACAAAATATTTGTCAATTCTGATTTAACACCTTTTTTTAAATTCAACAAATTGATACATTTTTTTCACTTCTAATTTTACAGCCAAATTTACGAAACACTTCTGTAACCTGTAAAGTTCTGCAAAAAAATCTGTCATATCAAGTAAACGCCGTTTATACTTCGAAAATTATAGCTGCGATGTCGAAAAAAAAAAAGTTGTAGCAAGATACATGAATAAAATTGAAAAAAAAAAAACACCATTATACAGAATTTCTTGTAAACACATAATCTTGTTATTATCCTTTTTTTGGGATTTCTGTTTTTTAATTGACCGAACTGACATGAAATGCGTTATAGACAAGATTTGATAGCGGATTAAAATGCAAAGAGCCAAATCTAGCTTCGGGTGAAAGGAACAATCGTTGGTACCGCAAGCCATCCACTTTTCCTCGTATATTTCACCCAGTGGCAGTAAGAGAATGAATTAATTGTCCTGTGAGAAACGAGCGATGGTTTTAATCATTAAACTGTCGAGAAACTGAAGTTTGGTACCGCGGTTTGGTGCTTTATGAAAGCCCGTAGCAAACGACCACTAAACTCTCGAATGATGACGTTTATTACTAGGGCAAGCTCATTAAAGATACGATAAACAGTGCACTATTAACGAGGTCCAAGTCCCATATACTCCTAATGTATAAATTTTTTTGACACGACTGCATAAGTTTGGAGACAATTTTCGTTGCAAATGTAGACCTAGAAAAATCTTCTCATGGAAGACCTAGCAAAATCGGGCCCTGGGAGAAGGAGGGGGGTCTCATGGGGACTCAGAGACTTCAAGCCCTTGGAGGGAACTTTCATGAGGCACTTACAAAGATCAAGCCCTAGAACGATGTTCTCGCAGGGAACCTAGACAAAAATCTGGTCCGGGAGGATGTGAGGACTAATGACCCCTACAGGGTGGTGGCAGCGATATATTTTTATAATATAAAGAGAGGGATATATATATATAAAGAACATCGATTTGTTGGTAAAAGCTCTGTTCACCTAAAATGCAGACCATGAGATCGATGTAATAAATACCCATTACCCTCGTGGCCTCAAACCTGCAGCTCGCATTGTTCAACGAATTATTATTTATGAAGCATGGGCCGTTTTTCAAAGCTAGAGAAAGAGGTGACTCGTGAGTACTCTCTCTCTCTCTCTCTCTCGTATTTCCCGCTTTCACTCAGAGTATATATATTTACGCGTGGGCGTTACCAACGGTGAGTTTATCGAGGTAATTCGAACGGTATTGCTACTAGGAGTGGGGTCCATCGGACCATCGATCATTTCCTCGTTTCCGCAGGGATACCTCGCTGGATACTCTCCGGAGTACCTTTCTCATTCGCTTTACACTTTTTTTTTTTTCGATATACACAAAACGGTAGGATAATTTATCTTGCTCTCGTAATACTGTAAACTTAATTTTTTTTTGCTATATTTATTATGAAGTGAATTGGAGGTGACAGATTGGGTTTACCGGGGATAACTGGATTTTGTTAGGAGCATTTTGTTTCTGGATACATCTTGTATAGAATTTTGAAATTCCACGCGGAGTCGTAAATATTATAGAAATATTACTTGGATGTATAGCAATATTGTAGGCGAGTTTTGAAATTTATTATTAATGGTGTTGAAATATTGCAATGTAGCTTAAAAAAAAACGTTGCATGTGTGATATTCTAAAACCAGTGCTGAATAACATTGAAATAATATATTTGCAAAATATTGCAAACGAATTTTCAATAAAATAACAATTTTTGAGTCACCAGAAATTTCCTTTAATTAATTTTTTAAATAGCGTGTCATAATACAAACGAATTTGATTAATATTAAAATTGAAATCCACGAATATCTGGGGTCGATGTTTTATATCCACAAAATCAGAACATCAGAATTGAAAAACGCAGATTCAATATGACCGGCTAAGTTATAAAATTCAACTCAAAATATACAAAAACGAAACTCTACTTTAACCATAGACGTATAGGAATAATAAAAATTCTTTTCTATAGATGAATTCTTTCGTTTTTTAAAACAAAGTAATAAAAATGTTGTGTCTTGAATTTAATGTCATTAAAGTTAAATTGGGGTAACATAATCCACATGATTGTGAACAGATACTAAAAAACAGAGGGGAAAAATGTATCGATATTATCTCAAACAAGAGGATAATTTATCTTGCTCTACTAATACCCTAAACTTGATTTTTTTTTGGCTTTAATATATGAAGAGATGAATTGGAGCAGTGCCAAAGAGGTTAAGACGACAGAAACACCTGCAAGTCTTGAAAAGAAAATTGTGTTACAATTGCATATGTAAAATCTGCAAACTCTATTTAAAAAAATACTTCTCCGCAAGCTTAAAAATTAAAATATTGTCGGACAGTCGTGTTAACCCTAACGTCGTACCGATAATAAAAAAAGACTTTGCTATAGATGAATTTTTGCTTCCTCATAGAGGAAGCTTTGTTTTTATGACAATTTTTTTTTCGAGGTTTTCATGTGAGTATACTCAGAATGGTTAAAAACATCGAGAAAAGTAATTTAGAAAAAATGTCCGTATGTATGTGTGTGTGTGTGTGTGTGTGTGTAGGGATTCGAAAATTCAATCGCCTCTCACTCAGTAACCGTTTGAGCGATCAGGCTCAACTTCGGCACGCAAGTAGAGTATTTGTCCTTCTTTGAATGTTGCGATTTTTAACAAAATATATATAGTCATTAAGATTTTATGTCGTTTTTAGTTTGTTGAAAAAAGGGCGTTGTCGCTCTAACTTTCGTAAAAGTTCGGCGATTTAGCTAAATAGTTCTTCATAACTGGAGATACGTTCAATGTTGTTTGGTGTTGAATTTGGATGAAGTCGGTAAAGCGATTCGGATTTTACGGCATTTTGAAATTTTTGGAATTTTTTTGGAATTTTGGAATTTTTTTTTGGAATTTTATTTTCTAGTGAAAAAGAAGTAAAACAAGGCTGCAAAGTCGAACTTTGCAAATCGCTTCCTCATTTTTTTATGAGGAAGCCAAAATTGATCATCATACTTCCTCATAGAGGTACCTTCGTCAAAAGTGAAAAAATGAGGAAGCAATTTCCAAACTTCGACTTTGCAGCCCTTTTTTAATTCAAGGAGGATTGTGCGTGTTAAATTGTGTGTCATTGAAGTTAAATTGGTGCAAAATGCAATTGAGAGCAAACAGATTCTAAGAAGTAGGAGAAAAAATGTATGGAAACCTTTCTCATTTTATTCAAATTTTTTTTTTTTTTAACCAGGGAATGTAAGGATAATTTATCTTGCGCTCATAATACTGTAAACTTACATTTTTTAACCTTTATATAGGTTTGGAGATGAATTGGAGATGACAGAACTGGGTTTACCGGATATAACTGAATTTTATTAGGAACATTCGTTTCCGGGTTCGCCCTATGGAATTCGGTGATTCCCCGCAGAGTCGTTTGCGTTCCTTTCTCCCTAAATAGTGCATATTACCCTATAGCCCGAGCCTCGTTGGTTCGGTGGCCGGATCGTTAAGTTAGTGAGAAGAATAAAAAAGAAGAGAGAGAGAGAGAGAGAGAGAGGGAGAGAGAAGAGAAGATAGGAACGTGGGCGCCGAAGCGCGCGAGAAGCGACAAAAAGAAAGCAGAGGATTTAATGAATCGCTGACTCGTGACCTCCATTCATTCGCGTTCTCATCCTCCACCGACTGTAATTTTCAGACTGTCGAATGAATAGTTTCCTTCCGCTCGAGACTTCTAACCATTTTTTTCTTTCATTTTATTGATATAACTATATTTATGGAAAGACACTCTTGCAGAAATTTCATTTTTACTATTTTCAACACTCACTTTTTCTTCAATTGCAGTATTAAATTCGACAGGGTTTCATTGCAATTCAAACGTAGTGATATTTTTTTTCACTACTTTGATACGAATTTCTGCAGTCTATTTGAAAATGTATTACAGATGCATTCTCAACCAAAGGTTTGATTTAAATTTTAATAGGTATCAAGAGTTGTAAAATTTGTTATATTTGGATAATTGATACGCTAAAATTTATACATGTTGACCATGGAAAGGAATCTATGCATAAGGTTCAACTTCGTAGTCTTGTAATTATCATTTTTACGAATATTCCCAACATTTTACGTATTAATTTATATTTGAATAAAAAATGGGACTGTGTGAGTGTCTGTAAGTGTCTGTCAATGTCTGTGAGTGCTATGAAAGTGTCCAAGAAAATACGATGCCCTTTATTGTGCTATAGATAGATAGATATATGATTGTAATTGATTATTTATTTTTTATTACTCACCTTTTTTATTTCAGTATTACATGCGTCAAGGTTGTATGGCTGTACTGTCGACGACGTGGATTGCGAGTGTCGCAATATTTGGGAGTCTTGTTCTGCCCAGTGGTGGTTACTACTTCAACGGCTCGGGCCTACTTGCTTGTGATCCCTTTTTCGCAAAGGCATCCTTTAGGTAGGTACGCAACTTATTGTTTTCTTTTTATTTTGTGATTATCATCGTTGTAATGATGCAATATTTCATTGTTGTCTGAAGGTAATGAGTCAATGTTGTACTCGTTGAAATTGGCAATCAATGGGAAAGCACTCATTCATCTATTGCTTTAACTATTACAATTGTAATTAAGGCCTTCAGTGGCACAATTTCATATTAGGCTATAACGTGTATCAGCAAACCTTAGCCAAAGAGATCGATTCACATGAAAATCATGAAAATAAAATGATGGTATAATTGCACATGTACAATTTGCAACAGTACAAAAAAATGTAATTTCATAAGCATGAAATAATGAAATATTTTCATAAATGACATTTTTTGTCATCTAGTTCAGTGGTAAAAATATTTATTTTTTTCCATTTTCACATTATTGTAAACTGTCAAATTGGTGGACTGAATTGGCTTAGCAAGGTATACAATTTTTTATAATTTTTTAGATGTTGTATACAAAAAATAATTGCATAAGAAAAAATTTCATAAAAATGATCACAAGAAAATATTCGCACCATTGAACAGACGTAAAAAATGCACTTATGAAAACTGTACATTTTTTTTTGTGCTTGTGAAGAAGGTTTTCAAAAGTTTATAAATATCTTGTGAAATTGTCAAATAAGAACTTGCAACACAATTAAATTTTCATGATATCAGTTGACCCGTCCCTCTCAATGAAGATAATATTTGCTAAACGCCATTAATTTCCATTGAACAATTGGAAATTGGTAAACTTCATGTCCAAAGGATTTACGCTTGCAGCAAGCAGAAATTTGAAATGAGATGTATATTTTTTAAAAACAGGATTCTGGCATGCTGCTGTTTTTACTTTCCCACCACGATGGTCCTAATGTACTGTTACGGATCAGCATTTCACGTCAACAAGCTGCGACTGAAGAGAGTTGTCTGCGTTAACACGCCGGAAGTTGTGAGTGGTGCGAACATCGAGCGAGTGAGTATTTTTTGTTAATCCTTTTACTCATAATGAAACATGTGTGCGTGCTCTAATGGAGTTTCAAGATATTCCATCCGCCTGTTTTATAGAGATAGACTTTGAAAAAGTATGCAAAGTAGAACTTTGCACATTCCTCATTATTTATTAATTATTACAAAGATTAACAGGTAGTATGTTCACCTACTTTGGTTTCCTCATAGCATAAATTTTGTAAAATAAAAATACAGAATCTAAAAGAAAAAGGCTAAAAAAAAAAACGCTTCTTTGAACCGCATTTCTAAAAAGTGCTATTAAATCAATAATATTTAAAATTAGTTATTTCGATAACAAAATGTTTTATCAAAGTGAGAGAAAAGGAGTTTGATACAGTACTGTGATAGATATAGAGCAGTGCAATATTGAACTTGGATGAAAGAGTCACCGTCAGCATTTATTTAATTAAGAGACATCGGTTTATCGAGAGATTTTAGAAAGCTCTACAGCTACACTTATCTTCTATCGTCAGCGCTCTTCTCTCTATACAAGCACATTTTGACTTATTGTCGGTTCAGTCGTTGCACCACCGAAGTAAAATCACGTTGAGCGGAAAGCAGTGCAAATGTTTGCGTCGGCCAATTTATACCCGTTGAGAGAGCAACTCATTCGCCTTTAAGCAGCGTGTTCTGCAGTACCCTTTCCATCTAACGCTCAGTACTAGCGCTAATTAAGGTTGAAGGGTTGGGTTGGGCAATTAGCTTACCACGATTCGTTACGCTTGGAGCAACGAAAGGGAAATGGAGTGAAGAAAAGTGAGGGTAAACGTGGCGAAGAATGTATATTCGATTAAGTCATCGTCCATCAGAGTGTTGATGGTATAAGTTCAGAGTTGATGTTAAAACTCTGACTTCCTATCATTTGTCTTCTCTCTTTTTCTTTGTTTAACAATAACCACAATTTCATCAGTCGGTTATTTTTGAGATATCTATGCAGAAATATGAAAAATTAGTTTATCACGATTGTGATAATAAAGACATCAATAAACTAAGAAGTCTCCCTGGATAGAATCGAGTAAAAGCGTTTGAACTTGGCTTAAATTGTAGACAAAGAACAAAACTTTCGAATGAAGAAAGTTTTAATTACGCGCGCTTAAGGGGAGTAATATCTCACTTCCTTCACTGCTGATATTATTTTTTTTAAATATGTTCTATTGACCTCGAATAAAAAGCTTGGCCAGGCGGCTAAAGCATGCGAATAATACGGATCGCCCACAACAATTTGTTTTTAGATTTTATTCCCATATAATGTTCGGTTAAAAACTTGAGATAAACTTATGGCATGAGGGTAGCCTTTTATTTTTTTTTTAATAAAAATTGGTAAGATTATAATTTATTTTAGAAAAGTATTTTTTATATAACCAATCAAACCTATAGTTTTGTTCCAATTTTACCTCTATCTGTAATCTCTACAGTCATTTCGGAAAAACTTGTTTCAAGTACAACTGAGAATTATTTGGGAATATTGGGCCTACTGGTTCTTTTTTTTTTTTAATGTGTAGAGTGTAGAAACAAAAGAAATGGTTTTAGGGGATTCCCATTACCTACATTCTTTTGCCACTTGGCGAAAAATTCATTGTTTGATAGGTCAATTGTACATACGCTATTTAAATAATATTAATCGCCGAAAGTTAGATCAGCCTTTGATTATACGACCTGATATTTGACTTGATTCCCGCTCCTTAAATAGCTCTTCAGAAATATTTTATTACGATTAAAAAAATTGACTTTCCAAGGAAGAGTCGGTTCTTAATGTGCAACTCTTAGAATTTCCATAGCTCAAATAACGGAAAAACAAACTGAACTAGTTTTTACCTTGAACTATTCAAGGTAAAAACTTGCATTATTGAACCTATTTTACATTAAATCAGATTATGATAAAAATGATATTTAAAAATGCGTAAAAAATTACACTCTCGTTTCTTCGAAATACATCTCCTCCAACAATTTTTAATATTCAAAGCCGCAATTATTTTTGTACATTTTGGACGCTATTTCAAATAAACAATCGTGGTAAATATTTGATATCATCAATTTTGCCATTGAAAAAAAATCGACATGACTCGAAAATATGCAGACTGCCTTCAGTCTGAAATATATCGTTTCGTGGACCCAAGTACGTAGTATAAAAAATTCAACTTTTTCGGCTCAACATGTTTTACATGGATCATTTTTAGACGGAACGTTAAATCTAACCGATGCCTCATGACTTGAGCATAAAAGTCGAGTCAGGCACCGGACATGTTTTTCAATATCGTCCCTTCCGTGAGTTTTATTTTTAAGAACAAACCTACAACTGAACGGATTGGAAGACGAAAAAAAATTAATTCAGAGTTAAAAATAAAACACTCTAAAGTTCGTCCGGTGACTGGCAGACATTGAAGCAATGGTACCGTAATCAAGTATGCGAGTTAGCAAAGTTTCCGTATATGAGTTAAGTTGTGGGAAGTCAGACTGTACAGATAATGGTCACGTTTCCATTGAACGCAAATGTCGATGAGGCATATCATAGCCCAGTTGATGTTCCAGTTCAGTGGTTATACGATGGGAGTCTGTCAACGATGGCTCCGCGAAGCCAACCGAAGCTGTCGACGAGAGTAACTTCTCGTAAAGTTTCCCCGGTCGTACCACACTCTCTCTCTCTCTCTCTTCCTGACAGTATTCCATTGTACATATACATACGTGCCAAGTCATCTACTTCCAAAGCGGGGTTAACTTTGCCACAACTCTCTCGGCACAAAGTTTCCACTTGGAGAGATATTACTGCTCCTGAAGGTGCTGCCTAGACCTTGGAGAAGTGAATGAAAAGCTCCTGATGTTCTAGGATGAAACGGTACTCCCTTTACTTCTTCGACGTTTGTTGTGTACTTTTCTTTATCGTACGCCTTCATCTTGTCGAGTTTTCGCAGAAAAGTGGTTCCCCGAGACATCATGTAAAAGTATGAGGTCAAGCCATTCGCTGTGTAAAGTGGTAGGGAAGATGCCACCTTAATATTATAAATGAAGGAGGGTACGGATATAAATAATTGGGACAATCACGGATATGAAAAGTTCAGAGACATGAAACGTGGAGGAAAGTGGAACACACGGATTACCTTGAAATGTTCTCACAGATCACCATTTCATAAAGCTCGAATATTTCAGTTTTATCTTCAGAATCGATGTTGGAATTTGAGGACATTGCACTTTTTCACTACATTTTCAAAATGGCCGTAACGCTCTTTGGGGACATTTCCATTTAAGAGCCCTGCTTAGTATATTTTTAAATGAATAAGTCAAACCCATTTGAGTCACATATGGCGAAAATAAAAGAAGAATTGTTCTTTGGATGAAAAAATGATTCTACACTTAATATAAAACTTCTTGGTACTTCTCAACTCATATTTCGATTCCATCATTTCTTTTCTTGAATAAAAAAAAAAAAAAACAGGAGAATGTACTTAGTTAACCTGATGTCGGGCTACAGAAACATGCTGACAAAAGAGTTTGGTATCTTGTCTGATGTTGGCCACGGAAAGGGGACGAAAGTCTGGCCGTTGTACTGTGGCGCTATTCACGACTTCCGAAAAGTTTTCCGATCGAGCGGGGGCGGTGTTCGCTAAATTTGGCAAGCTCAACTTTCCCTTGGTCTTTACATAGTGGGAATTTTATACGTGTAGTAGGAGTCAAGTCAGACGGGTCGTGTATACCATATACCAGATCTAGCAAATCCCAGGACTATACGATGTCAGGGGCTGCACGGCGCCCCAGTTTTCACCGCAAACAATATATTTTTCTCCAGTACGCTTCGCTTAGTCGTAGCAACCTGAAAAGAACATTTATCTCGTCGACATTAGACAGTATTCCGGAGTCGAAACGACTCCTGGACTGGATGCGAATTCGTGCAACACGAATATGTATACGACTGCCCCGAGTTTGCGTGGCTCACCAGTCTCGAAGCTCTCCCCCGACCTGGTTTCCATATACATATGTGCAAATGTATATCATTCGCTATTATTTCACTATTTTTCCCGACATTGCCAGTCTCGATTAGAGACTTTTGAGATACTTATAAGTACATTTACTCTTATTTAATCATAGATTCAAATATGTTAATTCCAACATTGGCTTCTTGAAATGTAAAACTACCACGAAATCCTACCAGATAGAAAAACTACCAGAGTTGAAACTCTATTTTTACGGAAAAAAATACCGGTTTTAATGCCAGACTGCACAAAATATTTCAAATAGTCTGAAAATCACATTTAGAAAAATAAATGTGTACAATAAAGAAGAAACTGACTTTTTTGTACTTTTAACAGACATTTTCTTTTTATTTAACAACTACAGGTTCATTCGTTTTTATTTTTAGAATAAAGTACCTATATTTTTGGTACTTCATTTAAATCAAAAAGTTCTATAACTAATTAAAAAGAAAAGGAAAAGTTAAATCAAAGAATAAGGAAGCAAAGTGAAAGGTCACACTTTGCAACTTTTTTGCAAATGACATTAAACTTCAGTTTCTAAAATTTTTAAAATCAAGCATAATATTTGCGGAAGACAATTATTAATGAACATATACGCTTCCAAATAAAGATGGTATTATGAAGTCATTTAAATACTGAGGAAGCAATGTGCGAGTTCCTAATTTTCATTCTTGTTCCATTGAAATAAGATTCAAAGTTTTATTCACAGGTTCAATGCACCTTCATGCACAAAATCATATCAGAGCAATGCAATAAGATGTCTACCGACGATTAGTGATGATGGACGATAAAAGTGATTTTCTCCGACATTTCTTTTTCTACCTTAGTGAATCCGTTTTCCAGGCACTTTTCTACCTGATAACCTGCAATTTTCTATTCACTCAATCTCGTTTCCTCCTCTACTTTTTTTTTCTTTTTACTCCACTTCCTGTCTTCTTCCCTGTAGTTAAGTCGGCCGCGTTGGTTGCCGATTGGGAAATTTATCGACGGTGATGGTGCGCTCCTTCCATCCAGAACGGAAGCTACCAGAAAGAGAGAGAGAGAGAGTGAGAGTGAGAGAGAGAGAGAAAGCTGTCGGCGTTGTGGAACCACCGGGTACGTCGTTAATTCAACTTGTTTCGGTTGTCCGTGCTCTACTTCATTTCGTGGTTCTCCGTGGAGAGAGAGAAAGAGCCACGTGTTTCCCCATGAAAAAGAATAACAATGGACCGGTGCGCGGCGCGCCTGGGAAAACGTGCCGAAGGTAGAGTGGACGAGTTCGAAGCAGTGCAAAAGCTCTCGTCTCGTAGCCAGCACACGTCGAAAGCCTGAACGAGTTTTTGTTCGCTTCAATCGGAGACTTTTTTCTAGACTCTAACAACGTTTATCCAATATTTTTTTTTCTTTTAAATTTCCTTTTTTCTTTTGCCCTGTATCCAACACAGAAAGTAGAATGGTTGAGATTGGCATGGCTGCGACATCTCTATTGCTGCTTCGTGCTTTTTTTTTTTTTTTCTGCACTCCCTTTTTCTCTCTAGTCTCGTTTTATCGCAAACTGAAAACCATCGAGCTCATAGAGTTACTTGCGTATAGACACCTGAAAAAGGCTCGTAGAGCCGCAACTATAAACTTTACCAGCGTCGTGAAGTTTGGTAAAAAGTAATAGAGTTGCTGGATAGGAGAAACCAGGGTTCCATCACGAGGAAGTAAAATGGTTAAAGGAGCAGAAGAGAGGGAGGGGGAGGTGCAACGCTGAAATCTCCGGAGTCCACTTATTGCTAGAAGCGAAGTACGGAAGTGACTGGTTGGTATGGTTTGGGTTAGGTAACTGGCCAGTTGGATGGAAGGAAAGTGTACCCAGAGTCTTGGTAAATGGTCGCACGCGCGTTCATCCTCCGTACTCGCCGTCCCTTTCAACACTGGCGAACGACCCGCCATCGACCTCTTTCCCAACGTTTCTTCCTCGTAACCATGCACTTAACCCATATTTTGTGTCCCGTTATACCCGGCAAGTTTCCCTCCAACTTAATGCCCGGAAAACGTTGTCTCGTAGAGTAAACTTAAAAAGATATACAGGAGGCGTTAAAGGGGGTTTGGCTAAGTATATAGTTCGTAGAAGGAGAATAAAGTTAGGTGGTAGTAAGCGTTAACGAGGTACGGATTTTCGGCCAATTAACTCCAGAACGTTTTCACAGTTCGGATATCACGAGGGAGCTGAGCGAAATCGTTTAACTCGAACGACATGTGCTTCGACGATTTTTCACGACTGACGTAAAGTTGATGTTTCAATTATATGTCTGGCTCTTCTGTGAACAAGTACTCGCCGATGTTGAATAGGACAGCGAATTCAATTTTTATAGCATCGACTTTGAGCTATCTATGTGCTGCAGCAATATTGCCAGAGAATCTAGAGATGGTGACTTTTAGTGGTAATATTTACATCAACAAGTCATTAACTTTTATTGAGTTCAGTAGATTAGAGCGAATCAAGCGTTATCGTATATTTGTCGTCATCACAATTAGATATTTGGTAGGTTAATAATGTTTGATACCTACTGTTAAGTCATTTTTAAATTGTACATGCGATATATGGGGCATTCCATGGCTAATCGACGGGCTCATAACCCTCATATTGTCTTTTCCTTTTGGGATTTTATCGAGCACTATGAAAAAGGAATCTAGAATTTTTTTCATGTTTTTCAAAAAATATTATTTTCATAATCACCCAAAATTTCACTTGTTAAAAACTACGTCGATGATTTGTTTCAAATTTTTACACTAAATTCTTCGACATAAAAAAAAATAATTGAAACTACTTCGAAAATGGGCGTCTATCTACGACAGTAGTTAAAAAATAAATAAAAATTTTTACATGATAGAATATTGTATTACTCAAAAACTATATGTACAGTTGTCTTTAAACTTTTACAGGAAGCCTTGTGGCGAGAATTTTCATTCTTTACCGCAGAAGACGCCCCAGAGGTTCCCGTATAAAATCCATCGCGTGCAGTTTGAAAAATAGAAAAAGGCTTAATTGTGTATCGAATATCCTTAATAGGGAACTCGCGAAGCTAAATAATTGGCTTACCCTCCATTAGAAATAGCATTATGACTTTTTTTTTTACTGTCGGAAAGGGGGGTGGTCATTCCTTTTCATCCATCTTCGTATAGCGCTTACTCCCTTGCTCGACCGTAATGGGCAATGTCGGAGGAACATTGATTTATCAATGTGGAATAGCAGCGGTGACGTTCCGACGATGGTACATCGAGCGATATCGTTATATACGTCAATAAAGGATGGACAAGGGAAAGGGATGCTGGCAGATCGTCTCTCGCAGTCTCGAATAGCAAAGACGAAGCCAAACGTCGACGGATGACGATGACAGCGTATAGGTTCCTGCTGATGGCTGTGTCGTGTGGGTCGCACGTCTAAAAGTCGTCGCTCACAGGAAGCGAAAGAGACGCCGCCTTCTTGCATTGACAGTGTAGGGAAGGTTTGACTCGAGAGGAACGAAGATAGAGACGATGAGGCGAGGCAGATGGGAAGACTAAATGGAAGGGCGGTAATTACCTCAACGAGGACGACCGCCTGGTAGGCTCTGAGGTCGAAACGACGATGTCGCTCCTTCACAACCATCCTCTAGCCTCTCGCCAAGAATACCACGTTCACGATAACCGGTCCGTGTCTACACCAGAGATCGAAGATTCGATTTACGATCGTCTTCTGTCATCACATTTTTCTGCAACCCTTGCCTCTCTTCGAACCTTTTGCCATCAATAGCGCTTCGTATTTCGTTTGCGATAAAAGTGTCCTATATTATTAATGGTATTGATAGTAATAATAATAATAATAATTATTACTTTTTTTTTTAATATTTCAGAACTCAGTAAATCAGAACTTCACTTTTTTTGTTATAAGAGACACGAATGGCGCAAGATGTGGAGCAATATAGTTAGTAATATAAATTTTTAGAAATGTTTAATTAAATATATATGTTATGACAAAAAGAGGCATTATACTCTCAAGGATATAAGTAATATCAGTGAAAAAGTGTAGATTAGTAGGAAAAAAAAGGGCAATTTATATAACCGACGCACAGGCATTAGGCATGTGCTGAAGTTATACGAGTTGTGAAGAGGTAGCTGAACGCAGAATCAGGAGGAGTGCCATTCTGTTGAGCTGCAACGAGGCGTCTTTATCCTGGATTATCCCTCGGGTGCCAATGTCTCTTCTCCTTGTCTGGCTTCCCCTTTCGTTCTCCCCTATCTCATCCATCTTTCCCTCTTAATACTCTTAGTCCTTTCTGTCATGCTGAAAAGTGTGCTGGAGGGCCAAGAGGATTCGAAAAAGGTATTCGGAGTGGTTGAAAAAAAAAGAAAATAATAGGGAGATATATTGAGATATATATACTTATATAAAAAGTATCCGTATGCCCAGAAGGGCTTCCGTCGCTCGACGGAGCAGTCTGTCATCAAGTAGTTGTGCACGTCATACATTATTCAAGGAGTACCAGCGAATTTATAAAACATTGGCTAGACAGTTGATGAGGCGAATTCACGATTCTACGTCGAAAGGAAAACCCACTGGAATGCTTGGTGGATAGATGCGGGATCGTGCAACTATGGGCTATTCGAAGTAACATCGCCCACTTGGTTATTCTGTCACGAGAATACGTTTTCGTGCAAACCGACTAGGAACGAGAAACGGAGGAAAGCATTAAATTGTAGAATGATATACGATTTGCCCACTTTTCCAACAACGCTTGGCTCACGTTTTCTCCATAGGTCTCCATTTTAAACGCCGATCGTCTTTATATCATTTAATTGTCGTTTGCCATTTCGTGGCTTTAGTCACTTCGGGACATTGGCCACTCTGCGACTTCATACGCGTCGTATATACTCTAATAGTCTCGACGAACAAGAAAATTATCATTTATATTATTGTTGCTTTTGTTCGTTTCGCATTTTTCAATGGTTTTCTTCTTGCATTTTTTTCGATGTTTTTTTCATTAAAATGTAATGGAAACCACTGGTTATTGGACTTAGTAGGGTGTAGACACTCCGTGATTTCAGTCACTCTGTCAATTTAGATATCCCGTTATTTTAGACTCTCCGTTACTTTTCAAACTCAGTTAATTCAGACATCACTATAGCCACTCCGTGGCTGTTGACATTTGGTGGCACCACATACACCGTGACTTTAGACATTCCGTGGCTTTAGGCATTCCGTGGCTTTAGACACTCCGTGACTTTAGGCACACCCTGACTTTAGACACACCGTGACCTTAGACACCGCGTTACTATATACACTCCGTGACTTTAGACAATCCGTGACTCTAGTCACTCCGTGGCTTTAGATACTCCGTGGCTTTAGACCACGCTCTAGCTTTAAACCACGTTCTGACACTCCGTCACCATAGAGACTCTGCGGTTTTTGACATTCAGTGTTTTTAAACACTCCGTGGTTTTAGTATGTAATTTGGGTTTCCTTCTTGGAAACAACAAAGTGATATATTTATTACATGCTTTTATCATTTAAAGATACTACATATTTCATCAAGATTTTTTCGGTGACTTGAACTGAAAGTCTTGATGTATTCGATCATCGACTGCAGAACCTGAGAAAACCAGTAAATGTCCGTTGCCGAACTTTGAACTCTCAATAACATGAAAAGTGATGCTAATGTGTTGAATGTTGGTAGGGATCATAGTTGCCATGCTTTGTATATTTAGCTTATGCACGCCCTATCATTCCATTTTCATGCCGTATACTTTACTCATGGTAATGCCTCGAGCTCGAACGCATATCGATTCCATAGGATGTGCGGAGAAACGATCCTCGTACTGCACTATCCACCCCCCCCCCCCCCCCCCCCCCACCCCTCCCATTGCGGCTGTCGTCTTAGGTTTCACTTTGTAACTTTGCGAAAATTTAGCCTTTTCTCTTTTGCTCTCTAGCGCCCACAGTTTCGCACTACATAGACTCTCTTACGCCCAGTTTCACTTTCCACTCGGTGAACTGAGCGGAAGCTAACGCGAGACATTATTGACCCGCATGTATTCTTCATGCATAGATACATACTGCGTCCCTGGAAAAGTTTGAGCTATAGATCACGACGCTTGACGTCTCGAGCGATGTCCTGGCCTCGATTTCTTTATATTCTGTGATAACACCAGCCTGCCTGCGGCCTGGAACAACGTATTCCAATCTTTCTTTCTTTCCTTCTTTCCTGAAGTTGCGCAACCTGCTTGACGTTCATATATACCACGTCAATAGTCCTGTTCCTCTTTGGAAAGCTATTCTTCGCTCTAAGTTACTGCTGTACCGATACGAACGAGATTCTCTTATCGTATGTCATTTATTTTAACACCGAGAGAAAGATTACTGTCACAATATATATTTATTTATTGACGCAAAACAATGTTTTATTTATTTTTTGGATTACACAGTAAAGGGCAAATGTCACTTTTTTTTTTGCCTCCACTCTTTTTTGGCTTCATCATAGTTTTCATGAAAAATATCGTTTTCCAAATTTTCACGTCAGTATACATAAAATGGTCTGAAACATCGTGAAAAATGGTTCAAAAAACGTGTCCGCATGTGGGACAAAAGGACTAAAATTCATAAACTACTGACTACAATATCTTAGTCAAATGTTTCTTTAGTACGCATTTTATTAAAATCAGTTGACCATTTTAATTTTATAGGATTCATAAGATTTTGAAAAATTTCGGTTATCACTCTAACTCGAAGAAATTTCCAACTGTCGGGCTGAAACTCGGCATAAAACTTTATCCGACTGATGCGACCGATTTGAGATTGAGGTAAACTTGAAGCAAATTCACACCTTTGAATGATAATATTTACAAAATAATTTTCTTAAATAAAATATAATTTTACCAATTTTTACAAAAAAAAAATAAAAAGATAAAAAGCTAAACCCATGCCATAAGGGTTTATCACAAACTTAGTCGAACATTATTTGGGTACATTTGGCCTACTGGTTCTCTTTAAAAAGTATATGGAGTGTAATGACAGAAAAAAATGATTTTAAGCGATCCGCATTACCCGCATGCTCTTGCTAAATGTTAAAATATTTTTTGTTTGATAAGTTAATATAATAGAATTTTGAAAATCCGTTTTTTTCTGACTCACTCCCATTAAAGAGTAAAAAAAATTTGCCAGGCAAACCTTTCTTGCCTCGCAAGCATTTTTGTCCACAAGTGACTTGCACTGAACTGAATATTCGACGACTCGACAAGAATATACATGGAAAATCCAAATACCGAAACCCTAGGAGCTTTCGTACTTCTGTCTCACTCTGAAATATTTGCGCGGTAAATCACAGTAGTTTCGTGTGCCGCGTACTGCAATTCCACTGCACTGTGTATGTATTCTAATGGACCCCTTTCGGTTTTGTGTCGCGTTCAACCGCAGTAGCACATAACGCTTTCTACTATATCCCTCTGTAGAGAGACTTCACTAAAGAACGCTCATACAGCGAATATGTGTGATAACTTTACGAGAGCTCGAGTGCACTACTGAGGGTGGATGCGGCACACGTGGGAGGATGATTCCATGCACATTTCGCTTTCCCAATACGTTGGCTGCGACGGCACGCGCATCCACGACTCTTATCAGAATAACCCTTTCTCGTTCTCTGCTTTGCATGTACATATTCGCAAAATCGACTACGTCGCATCACTTGCCGGATATTTTTCTCGGGGGTTTCGTAAAAATCGTTCATTGATCTTTTAGCCCTTAAGGTTTCAAAAGATTTTTTTTTTTTTCACTTTGTTCCTACGGAAATTTGTCAGTGCAAACTACACTCAAAGATTTGAATTGCATGTTGCAACATTTCACTTGTAAAGTGCATTGATTTTTATATACGGCGAATAAAAAAACAAGCCTGCAAAGTAGAACCTTGCAAATTGCTTCCTCATTATTTTTTACTTTTTAGAAACCTACTTTTAGATTTTCGCTTCCTCATAGAGGAAGCTTTGTAAAAACGTAAAAAATAATGAGGAAGCAATATGCAAGGTTTTACTTTGCAGGCTTGTTTATTCTTGAAAGACATTTTTCTAAAAATTCAATGTGTCGTAAAATTTTTACCGGTCGAGCGAATTGCGGTAACTTTTTACTGAACCATTTTTTTAATGGCAGTCCATATGTAAACTAAATTGGAGCTCGGTATCTCGTAATTTTCACTAGTGAGCGCGCGGACGAGATTTTTCGAAAAATTAAAAATGCCATAAAATTTGAACCGCTCGACAGATCTTTGTCAGATTTGTACTCAAAACTTTTTAGATGATAGTCCGCATGTGTACATAATTTAAGATAAATCTGTGGAAAATTACGATTTTTTTTTCGTGACAGCATTTTTTTCAGTTTCGTTCACCAAAATCGAAATTTACCGACATGTCGACAGTTCATTCGATTAAATTCGTCATTGATAATCAATAATCGTGAAAGCATGTCGAAAATTGCAGCCGGATATCTCCGAATTTACAGGAGTTGAAGTATTTGCAGGCATTTAAAAAAAAATTAATATTGCAATAAAATTCTATCGATTCTCGTCAAATTTGGTACACATCATATTTTTATAGTAGTCCATTTACGTATACAATTTCAGCCCGATGTCTCATAATTTGCGAAAGTTATAGGGGGAAATCGAATTTTTCAAAACTTTCAAAATACTACAATCCCAAACGTTGTTGTATGACAGTTCACTTGCGTGCCAAGTTTGAAGAAGATATAGCTAAAATGACGACTGTTATCGTGCTTACAAGGAAATCTGCACATACACATACACACATACAGGCATTTCGTAAAAATCATTTTTCTCGACGTTTTGGACCATTCTGAGTGTCCTGACATGAAAAACTTGAAAAAAAAAAATTTTTCACGAAAACAAAGCTTCCTCCATGAGGAATCAAAACCCAAAGATCAGAAATGGATATATGATTCTGGGTAGAATATAGTATTAAAAAATCTAAAAGAATTGGTACTTATTCTAGGGACTCTAAACCACTCACAAAAAAAAATATAAACTTTTTTTTAGACAATTCGAAACAGGATGAATAATTCAATTTAATATTACAAAAGTTTGACTCAAAATTAAAGTACTATTAAATTTAAATTCAATTTAATATTACAAAAGTGTGACTTAAAATGAAAGTACTATTAAATTTATCACATTACTCTTGTACATTAAAAGTGATATGCCAATTTATGCATTACAACTTCCAAGCAGCGATACATTACATTTAAAAGAAATTCGTTTTTTTTTACAACGTTTTACCGATTTTTTCGAATAGTATGGTGAAAAAAGAAGCGTGGACAAAAAGCGCGTAAAAAAATCTGAGATTATAAAACAAGTCACCGGTGGTATCTGCGAGCGAGTAGTCCGGGCATTATCCGAGCGACTGCTTTCAGTATCTAGAGAACTCGTCGTCGGATGTAGCATTAGACACGAACTTTCGTAATCCTTCACCAGGGAACTAACTCTCGGTTTTACGGTAAATCCAAGCTATATATGAGACGAGAGACGTAGCGAGATATCCCCTGGAGCGAGCGTCAGTTATAAAGCTTTTGGTTATATCTCTCCACAGATATCTATTTACACATTGTTCTGGTGGGCAATATACAAAATGTGGTTGAAAGAAAAATGCTGAGAATACGTATATAAGTCATTTATTTCAGTTTGCTGGCGAGCTTTTCGAGTCGTTCTAGATTTTCGTACTATTCTCATAAGTCACATAGCGTATGGCTGAGAAGAAGAAAAAAAATCGAATACACGTAGATAAATATGTGTATATATGTATATACGTATGTATAGATACTTTGGATGTAAATCGTTGGGTATATTCATTTCGAAGTTGAAGGAAATAGCTGACAGTCGTGGAATTAATGTTCCCCGTGTCGCTCTCTGGTTCCCGCTTGGGTTTTGCAGCTCGTGGCTTACGAGAGACGACTGTCGACCTCGGCATCGCGAACAATGGCAGCGATGAGCCTGGGTTTCATCGTGATGGTCACACCGTGGACCATCCAGGAAGTTGTGGCAGCTTGCACAGGAAGCAAGCCACCTCCGTTCCTCGACTTCCTCGCAACGTGGCTCGCGCTCTCAAACAGCTTTTGGAATCCATTTCTTTACTGGCTGCTCAACAATCACTTCCGCCGTATATCCCGAGAGATTTTCTATACGAGGGTAAAAAAAAAAGAAAAAGAGATTTGATTTTTTTCCCCGAGTAGGCTTGAAAATAAAGAATTTCTGTATGTTGTGTATATTTTATTTAGTCATGTCATGATGAATGAGGCATTTGGTTCAGTCACTAAAATAAAAATGTCTCACATTGTTTCTAAAAGACACTTTATTTAGTTACAATAATAATGCAATATTTCATATTTGACTTTTTTTTTTTTAATTTTATTCAGAAAAATTTTCATTTTTTTAATTTACGCTCGAACAGTATTATTTCGGAAACGTATAATAGTATCTAAAATTTTAAAACCCAATTTTTTTACGGTCTGTAAGAAGAATATTTATTCAAATTTAATTAATCTGTTGGAAAACACATTTTGTTGCAAACACATCATTTTTTATTTGAGAGCGAAAGCTGTGTAAAAATATGTTGCGAGGAAAATGAGATGTAGAGAATATAATCCATTTTCTTTTCTTTTTTACATTCACATAAAAATATTTTATTCCAGTCTTCAATCGACAGAATTCTTATCTCATTTACCAATTGATTAGAAAAAATAATAACACACAGAAAATCTTAATTTTTTTCACCAATTCGACCACTTTCAATTGTTTTTGTTAATGCTTTGAGATATTTTTGCCTTTCAGATTTTGTGCAGACAAAAGCCACTGAGTTCGAAGCATCATTGCTGCGCAACGAGCACCGGAGGACTGGATGTTTGCAGCATCGGTGGACTAGATTTATCAGGTATAATCTACGGTTTTTATGAGTCGTTTATTTTTTATGATACATGAATATTTTAAGCAATCGAAAGGTGGAGCATTAAAACGTTGAATCGAATCAATCACGAATAACATATTCAACAGGATGCGAATATTCAATTATGATAGAGAGTATGAATAGGAGGGTCTAATTATTCGGTTTGAATGGATTATTCAAATACTTAATTCAATAATTGAATAATTTACGTGGGCAATTGAATATACGATATCAATTACTCGCATATGATTGGCGTTGTACGTTCAGCTGAAATTATAACTACTTTTTAACAATTGTGGAGTATACAAACAGTTCTGACTGTCTGATGTCTAAAATATTACGCCATGATAAATGTCATATTTTGAATATTTAATATTTTCTTTTCACGATAAAGTGTATAACGTATACGACTGGTTAATACGAAACATTTCAGGTAAATTCAGCCACTCGTTTTCTGTTCATTTACAAAAAGGCGTGATATATTTAATTTTATTCGTTAATAAAAATTGTACGATGAATCTCATGCTCTTGATTGTGCCTAACGGATTATGTGAAAAAATATTCAGGTACGAATATAACAAATTATACGAAGAGATTAACTTTTTTTTAAGTAGAAAATATGAAAATATTGAAATTGAAGAAATAATAAATAAATCTCCTACAATTTTTTATACTCGAACTCTTCATGATTTCTTATTATGATTATTATGGAATTCCAATTTTATATTCGGATTTTTATATGGATTAAAAAAAACATGTTTTTGTGCGGAATATTTATGTTCCCAATCCTTAAAAAGATACAGCAGCTTCGTAAATATTGAATATTAGAAAATCAGAAATAATTCACAGAAAATATGAAAAATATATTCACTAAAATATATTTTAGAGAATATTAGATTGACTGCACTGTTCTCTGTAAAATATTTATGTACTCCACGAGAATGTTGAGCTCCATGATGCCAATTTTTTTATATGCTCTCAATACACTGCCAAACACGTTATAAAATTTACAGCGAAATAAAAGGTATTCCATTGAAAGACAGAAACTATTTTCCATTTTTCTTCCGCTGAAAATAGCCTTTTTCATGTAATCAAAAATGTAATATAAGTCGCATTAAACCCATTCCTGAAACGAGAGAATTAAAAAATCCGAAAAATTTCGCATAGGTAAAATTTTCACATGGTAAAAAAATACGGTCGAATTGGTGGACAATGTCTCGTATGAGACTTTCTTTTGAGCCACTTTCTTTTTCTAATTATGGTATATTTTCACAAACCTCCACACCTTTATTTTCGCCCTTAATTTTATATAACCTTCAGGGGTATATTGAAAATCTACAGAAAAATGAGCAGACAAAAACATATTTCCATGGCGAAAAAAAAGTGTATGTAAAAGTTATAGTGGTCCAGTTGATAAAGAATGCCTCATATACCAAGTGTATGAAGAACTGATTCTGGCTGGGAATTGCACACAAGCACCTACCTCTCCGTGAGGGAGTTTAATGCATGTCGTTAACAGAGTTAGCCCATCGATCGTCCAAGGGGTCTGTGTTATCATTCAGGGTACCATTGAGCACATCCAGAGAGCGAGAGAGAGAGAGCGACCATGGCTAGAGGCAAAGGCTATAACTACCTCCCAGAACAGGAGGATACCACTCTACTATATGCGTTTGTTATTTAACATTCTCTCTATTATCCTCTGTCATCAGGTATGGAACGTTGTTCGATGGATCGATGTTCAATGGCACGATGTTCCACGCCCTCATTGGTGAACACACCGCCGCCACTGCCGTGGGAGACCGGTCACACGATATGCAATGACGTGCCGTGCACGTGAGGAAGGGACGTCGCCACGCAAACCGAGGATCCAGGATCACCGGACGAACACAGTTAGTATCGCGTGGCGGCGACCAGTGTAACTGGAACACTTGGCTTCCAAATATTACATCAGGCTCAACGTAACAATAGACCAACGATCGATATATCGGCTCGGTCCCAGCGTCGTTTTCGATCATTCGGACAATCCTCGTCCCGAGTGCTGTGGATCGCTGGACGATCACCGGACAGTTGTCGATCGATTTATACTCCTGTCGAGAGATTTGAGTCACGCAAAGGGCGAAGATTGCAACGTTCAAGACGTCGACTCGAGTACGCCTGGTTCAAGAGTTTGCCCGATCTTCTTCGAGACGTTGACTCTGTCTGAAGATCAAATCAACGGATGAAGGATCTTCGATTCTTGGCGTTGAAAGGCGGACGTTCAACGACGGTAAAACCGATTTTTCACGCGTCCAATTGGATAGCATCACTGCCCATCCGAATTATTTTCTCCTCGACTTGGTAGAAAATTATTAACGAACATCGCTACACTTAGAGATAAGTTGCGTTTTCACTGTAAGAAAAAAGAACGAATTATTGCGTCGAAATTTTTAGTTACCGAATTGACAATTTTGTTGGTTTTTTTAGGAAGGCGGTCGGAACAGCATTAGAATTGACAAACTTTTATTTGCGCTACTGTTAACTGTTTATAAATCACGATACTCAAAAACGTACTGATAAAGGACTAAAGGTACTACCGAAATTACTTATTGCATCTATTATACGTATACTGAAAGTTTTCATACAAAAACTCGTGTACATAATTTAATATGCAAGTGAAATGTTAAAATATAATATTTTATACAAAATACTTCGAATATTCGGAGGTTTAATATGAAAATTATGAAATTTAACATCATTTGTGTATTAAATTTAATAATAAGAGCCGATGAGTAAAATTCGCTCGGAAAATTCAGTTTGCAAAATCTTCAACATTGTTAGAGCGGTGGCAACACGTTCGCTTTCCCGGCCTTGTTCTAAAATTTCGGTTGCGATTAGAATCAAAGTAATCGTAACCCATTATTTGGTCACTAAAAAAAAAATGTCAATAATCGAAATATGCGAGAAATGAAAAATATTGCATTTCATACGGTTCTAAAAAATTCTAAAATTATATAGTGTTTGATAAACATTATATGAGACTTAAATGACTGTTTTATATGAATAGTGTCACTAACCAAAAAAGTTTGTTTTTTCTCTCCTTAGTCAAATTGGACGCCTTAATGAACACATCCATAAAAACTGCACAAAAGTATTTTAAAAAATTACTACGTTGAATTTTGAAGCCATAGCTTGTATGAAATTTAAAAAGCAAATGATTTTCTTATTCATTAATAAAATATATAGAAACTAATATAACATTGTTTGTAATACGATAATCCATTTATTTAACATACATTTTTCACAATAGTTTTACGAGTATGCAACTTTGTTTATTGATGAATAAGAAAATCATACATTTTTTCAATTACTATAAAATCTTGTGCCTCGAAATTCAATTCACTGTTGGCGTGTATAACGACGTTGAAACTTTGCTACAAACGCATATTTCCATGCTTTTAAAATACTTCTGTACAATTTTCGTAAAATATTTTTATTTAAGCCCGAAAATCGAGTAAAACATTTTTTTTCTATTTCATTCATTTTAAACAATTGTCAATTTTAATGCTGCTTCAACATTAATAGAGTATGTCGACGATACGTCTGTAAAAATATTGTTCCAATAATGCATTTTACAGATACAAAAAAAATTGAAAAAAGAAAAAAAAATATAACTAAGTTGTGTTTTTGGGGCTCTTAACTTTTTTTTCTGTTTATTTTAAACTCCTGGTATCTGGTAAACAATTTGAGCAAAATCCACCTTACGTATACCGAATTACATCGATATGACTGCGCGAGTTTCAATTCAATCTCTCTCCTCTCACAAACACACAAACGAAATATTTCAAGCGTGATTTTCCGCACGCTCCATTAGACTTTGAATTGAAAAAAAAGAAGAAAAAAAAAAGAAAATATTGGCACATAGTGCGCGCTGCGCGAAAGGAAATAAAAGCGGGAGAACGCGTTCGTACATATTCGCGCTTCGATATGCTGTGCAAACGAGCGTGAAGAGCAGCGTTAATACGAAACTGTGGGGTTGATATGGCGCATATGGTCTCTCTACTCTACCGAGAGCAAAACAAGTTTTGCGCAGCTATGAAGACGAGAAGCAAGTAAATCGTCGGACTTTTGCGCATTCAAACGAATAACGAGTGAGAGACAAAATGCTTTATAATTCTGAATTAACTTGTCGAGATTTCGTAGCATCGTTTACTCGCTTTTGCATCGATGAGCAATACCGGAAATACCGGGAATAATAACAAACTGAGACGTTTATATTTATTGTAATTTCTAATGGAAAATCAGTAATTGAATTGCGCGAATGTGCTAATAAATGGTAATAAAACATTGTAATGAAAATATTCGTAACGAAGAGTAATAAAATGTCAATATACAGTCGGTAATTTAATTATATTTTCGTAGTTCGATTACTGATTTTTAAAATAAACAACATGTTTTAGGATATTTAAAAAAAAAAACCAGGATAAATTTAGTTGCTCGTCGATATTTCCGTAACTTTTTACAGCAGAAATTGTTAATTGTAATGCAATACTCAGAGATTTTTTGCGGAAATTAAATTATTATCACCTGCGGAATTTATCGATTGTGGGAACGATAATTTACTTTTCGCTGAAAATAAAATCAAGACGGAGTACAGTGGACTATTGATTTGTTTACCTATCGACGGTATTTCACGTGACGAATGTGATGTGCGAGATAAAACTCAGTTGGTAACAAATTTTGTAATCTAAATTTCTCCTACACGGTTGATACTACATACAAGAGTCAAGAACAGAAGATTTTACCTAAAAATTCTGGAGAAGTACAATATTTGAAAGTAAAAAACAGAATATTGACTTTAAATTTGGTTTTGCAGAATCGCTTTTTCACCCATATATAAATAATGACATTTTTTATATTTCGATGTTCATTAGGTACTAGGGCGGTTCAACAATACGTTTTATTTTATGATTGAGCTGCTTATCCGATTTTTTTATCCTTGTAATAAAAACGATAGGTTTACGCAAAAAGACTTGTGTTTTATTAAAATTGTTCTACTGACATGCGAGTTTTTAAAATTGGAGAAAACATGTGTTTGGACAATTTTGAAATGCATCTAAAAACGTTGCGCTATTTTGTTTTTAATTTTTTGTAAATCCACAACCAAAAGCGTAAATTTGCAATTAAATATCTTGAAATTGTCGACTTAAGGAACTTGTGGATAAACGCAATTTTGTTAATTTTTAATTCAATATTACATATAAAATATTTTAGAGTAATAATGAACAAAATTGACTGCTTAATTAATTTCCTCATCAACAGTAAAAAAATGTAAGATCATCAATTTTTTTAAATGCTCCCTATAATACGTTCTTAAAAATTATTCTCAATTATATGAAAAGTATTTTGAATACAATTTGTTTGTCTATTCTTTTCGTATACTAACATTATTAAATGTTCAATTTGCACTATTCTAATGATAATTTAAAAAATTGAGAAGAAAACGTTAGTTTCTTTACACAACCAAAATGCAATCGAAAGAATTTTCGTTACGTTTCATTTAAAATTTACCGGAAACCACGCTTTTTTTTTGTAAATTTTCAAAATTCATGCAGAATTAGTAAACATTCTGATTTTAAACTCGTCCACTTATGTAAACCTGTTTTTTTTTAACATGGAAGAAAAAGCTCGATTACTAGCTCGAGTAAAAAATATTGCGTTTTCAATTTATCGTGCACGATCAACAGTCATTAAAAATTAAAGTTCTATTCGAATCTCGACAAGCAACTAAGTAAAACCATTTTTTCTTAAATTACCCTAAAAGGGAAGAAAGCAATAACGAAGATATTTAATCGTCTTCGTCCACGAAGGCACTCTACGAAGTCACAAAAAATTTGTTCCGCATATGCACGGATACGAAACACTTTTTTTCTACTAATAACGATTTATTCGTCGAAAGTCGAACGCGCAAAAAACGATCGAACGAACGGATATTCCGTCACGAGATTGATGGATAATCTGTAGGATAATTATCTGATAGTGTATTAGGCAATAGTTGATAATACAGTTTTCTAAAAACGTAAATAAAAAAAAGAGAGACCAGACACAAGAATGAGTGTGAAATTTCGTGCGTTTTCCGTGTAAAACGAAATGTTGAGCCACATTCGAATCAATGTGTGGCGTCGCATTTATATTTAGAGGGACCTCACGATATTGTTCGCGATCATTCGGAGCGCCAAAAATCGAGGATAATTGTAACGATTTTTACGTGTTCACGTAAAATCGAAAAACATGATTTTGTAATCGATGTCTAACGAACGTGTTATTCACTCTTTCGATTTTCGTTTCGACAAACGTCTAAAACGAGAACCACAAATTCTTACGATTAAAGTTTTCCGACAGCGAAGAAAATAAAGTTGTATGTTTGTCGAAAAGAATTACCAAAGAGATTTGACTGGAATTTGATACGACTTCCGTTTCTCGCTACGCAGATCGGGGATTAAAAAGAAAAAGAAGAAAAATACTTATTACCGAAATGTAACGTTCACTCATAGCGTATTATTAGTTATGAATTAATAAATTGATTGATCTACAATGGAGATGATTTTTTACCCACTCTCTCGCAATTAAAAGTTAAATATACGTTGGTTAAATCCTGCAACTGTATATAGTTGCTACGCACCCACATAATATTAATACAAATGTCTCTTATATTTTTCATTACAATTTCAATATTGGTACAAGTTTAGAGTCGAATATTGGAAAACTCGACTATATTTTAGAAATATTTTTTGATTCTGTTGAAAGATTTTGTTATTGTTTCATTAATATTTCATAGTTTCGTATAAATGATTCTAATACAATAATTCATGAATGTTATTATGACATTCGAAATTACATTTCAAAGATGACTTTTAAGGGATTTCAGAGTTTTAATCAAAGTAAATGAAAACCTCTATTAATACAGTTCTTTTCCGTCTTCTCATAAATTTCCGATGTAACTGAACAAATCCTAAAGGTGTTGACCCTAAAAGAACTGTTTCAAAAAAATAACCCGGCAGTCTTGAATTTATTACCTTAAGAGTTCGAATCTAAGACAACAGCGTTATCAATCAATGCCTTCCGGAATTCGAATTTATTAATTTTAATGTTACATTTTAAAACGTTTGCATTACATTTTAAATAAACGGGATCTTCTGAAGTACATACACAATTTAGTAAAAATATAATTGAGCTTTATACGAATATTCCTCATTGTTGCTTTTGCTTGCCGTGAATGCAATTTTATTAATGAACTATTTCATATTTTGATCATTAGTCAAAATGAAAAGTGAAATAATGTGTTACACGTTGTAATTACAGAGCAATTTTGATGATGAAGGGCAATGAATTCGCATATGGTAAGGTAGGAATAATAAAAATATCGAGACTTCTTTAATGTATTTTAATCACAAAGGAAGCACTTTATTACAAGTGATTCTCACACGATTAGTAACAACTTCTGTTCCATTCACTCTTATTCGCTCACTTTCATCCCTCTCTCACTAACACTCGTATATTTGTAATATATACTATATATATATATTATATGGTACACACCGGAGAGCACTAACTGCGAAAAAAAAATGATTCGAACGTGGTTTGTGGAGAACCTTGCTACAACTTTCACAGATTATACTTAAATAGTCAATTCTATCACGGAATGCGACTCCGTAACAGTTTATGATTTGTGTGTTTGTTTTGTGACGCTAACATTTTTTTGTCGTTATAATTTCGATGAGAGCATACGGAAAATATTTGTGATGTTTTTTCTGTTTGATTAAAAACGTATAGTAATGAAACAGCAAACTAACTTTAGGCAATTAAATATTAAATATATAACGAGGGATTCTTAAACAAAATGATAAAATATAATTGTTCGTTTCTCTCTTAAAAATTCGCGAGATTCTCCCGAACGGACATTGAATAAAATGTGAAATATTATTGTAACAATTCTTTTTTTTTTTGCAGCTGAGCAACGCAGCGCTCGCTTGATAAACGAAAAAAATAATCTCTGGGACAATCAATTTTTCTTAAAACATACAATTTTTTCTTAGCCATGTATACATGCCTGTAACATTTAAAATATTCGATAAACCGACATAAAAATGAATAAAAATCATCGGAGAAATTAAATATTGTCTTCTAATGCTAGAAAGACAGTATGACAATCGCTGAGTGTGGAATGTCGAGCACGTATTTACGTATTAGGGAATGATTTTTGATTTGTAAAACGGAAAAACCGACTGAATTAACGTCGCAATCGTCGGGAATTTTCGAATACCCCTCGTATTTACATGTTTTTTTTTTCTATCAATATACGTCCCACATAGCACAGAATATCGTTAAACATTTAATCGCAAAGATATATTTTTTATTTTATGATATATTGTTAAAAACGATAAAAATTGAATCACTTCAGACATTTTTTTGAAAAACCATTCTGTGGAAAATTTGCTTTTTTCTTAATTGAGAAAATATTTCAAGTGATGTCGTATGAATATTTTTTAAACTTGCGATATATGAGATTACATTTAAAAATTACTTCTGTAAAGGTAAAATTATTGGATTTTTACACATTGCAAGATTGCTAAAATATTTTATCAATATTATTAGCAGGTTTTAAAATAATAAGGTAAACAATAATATTTTTTAAATACTTCCGTGGTATGTGGGCGTGATATCTATTCGTAGTTTAATTTTCATAATTGCTCGGCGCATTCCAATAAAACTATACTAAATCTCGATTGACACAAATTTTGTATTTTTTTAAAAATACGTTCACGGTTCATCGCACCGGTTGTCAGGTTATAAATCTGTTTATTGTTTCTCGTTATATTATGTTGTCGTTTAAAAAAAAAAATGATATCTAAAACCGATGTACGTATTACAAACATCGTGACATTAAGTTGCAGTGGCTTGAGCTCGTCCTCGATGGCCCATATACTTAATTATTAATAATTTCATGTTTGTTTTTGTTTTTGTTGTTTTTTTTTCGTTTTCATTTGTTTTTAAAAATTATGTACAATCGTGTTTTTTGTTTTTTTTTACTTCGTATATCACTTAAAAGTTTATAACATGATCCTTTTTCTTACTCTAAACACGTTTACGCGATTTGCAACTGCTCGTTTAGATTCGTTGCGTATATCGCTTTTTTTCTTATTAAAATCCGCACTCTTATAGCTCAACTTCTTAATTTTTTCTTTTGTTTTTTAAATCCGTTTATCGATATGACTTTTACACGTGTGACAGGACGCACGGTTGGCACGCGAAATCGTGTCACACGACTTAACCACCTACATAGATTACATTCCCCTTGTCACTGACCTCGCCGCCTCGTCGACAACCAAGAAAATGCTCCTCATAGAGCGATTAAGTTCTTGGGAAAAAAGCTCGATCGAGCGACTGTCCTTTTGAACGAATAAAGAAATACGTGTAGCTGAATAATAAGCTGCACATTGATACATCGATAGTTCTGCTCGACAGCGTCGTGTTTGGCAAATTTCCGAAATTCGATGAAAAATTGTACGTGAGTAAATCGTGACTTTGTGAAATTAGTTCAGGAGTAAATAATATCACTTATAAGCGTAAAAGGATGATAGTGTGGACTACTGATTTTGCAGCACCTTTTCTAATAAAAATTAAATATCGGTCGCACCGATAGACAACAATTAATTAATTATTTAATTAAAGAATGAACAAATAAAAGCAATTTCTCGATCGTGACTCGAGTAAATGTTGAGGTAACACGGGAGAGAAACCCGAAGTAATGATTGGGGTTTTTCTTTTTCCTTTGTGATGAAGAAAAAACCCGCTCGCAAGTATCAGCGAGTCGAACCCTCGTTTCCGTGATTTTTTCTTATTTCTTTTAAACGAGGACTAATAGATTACGAACGAAATTAAATGCTTACCAAAGTACTTCGAGAACGAAGTTTGAGGTAACTATAACTCGTCAAGACTCGAGTAGAACGAAATCTCAACGAGGTCTGAGTCTAAAAGTTTCCAGTATGATTTTTGTTTTCGCTCTTTCTGTCCTTTTGGATTTAACACTAAAAAATTATCTACACGCCGACGGCAGATCATCTGACGAAGAGGATCGCGAATGTTAGGGTGAATATACTCGAGGCGAGTTCGTTGGCGGCCCCGCAGTCAAGATTATCTCTGTGATAGTATGTCGCTGGAGGATGTTCGTCCCCTGGCTTGCAACGTTCACCTTTGGCCTGCAGTTCCGTCTGGATACCAAGATAATTATTCATTAGTTTGGGAATTATTTATCAATTTAAGAATTAATTTCGCTGGTTGCAGTGTTTTACCTGACAAATGTCTTTGCAGGGCGGACATTTTAACGCGCCTTTGTGGAGCCAGTCGTTCTGTATAATGCGGATAGCTATTTCTTGTCCTGCGTGATAGCAGGTGTAAGTGTAATTTGCAACCTGTAAATGGAAAACAGAACAGAACGATTAAAAGCGTTGTTTTTCTAAAGGACTGAGTCGAATTAACAATTCTTATTAGTAATCGCGGAATTACTAATTTAATTATAAAATGACTAGACCGTTAATTCGTAGGTCGTCTTTCAAGAATCCGAATACACCGTCTCGTGATAAAATCGATAAAGAATTACGGATTATTCTTAAGGTAAATCTCAAGGAAAATGTTCCTTCTCGGAAGTTGACGTTAATTAAATAATGATTCTTCAAATCCATAACTATTAATACTTCTCTTAATTAAATATGCATACTTTATACTTAATGAACTGTAATAGAAACAACCCTCCGCTGCTATTATTTAATAAGCAAATCTTTACAGAAACAATTACAAAAATGTAGCACTGTCTCGTCTGGTGCGATATGCTTCGACATTCATAATGAATACTATAATTTCAATTTTAATTGAGAATTTCTTCTTCGATGAAGTTTTTCCGATAGCAAGCTTCGTTATCGACTGTCGGTGCAGTTTATTGATAAACTAATTATAGTAAATCCATTAAAAATTAATTGGAAAGTCATTTATCTCGTCACTCGCAGAAACACAAGTTTTTTTTTTACATTTAAGGGGAATACAGAGGTTTTCCAATTAAACTTTGCAGTTTTCACTCTATTGATCTTAATTCAAGATATTCCTCAAAGATTGAAAAAATTATTACATTATCGGATGATGCAAAACGAATTTTTTAAAAATATTTCAATTCTCCCTTTAATTGTAATGTAGAAAACTGATAAGTTTTAATGCATGCTAATGAAAGTTTTTGAAACAAATTTAAATGTTTCAAAAAACTTGTATGTAGAAAACTTAAAACCTGGATACGGAGAGGTATCGATCACTTGAAAAAAAATTCGTTTTTTTTCTTAAACAGGAAAGAGGCTTCAGACTTGAAGAGTTAAGCTCATTGTTCTCGTATAACGTATAACGTTAGTATTTAAACTGACCATGATGTGTAGTCTGCCAACTTCGCACTTATACTGATAACAGCCAGATCCCCAATGTTGCCACTGTCTCGCCTGTCTGCAAGTCCTCTCCTCCCACATTTGATTAGTGTGATCGAAGCATCTCGATCGAGCTCCGTATTTCTCTAACGCAAAATTTTTCTCCGGATCTGTAAAGTTGGATAACAATATTTGCATTATTTCACTTGCCTGGTGTTCTCTTCTGTAACATGTAACCAGTTGCGAATATCTTACGTGGATTGTTTTCCTCGTACAAACAGTGAGAACCTCGGACAACGATATTCTTGGCACGCCACGTAAACTCCTGAATGTAAGGACAGTAGTCGGCCAGAGATACTGAGCCACCGTAATATTGTTCCTTGCCCGGGGGTACGTGTGGTATCGAATCGAAATTCTGAAAAGATATTTGCATGTTTTATAAAAACGCTTCAAACGAGAATCGCATAAAATAACATGTTTTTTTTTTGTTTCTTTCTTTATCGCTTTGCAAATACCTGATATTTCCTCGGCAGTGGTACAGGATGCTCCACTAAGTTGCATAACGCTACGGAGCTTCGATCGTCCGTACATTCGGTTTGAAGGGGATCCTGCTTCACTTTGTTGCAGAATGGATGAATTGTTTTTCCGCTGGAAGGAAATAGATATATTTATTTTTTCATTATTATTTCGCCCACGAGAATCTTTTTGTTTCTGCCAAATATACATAAAATCCGTCGCATCAAAATATATGTTTATGGCATATATTTTGGTGCGAAACACGCGATTCAATAATATTTCAATAATTCCTGAACTAAGAATGAGCGAAGACATTAGGGACACTTACTTTTGGTCTCTCGTGTTCCTTTTTTTACGAAAGCAAAACATTGGAATCAGGCAATCATTTAAATGTCAATGATTATTGTGGTATATTAACTTTGGCGATGTTGCAATGTATAACTTACGACAACCGTGCTGATTTCGTAGATATCCACTCCTTGCATGATTTCATAGCGAAATCACAGCCCAAATTTCGTCCCCAGCCGAGTTCCTGCGCCATTGAATAATTCGCGCTGTACCATCCGGTGTCTTCCATCAGAGCTAGAGTTATCCTCGAGTAAACTGGATTCTGAGTGTGAGTTCCAGTCATTGCTTCGTTCTATTTAATGCAAATTTTCTTGATTAATATTGAGTCTTAAAAAATTGTTAATATACGCAATTTGGATGTTTCACCAACTTTTGAAAACCTTATAACAGAAAACGTCGTTAAAGAAAAATATAAATTAAGATTTCATTTCTCACTAACGAGGGAAATAAAAAATGTATAGCTATTTATGGCAAGACAACATTTCTGGCGTTAAAAAAATTAGAGTTTCCTCAATAATACAAAAATCATTTTTCATTCAATTCATTCATTTATCTCTTAAATTTCATTACCAGATTTTTTTTCTATACTTGCAAACGGAATTTTTATTTATTTTGAATCTGTTTAATATTTTTTTGAAGTTTTTTAAATCCAGGGTTTTTTTTAAAGTACTTCCCATTTAAATAAAAAAGTAAGCTTAGCTTAAGGTAGTTTACACTATTGTGAATAAGAATTATCTTTTTAATGTCCCTTATTTGTTATTCGTAAAAAAATGATTACATTTCTCACTTAACGAATATCGAAAAAATAATTAATTTACATTAACTGGAGAAAAAAAGATCTAGGTATCCAATATTTGATTAATCTGCATCCCTTATCATACTTAACACCCTGTGAAACTTATAACCAAATAAACGAATTTGGCGCGAAATATATCCCGATAATTGATCGAATACGTATAAAATCGAAATTTTTATTTAAGGTAGTCGTGTCGGAACAATTAAATCAATCGATTGCGAATATTAAAAAAAATTGTTTGTACACATTTTAAACGAAAAACTAGCGTAAATTAACGTGAATCTGGATTAAAGAGTTTCTATTTAACATAGAAAAAATATAACAATGGATTTCCAAAAAAATAACTGAGCTTACAAGCACATTTTTACTGTGCTTCTTTTTTCGTCGAGTTTGTAATTAAAGTTCGATCTTGACAAGTGAGAGCTGATTTTGTTTTTTAAAAATGGTTCATGAATTCACCGAGTAATTTACCACTTTACATATGAATGAGAAGAAACATTTCATTAATGTTGTAGCTTTATTTCTGTTTTCATAAACAAATGGCTTTTATTTTAAAACGATAAATTATCATCATGAAAGTTTTCTGCTGAATTCATATATTATGTAATAAAATTAGTTTTTGTCAAGATTGTCAATATCGAACTAAAATTGTGAAGTTGATTGTATAAAAATGCGTAAAAAAATGGCCGTGATTTTGTTTACGTAAACTGAGTTAACTTTCTGTAAATTCATTGTTATAATTTTTGTCTACATTGAATATGAATTCTTTGATCCAGATCTTTAGTTTACATTAGATTCTCTTTTAAAACGTGTACAAATCATTTTTCAAATCTCAGTGCTCAATTGACTTGACTGTACCGAAAGTACTACGTTTAAAAAAAAAAATGTAACGAAATCCCAATATAAATTGTGAGAAAAATGATGTTTTGAAACAAAAATAGTCCGATTTGGAATATAAGTAAGATAGCAAAATTGAAGTGTCTTTTACCTCAAAAACTCGTTTCTCCCAGTGAGTCAAAGCAGTACCATCTTCGCCTTGATCCTCGAGTTCGGCGCCTTCGAGATCCTGACATCCAAAATGTGATCGTACCTCTGCCTGAACTCTGGGTGTAACGATCATCTGCATTGATCTGATAACGGAACCGCCATGAACCTGCCACTGAGGTCTCACTATGGTTTTAATGGTGCTATGACTCCATTGATGGGTCTGCAGTCTGAAATAAATGATCCGTTTATATTTAGTTAAAAGTACTGCACATAACAAGTATTTTTATAGTTATCCAGATCAAGAGTTCAAAGGAAAGATAAATATGTCTCTCTACGAGTGGTGCTTCAACTTACTTTTCGTTAAGGGGTGGTTTTCCAGTCTCGCTACGTCTTGTAGTTCTTGGCTCGCCGTGCTCGTCTCTGTAAAATGCATAGAGACTCACGGAGAAACCGAGGGCGTGGAGGATCTCGTGCTTCACGGTACTCAGTAGGGTCTCCAGCTCCTGGGGCTTCGTGCTGATGCTTCCAGGGCAGAGGTTTGCGTGACCGGCGATTGGCCTGCGATAAATCGAAACTCTGCAATATTCACCTTAACCAAGACGACCTGAGCAACGTCATATACGCTTTGAAAACCGTGGACGGAGAGGGCGCGCTCACCGACAATGTATTAATAATGATTTTCAAATTTAACGCTCTGTCGTCAAAGTGGCAAATGAGTCTTTAAAACTGGGAATGGAGGATAATTATCACTCAGCTTTATTACAAAGGCTCTTAACGTTGTGTAACACAGTTAAAAAATAGTTGTAAAATTTAATTTTAAAATCACAAGAAAATAAACTGCAATTATTATGTTAATTTAGGGAACGGATTTTTAAAATTTTTACCGACGTGCGATTTTTTTATAGTGCTTACTTTTGTACGTTTTAGAAAAACTTTTCGTCCATCAAAAAATTTATTAAGAATAATTGGGAATTATAAAATGAGTTTGTGTTAAAGTAATAAACCGTTGTTTTTAATTTACAATTTTATTTTTTTCGAAACGTATTATTGCAACTTTACAAAACTATTATTTATTGGACAGAAATAATTTAAAATATCTAGAGAAATAATCCTTGCAAATATTGCAATATTGTCAGAATATCTTTTTCATTGTCATAACATTGCTGAATTAAATTGCAATGTATTGCAGAAACTTTTTAAACATCTAAACAATATTGTTACTGAACTTTTTTCATAAATTAAAAGTATGCATCTAACATAAAATGATTATCAAAGGACCAAAAACATTTACAAACAAATTATATAAAATAAGAAATAATTGTTAATACTTTAAAGCAATTTGATTAGCACTATAATTGGTATCCGTGCATTCCTGAGATCGCTGTTTTAGAATCGAAAATCAAAATATTTAAACTTGAAATAGCAAATTTAATATGACAGATCAAAATACAAAAAAGATATGCAATTTGGAAAAATTAGCATCCGAGTGTTTTTAAGGTACCCGATTTTAAATGTGAAGATGAAATAAATAAAGTCCAGATTCTAATGGATCACACTAAAAGTGCCTTAGATTCAAACTCTTGAGGTGTAAAATTAAGGTTGCTTTCTTATTTTTAATTTCCAAGCTTTTAGAATGAACACGTTATTAAATCTGCTCAGTTACTTTGGCATTTAGGGGATAAAACTGACAAAATATATGTTATCCTATTGATATTTAGTGTCCGGTTTCCTAGTTTATTGAGAATTGCAAGCAGCAATAAACAGAAAATCTTATCAATACAATTTCTTAGTTACTTTGGTACGAAATCTTTGGAAATAATATTCTACAATAATTCATACGAAACTGTATGAAATATTATTAAAAAGAAAAAAAAATCATAACTATTTAAACAAAATGATTGTGAAATATTTTCGAAGTGATGTAATTTCTCTCACTTTCAATATTACATAAAATAAAAATTGCAATTTTACAATTACATGTTTTGCATTATTTAGTTATACAAAGTTGTGGTTGAGAATTTTAATTATTACTGCAAAAAATATTTTAATATTCATCAGAAAAATAATAATCTCTGATGTCGTAGTCACAATTCGTGTCTACAAAGTTTCCGAGTAAACTGAGTTTCAAGTAATTAGTCTGATGTAAACCGAAAAAAATGGTTAAAAAAAAAAAAAACAACAACAAAGAGGCAGAAAAATGGATGGAATTTAAAGAGCGAATACCGGTCCAAAGGTGGCGGGGAACACGAGAATAGTAAGCTGATAATGAAACAACTTTTAATGAAGGCGAAATCGGGTTGGCTCTCGCGTGTCAATGTAACAAAGCGCTTAAACGCAACGACCCGTATACCCGAGCCCTTGAGCCTCGTTTCTCGTTACGATCCCTGATGGTGCAGCCGCGCAAAAGGTGCTCACGCGCGCTCGCGAACCATGTTACAAGCCGAGTTTTCGACCACTATACTCGAAAAACGTAATTAATTACGTGAAAAGCGACTAGGACTCGTGAACTCGGCCGATCGAAGCCACGTGAGGCCACTAATGATAGCTTATACACGCCACAGTGCGATTGTCAATTAGAAAAGTTGACTAGCGCGCTTGCATTGTACATACATGGTCACGAAGCCTGAAAGCAATTTATACTCTTTTAATTTACGATAATTAAGTTTTCCGTGTCGTTAGAAAGAAACGCACACATGGGGCTTTTCATACCACATGCACTATGTTCATAAGGCTATTAAAAAAAAAAAAAAAAAAAAAAAAAAAATTGTTACATGGTTATATACGCATTTTGTCAAATTTAAAAATCTTTACGGCTAATTTTTCTTTTTATCGCCTCTAAAAAAATATGGGATGAAAATACGACGTTTAAGACATAGTTTGACGGGATTAGAAAAGTTGACGAGCGGTATAGTGATTTGCACACATGGTCACGAAGGCCAAAAGCGAATTTTATGCCGTTTTAATTTGAGACAATAAATACTTCCGAGTTTTTACAGAGTAACGCATATATAGGACATTTCACGACAAATTATTTCACATGATTATAAGCAATTTGGCAAATTTCAAAATCGTGACAATTGAAACATGATATTTTGACTGGAAAATGGGAAAATGGTTTCAAGAATTCGTTGCTTTTGTCGTATTAATAGTATCTGATTTTTGTAATTAATTTCTCGAGTACAAAGTTTTTGTGTGGCCTCAATTAAAATTCAACATATTTTTTTTAAGCTTCTCAGATATTTGAGATATTATTAATTATCCAGATTTGAGTACTACTAAAAATTGACAGCATTTTCACAGAGCAATATGGTAGAATATTCTAAAAACAAAAACATAAAGATTACATTATTTATTGAAAATATAAACTAATGGAGTGAGTTCGAAAGTAATGGAATTTTCATTTTTCTTACACCGGAATCTCGATAGGTATTTTTTTTTCTTAAAGTAATCCACAGATACGCCTAAATATTCTGCCAATTGTACGGCAAAATAAAAGTGGCATTTCTTGAAAAAAAAAAAAAAAATCTATCGATTAATCTTATAAAATTATTAATAAAAATATTTTTAAGAATTCATTGAAAATATATAAAATTGCAACTTTTATAATCAGTCACTTATTTTCTTTCTGTGTCTTATAAATTTCTAAATACATTTAGTTTAAAATAATACGCAACTCTCTGAAACACTAGAATTAAAAAATTCTACAAGCACTCTGAGCCATTATTCAAATCCGGCAAATTATGATAAATATCTTGGAGTCAGAAAGAAAAGGAAGCTGAATTTACAGAGAATGCCACATACATTAGCCGTCTTCTTAATTCCACGCGATACCACGTGCATGCTAGTTTCTGTTAGAGTAATATAATTAAAGAAAATTACTCGAGAGAATCTAAATTTAAGACGACCAACAGAATGAGTAGAGCTCGCAATTCTACCTAATATTTATTATGTACATTTTACATGGAGATTCTGATTTAGGACAGATGCTCGAAAAAGCCGGGTGAGTAAAATACAAAAAAAAAAAAACGTAAAGAGAGGAGTAGAAAGAGCCAAAAAAAGGGGGGGGGGGTTAGGGTAAAGAGAGAAAATACGCCAGAGCGGCTCTCGTAATGATGATTTATACCCGCAGTGTACTGAACACGACTGCACCATAATTTTCCTTCGTCCGAAGCATCGTTCGTTTTCCCTACCATCGCGTATATACCTGTAGCGTAAAATTCGCCCCCAACGTGCATTATTCTTCCGTTTGATCGATGGATGCCGGGGATCGATATGACATTCATTACCGTGAGGGTGACGCTGTTATCGCGTGCAAGCCGGTGCGCGGCAATGTGTTCAACGGGCAGGTGAAAACACTACTGCGCGCACAGCCCAAGAGGACGACGAACCGGAGCTTCGCGTCTCTTAGCTTTCAGGCAAATCATACAGTTTTGCAAACACTTGCCGGTAATTCTAACGAATTGATGGTCCGCGAGATTCTAGAGCGATTGCATTGCTTGCAAGTCCGCGCAATTTCGCGAAACGGCGGAATTATTAAGCAGCTCTAATTTCATCGGGATTTCTTGATTCCCTAAACGTTAAATTTGAGGTCACTAAGAGCACTGAGTTAACTAAAATGAAACGGATGATCGAATATTTGTTTCTTTGCAGAAGTATTCAATTTTTAAAAAGTGGCTTTTAAGCCTCATAAAATGTATATCAAATACAATTTTGCAATTTTGTAGTGATGTAAAAATGCACCAGTATGTTGTGAAATGAAATGCAACTGCGAATGCAATTTCCAGCAGTTTTTAGATAAAACCGGTATGAATGTCATAAGATTTAATGTCAGATATATATTTTAATGCTGATATAGCTTTTTTAGATTTGCTGCTGGTTTTTTAAAATCAGTTGTTTCATCGAAAAAATGATGTTATCGTGAATTTTTTTTTCAGGTGACATGTATTCAGTGGTCTCTAGCTTTCAGGTAAATCATAGAGTTTAGCAAACACTTGCCGGTAATTCCAACGAATTGACGGTCCGCGAGATTGCAGAGCGATTGCTTAGCTCAAGTCCGCGCAATTTCGCGAAACGACGGAATTATTACGCAGCTCTGATTTCATCGTGATTTCTTCATTCCCTGCACGTTAAGTTAGAAACCCTTAAGGGCACTGAGTCGACTAAAGAACTATTGATTTAGAAATAAAACTGACATTTAAGCTTTATGAAATGTATATCAAACAGAATTTTGCTATTTGCAGTATTTTGCGAAATGCAGTTGGTGTATTTCTCAAAAAAAAAAGGGACCGTAAAATTTACTTTCCTTTTATAGATGAACAATAATATAAATCGTTTATAACATTTGTACAGTTTTTTAAACTTCTACATATAAACTAATGATAGTTTAATAGCATGCAAATTCAAATTTTATCATATGATCAGAAAATGGACGCGGACGTCGTTCACCCCACACGCAAGCCTTATGTTCACAAACATAAAATGGTATAAATTTACAATTTACGGTGCTTTTTAATTATAACATTTATATAAAATAGCAAATCAACTAGAATCTGGGTTTATCAAAGGAGGTTGTTAAAACTTGTCAATTACTGATATGTTTGTGGTATGTAAATTCATCAAGTACCCTTTATGCCACAATTGTGCATTCGGCTACGAAATGTCACCGATAACGCGTAGTTATCGGTGATATTTCCTCGTTATTATTCTTCAAAAAGCATTTACATTGTTTTCAGTACCTATATACTGTGCTTTACGCGTTCGCTAATAACATCCGGCGCGTTATTTTTGAGAATATAGATTTTTGTTTTGGCAAAAAAGAATTACAAGCCCATACATTAATTATCGAATGGTAACATAATCAAAATTTATGAGAAAACCTAATTAATTTCACTTATAGCAGTTTTCGTATTAAACCGGTTGACATACTATATATTTGATATACATTTTTTAAGGTTTAATATGAAATTCTTTGAATCAGTAGTTTCACCAAATAAAAGTGTATGTAATCATGACTTTCCAGGTAACTCGGTGTTCTGAAAGACACTTGAGAATATTGAAATCATAAGCTTCAATCCCTTTTTTAAAATTTAAAGCAAATATGTATACAAATAATTGTACATTGCACTTTGCACAGAATATGGCAGGAATATTACAGTAATTTGTCCAATATTACAAATTAAATACCGCTGCGACTTTGTGCTCGGACATTGTTGAGCATTTAAATGATATTGCTGAAAATGACATAACTTACATCACTTCAGAAACATCCCAGTGTCATTCAGTTAAAAGGTTGTGTTTTTTTGCAATTACATTAATTTTTCATATTATTTCAAATAATATAAATGGGGCATTCCACGGTAATTCACACAGGATGAAAGCCAATCCACGTTAATTATATTATCTTTTTAAAGAGTCGCAGATAGATCACCTGCAATATTTGCTAGATTTTCATTTAAAAAAAAATTGCCCACAGTATCTATATCGAAATTATATTTTCAAATTAAATGTCGAATTTTATAATTGCTAATTTATAGCTTTTTATAAATCAGTGACGGCGCAAAATAAAAATCTAATAGAAATCGCAGGTGTTTTTTTCAGTGATACGAAAAATATGAAATGGATATAAGTGACATTTTGTAAACTATATGTTCTTTTTTTTTTAAAATATATGCAACGACGATCAATTTACCGATCCAAAGCCGCTTCCTGCTGACAATGAGCTGCGTATGCGACTGTCAAACCTTTGTGACATCTCTCGGTCTGCATAGCCGAGACATAAAATACAAAATCGGCACCGTCGATTCCCGCACCTGCGACGCTACCTTTGGCGACGCCGCACTTGTGTCCAGTTGCATTACATGTTCGGCAAACCTGAAAAAAAAAAAACGACCAAAAATAATTATCAAAATCAAACAACTTGTTGTAACGTTCGTTCGGTGGAAAATGAAACAATTCAATTACAAGCCAATATTATCCGGGATAATAAATCATTAATTTTCGTTTTGACATTATTCGACATCGATTGCTCGTAGCACACAAAAGACCGCGAGCAAACATTGTATGTATATAGGAAAATATTTTCCCGCTAAACAAATTAATTTTGTTTCGCCAGAAATGTGTACAGGAGTTGGAGAAGTTTGTAATAAAGTACGCGTAGCATATCGATCGAAAGCTCGATAATTGACTTTCATTTTGTAAATTTTATAGCTTATAGCTGGAAGCTCAATCGTCAGATCCGGTGCGAAGCAATTAGCCATGTTCTTTATACATAAAGGCCGTTATTAATTTTCGCTGCTCGCGCGTATCGCTCACCATATTTTCCCGAAAGGTAATATAATCATTAAAAAAAATGCTTTATTTTTTCGTTGAGTTGTTCATCGAGATTTTTTTCCTCGTTACAAAAGCAAAAAAACCGGTTCACGCTACGTAACTGGCGATAAAGAGAAATTCAACTGCCGCGGAGATTTGAAAAATAAAAAAAATATTACTCGCGTTCAATTAAAAAATGCATATATGGCAGAAATTTGATATTGAATAGTTTTCCCCTTTAATCAGTCGCTGGGTTGGATCTTTAGACATAAGTTCAAATTTAATTCTTGAAATCTCGAAATCGAACTTTACACTTAAGACGATTTTAAGATCGAACTTAGTTCGAACTTCTGTCCAAAAAATCGAACTTTAAGGTGTTGTAAAATTGACTCTACAAATTTTTAAAAATTATGTCGATTATTAGTTTTGTCAGAGTCACCAAAAATGTTTGATGAAAAATCATTTTCTTAACAATACTCCGAAAATCGGTGTAAATCGGTAGCAAATAAAGAAAAAGATAAAAAAATAGAGGCTGTCTCATTATTCGTTGGTGAATATGCTTAGGTTAACGATTATCGAATAGATATTATTTTTCACTTATCTGAAATTTTCAAGTTTTCAAAAAAATTTTATAAATGTTTAAACTTTTAATTTCGAATATTTATAACTGGTAAATATTGTAATTATACACATTCCTAGATAAAACGTACGTAGGACAATGGAAAAATAATACAAATTAAATTTATTTTCTTAATTAATAACAATTCGGGGTGTTACAATTTTCAAATATATTAAAACATTATAATAAGAAATTCTAAAAAAAAAAGATTGTGTTATTTTTTTGAAAACTGATTCGCTTTTTTTTACGTACGTTCAAAAAAGTGACTCAAGGCACATCTTGACATCACTGTTCGATTCTTTAAAATCAGCCTGACCGGTATTTTAAACGTGTATGTGAGCGAGGTAAAAAAATGAAAAGAAAATGTATCGGTCCTAACTTTGATATTGGATATTTCGTTCGTGCGATGCCCACCCATACGCTGCATGACTGAAAAGAGCTATATATGCTTTTTCCAATATTCGGTGGTCAATATGAATAAACTTCTAGGAATGGGCGAACAATTATCTAATAGATATTAGTTTTTCGGTTATCTCATATTTTCAAGTTTCCTTTTTTAATTATATAAATATTCAACTTTTAATTCGAAATATTTATCGTTATTAAATGTCGTAACTAGATGTTCCGTTATAGAAGGTATATAGGACACTGGTGAATTAATACAAATTAAATTCATTTCCGTAATTATTAATAATTAGAATTTCTCCAATTTTCACGTTTATCGAAACATTATAATAAGAGATTAAAAAAAAAATCCATTGTCTTTTTAGAAACTGAATCGTTTTGTTTTGACATACGAAACGAAAAGTAACTCATGACTCGTATTGAGTAGAACTTTGCATACATGTAAACATTTTTAAAAAATGTAAAATAATGAGGAAGCAATTTGCAAGGTTCTACATTGCAGGGTTGTTTCTGCTCGAAAAACTTTTACTACCATAAAAATTGCATTTTCAAGCTTTTTGAAATTTTTAAATCGTCATGAAATTTAAGCCTCTCAACCGATTTTCTTCAAATTTGTACTGAAACCTTGCTTCACGGTGCTCAATACGTGTAATAAATTTGAAGTCGCTATCTTTTAATTTGTGCAAACTTAAAGTGCGCAAGCGACATTTTTCAAAAGTTAAAAAACGTTATAAAATTTGAACCGCTCGACCGATTTGTGTAAAATTTATACCCAGACCTAGTTCTAGGACAATCCATATGTGTGCCAAATTTGATTGATATCTGCCTAAAAAAATCAAAATTCTGTTTTTTCGCGACAGCAATGTTTTGCTTTTTTTGGAATAAAATCGAAATTTATCAAAATAGCGACCGTTCCTTAAAATAAATTCATCTTCGATACTCAATAATTGTGAAATCACGTGGTAAATTGCAGTTAAATTGCAATTAAAAAAAAATAAAAAATTGTAACAAAATTTGAACCACTGTATCAATTTTCGATAAACTTGGCACCAATCATGGTTCACTGTAAGTTCGTTTGTGTTCAAAATTTCAGACTGATATATCGTAATTTACAAAAGTTACAGCGTGAAAATGATTTCTTCAAATTTTTCAAAATGCTGTAATATTTGATTTTTTCAACCGATTCGCGTCGACTGCAATCCCAAAAGTTGTTGTATGATAGCCCACTTGCGTACCAAATTTGAGGAAAATACACCAAAAATTGCGGCAGTTATCGTGCTAACAAGGCAATTTGCACACACACACACACATACATATATAGAGACATTTCGTACAAATCACTTTTCTCGACGTTTTGGACCATTCTAAGTATGCTGACATGAAAATTTCGAAAAAAAAAAATGTTCACGAAAACAAAGCTTCCTCTACGAGGAAGCAAAAATGTAAGAAAAAAAAGTTTCGGTCCTAAACTTTGATATTGGATATTTTGTTCGTGCAATACCCACCCGCTGTGTCGCTATATCACTGGAAAAAGCTATATAGACTGAAAGGCATGTCGCGGCCGACGGGCAGGTAAAATGAGGAGGGGGGGGGGGGGGGGGTCGTTGTGTTAATGACAGCATCGTTACATGCCTTGACGAAGGAAAGCCCTCAGGGATGTAGTATATATTCAGAAGGGTTTCGCGAGGAAGAGGTAAAGATCGACGTAATTACAGTGTAAGTGGGTGGTAATATGGTTACCACTAATGAGGAACCACGATCAAGGGTAGGCAGACACGAACGAAGAGGTGTCTATATTCATTTTAGCCTTATATACCTGTCTCACTTTCTCTCGCACTTTCTCCCTCATTCACGCCTAATGGGAATTACCAATAAGGAGCTGCAAATTTTGGATAACCTTTAATCTTGGCTTTTGTTCTCTTCAAAGATAACTTATTAAATGGCTTCAGATCTTTATGGTTGCATATATAGCTATAGAATATAACAATTATGTATTTATATAATAGATTAATAAATTAACTGGTGTGTACCAAAATGAACCACTCAGGATTTATTTTTTAATCTGAATAAGTGTGATTCATTAATATTACATTGTCTAATGCTTTTAGATCGCTTTATTAATAATTTCAATATTATTGTTTAATACCCTCTGCGATAATATTAAGGATGCTGAATCACCTATAAAAAAAACACGATAGAACCTTTTTTCTTATGGAACTATTTATTTAATAAAAACAGTAATTTAAACCTAATAAAACATATATCAAATACTATAAAACTGTATATCGAATTTCAAAAAATTCGCAAAATCATAGTATTTGATATACCATTTCATGAGGCTTCAGTGTCATTTATTTGAAATCAGAAGTTAAAAGAAAAATTATATCATACCTTTTTTTTTGGTGATTCAGTATCAAATGATAGAACGTAATAATTATAAATTTAACAGAGTTACTCCACATTTTATTTGCTTTTTTACGATGGAATTCTATCATTAAATATGTAGGTCTCCTCATAAAACGACATAATGAATGTCACCAACATCAGTAACATATTTTTTATTTTCCAAGTGGAGTGAGGACAGTTCCTTCGCCAAATATTTAATATGACGTTTGCCTGCTTGGCGTAAAAAGAAAGAGGACAAGAAAGGAAACAAATCTCGTCGCGTTTCTTGAGCCACATGGAGTCGTTTACATGGAAATTATAAAGTGGAATACTTCAGCTGGCTTGAGAACTGATATTGGATTACCAGGAGCGTATTTCGTCTCGGGAACATGGAAGTGGAGTCCCCGGACGGAAGGGAGCTGCCCTTAAAGCGAACCGTAACATTAATCATGAGGTCTTAGGAAATAAGAGGAGGAGAACGACATGCTCGCAGCTCTTCAGCTTCTCTCTCTCTCTCTCTTTCTGAATTACGAAGCAAGCGATCAACGGACTGGTGTGTCAGGAACAGAGACCATTACCCTCGTTACTTCTCCGTGAGCCGTGAGCGTCTCACAGCCAGTAGTGGCAAACCCTCTTATTAACTGTCTCACAACCGAAACTGCTCCGGTCGAGCTCACGGAAATTCGGTGAGAGATAGAGACAAGTGGACTCGACCGTAAATTTCCAGCAACCAGAATTTAACTTCGAGCGGACTAGTAGTCAACGACAGACCTTCAATATAGCGACTGTTGCTGATTATATAAGTCGTAGCTTTCGCCAAGAAAATGATTTTACCTTTTACATTTTTTTTTACATATTTTTAAAAGAAAACTGTTATAAAAGCACTTGAAATTGAATTTACAGATTTCAGCATGAAGCTTAAAAAAATGTATAGCAACCAATTTATTGACAAAATCAATACTCAATTTACGACATGAACACATGAGACATTTTTTAATGTTGCTTTTTAGAAGTCAAATTTATAATATTGATTCGATCTTGATAAATGAAAGCTCATTTTATTTATTTTGCTTCATTTGCTAATTAGGAGAAGAGTTTAGTTATTTTTGTATAACTTCAGATTTAAAAAATAAATAAATGGCTTTCATTTTTCGATAACGAATATTATTAAAAATGTTTGTCGGTGCATCGTTAAATCACTCACGAAAGAAAATCAGCATTCATTCGTTAAGATTTATCAAAAATTAGACATTTAACTTCTCAAAAGTCGCATATAAGTACGTCTCATGGCCCCTTGGCTAAACTAAGTTATTATTCACCAAATGATTGTTATGATTCTTTAAAAAATTTAATTAGGAATCCATAAATTAGATTTAAACTTCTTTAATACCAGTTACTTTTTGAAAGTGTGTACAAACAATTTTCGAAATTTTAATACTCGAATGGCCCGACTACACCGCTGAAATCGGTTTAAACAGCGAACTCTTATTTGCGTGGAAAAAAATATGTGTCACCTGTTGGAGACTCTTTCTAATCAAAATACATTTAAAATATAAGAGTTTTGAAAAATATACATTTTTATTTTTACACCTGAATGTTTTTTAATTAAATAAAAATATAGGATGTGTTTCTAATGAAGTTTCATCATTCGCCAAATTTGGTTAGAATTTTTTTGCAATAAAATTGATGAAAATGTCTTAAAAAATGACTGTAAATAATTGTTTACCGCTTCTCGCAATTCGTTTAGTGATTTCATCATAACAAAACCTGCGACTATGAGAAACATCGTTTTTATCCCAGTCGGGAAAGAATTATCCCACCACTGGTGTACGCCGTTCATTAATCTTGACGACATAATAAGTCATCCGATAGCGCGGAGCGGGCAATTCGTTCCGTGTAAACAGAGTGACCTGACGCCACGCGACGTTCTGGTTTCTTCACGCAGCCGCTTGATTAATAATTACGATAAGACACCGATGAGGCGTCGGTTGAGCCTTTAATGCGATATCCGCACGCGTAGTGCGATTCGCATTTTCATCAGACCAGACTATACAGACTACACAATCATAGATGTGATACTCTCGAGTTTTCCGTAGAAATTAACATGACCTGACGTACGCTCTGAAATAATCCTAACTTTTTTTGGTGTTGTAAAAAATCTAAAAAAAAAAAAAACCATTCGATGAACCCGAATTGTAAAAGTTACTTAAACTAGTTGAAAAAAAAAACTTGGAAATTGCCGTTAAATGAAGCTGCTTATTGTCCCAACTGATGATGTAAACGAAGCTACCTCTTTGAGGACGCAAAAATCATAAAAATAAGTAGAGCTGATGAGAATAACTTCCAAATTCGATGTAGGAATTAGAAAATTAATCGAGAACTTGGCAATAATCGACATTCGATATTAGTATTACATAATCGTTACACATTTTTTTCTGATATTATTAATTCATCCATTTTCACAGAGCCCAGTATTCTAAACGACAATTTCGGGATAAAACAAAAATAATTTCTCAACAGTTGTTGATGTTAGTGAATCCTGTAAAATTATATAAACTTTACTTGAAGAACATGGTATTTAAGTAGAATTGCTGGGAATGCAGTGATGTGTGAAGAAATAAAGCGCACCTTTTTCCGTCGTCAAGGGAGATGAGGTTATTACGAAGTTACCTAACAAATTAAAATGCAAAAGTTTCTTAGTCGTTCTGGTCGTCTTCTTGGCATCGTCGCCATGACAATAAAGATTATAGGGAGAAAACTGGATGAAACGGAACATTCCTTTTAATCGTCAAAGTTTCCAAGGTATATAAAAGCAAGAAGGGAGTAGAGAGGCACTCTACGTTTCAGTCTTAAGCATATATATATATTTTCTGCTATGTAGTCAACTCCTTGTTCTGACTCGTTTGGCCCCTGATTTTGCGAGGATGATATTAAATATTCATTAGCATTATTAGATATTAATCGATGCGTCAATGGGAGTTTCGCTGAAGAGAGTATATGGCTAATGAGGTCGAAGGGGATTCGAAGTGGAAACTCCCCTCCGCGTTATTCCGGTTAATCAATTAAACGAATGACAGTTATAGACTGTCTGGCAGCACCCTCGTCCTCGCCTTATTATCATTTCCAATGACGAAAAATGTTGGTCTCGAAAAATTATTCTAAAAAAGCTTTGTCGGGGCTACTGGCCCTGCAGAAATATACCATTACAATGATATCGTGCTTGCTCCAATCGAATAGGCGAATCAAAATAAAATAAACGAACGCCCGATCGCTAGTTGATCTATTAACGGAACAATCAGTTATTCATTAGCTGAAATTAGGGGTTAAAAGTATGGAAATTACCAATTTCCTACAATTTACAAGCTATAATTACAAACCTACAATTGTAAATTGTAGGTTTTCAACGTTTTCAAGCATTTGGCCCTAGATTTCAGTTAAAACTCGCAAATTGTACATTGAAGCTTTATCAAGTACGTTTTAGATCTCTACAACAGGCTTCGCATCCTTTTCAAAGACTATTTTGATACTACATTTTTTGTGCGTGTCAAAAGTCACGATTAAAATGTTTCTCAATTGTAATTGCTATATTCACAGGATATAAATTACAAAAAAGCACTCACGTCAAGATGATCATCAGGCACGTTGACTTCACCGCACATTGTCGTTGTCTTGCACGTATCGATGCAGTGGGTGTGATGATCCTTCACGAAAACTTGACTGGTCTCGCACTTTCTGAAATCATTGGATCAAAGCGCAAGGATTAGTTACATACATAAACATAGCGAAGCGAAGTAGTGCGGAGAGGTATGCGGGATTAGTCGTCAACCCTGAATCGTGCTGACATGATCCGCAAGGATTAGTATTCCAACGGAGCTTAAGGCCAATCAGTGGAATCGCTAATGCGAGAGGAAGCACGCGGGCATGGGAATGGGATTTCCCGCATCTCTGCTTCTATATCCCGACACTCGGAATAGCACTCGATTCTCGCACGTTCGCTGCTGATTCGAGAGGACCCCTAGCTGGCAACTTCTATCGACGATGCGAAACTCCAGTGCCGTGCGTTCTCTCGATCGGTAACGTGTGCAAAATCCTAGCTGCTAAGGGCTTTCGCTAACTCTCCATGACATTCTATCGGTTTCTCTACTCTGTTCTATCGCATCTAAATCTGGTATAGCACCCGAGAGCCCCGAATTTCGTAGAGCCTCGCATGCGCCGCAAAATGCAGATAGACCAGAAATCCCCCTAGGAGAAACTGTGAGAGGCAGAACAACGTTTCCACCGAAACCTGCAAATCCCCCATACAACAACCAAATCAGCCGATGAAGCGAGTAAACTCTCAGCCACTATCGTTATCTCTTCGTTCCCCATGGTGATCTATACACATGCAATACAGGGGGATCACCTCGGCGACTGTTCAATCAGACGAAACCACTCACCAGTCTTCCGAGTTTCGAGCTTCGAGCTTCGAGCTATAATCTCTCATGCTACTCAACAAACTGAGACCCCGATTCGTTAAATTCTATCGGTACACCTATGCGATTAACTAAATCCATCAGCTGAATGGTTGACGAGAGACAGGTGCTTACATGAGATTTACGGGAAATCTTCGATTAAAGAGTTTATTTGTAATATTCTCGCGCAAAAAATGTAGTAGTAAAATAGTATTATATCTGAAGTATTGAAATTCGAAATATACGAAGTCTGTCATAGTGAACATACTTGCTAATACTTCGGAAATTTCAAAAACATAGGTGTATGATTTCAATGTACAGTTTGCGAGTTGTAACTGAAATCTCGGGTCAAATGCTTGAAAACTTTGAAAACCTACAAGTTGTATATCTTAGGGTTTGCAAATTTCCATACTTTAAATACCTGCTTTCATTAATTGCGCGAGAAGTATTTCGACGTTAAATCGAGTTAATTATTTATCTGTAATAGTAGTTGTGTTTTTCATTTTCTGACATTTTTTATACCTCACGGAAAACTTAAGAATTGAATATGAATTTTATCAAACCATATTAATTTTGCGGTATGGGTAGAATATAAAACTGGGATTTTGTGTACAGCAAAAGATGATTTTGGTGAATTCGGAGAATGAAATCAAAATTCATTTCGTAAAAAATTATTTTTTTAAAGGGAGGGAAGACAGGTGAAATTCAAGGATAGTCAAAGACTAACATATCTCACTTACCTGGCCGCCAGTATTATTTTTTTGAAATATGGACTATTGATCTATCCGACAATGAATTTGTTGACAGGCGGCACAAGTATGCGGGTAATGGAGGGTCATCTACAAGATATTTTTATTTTTACAATCTACAACTTTTTGAAAGAGAATCAGTAGACTAAATATTCCAAAATAATTTTCAGTTGTGTTTGTGAGTAGGCTTTCCGGCATGAGCATGGCTCTGTGCTGGAATATCTGTATTGAGATAGAGGTAAAGTTGAAGCAAGATCGTAGGTTTGAATAGTTATTTAAAAAATAATTATTTTAAATAAATTATAACACTATCAACTTATACAAAAAAATAGTAAAAAGCTATATTTACACCATAAGGGTTTATCTTAAACTCAACTGAAAATTATTTCAAAACGTCGTTTGTCATTTAAGAGTACGTGTATAGAATAGTAAAGCGCCGAATAAAGTTTATAATTCGAGCGTAATCTTTTGTGATAAATTGATTTTATTAAATAAGAAAAGAAACGGATACTTTTATTACTTTAACGAACGAATCGTTTGTCATTAATGACTTTTTTATAACTACACAAGTAATAAAAATACAAATGTTTGACAAATTTGTATATATTTTTTTGTAAATACACATTTTCTCACATTCTTAGCGTAAAATGTTTTTTAACATAAGCAATTTTTTTAAAATGTTTTTCAAATCTTCTTGATAGATATATAAAAATGTAACTTACAAATTCAAGACACATTTAAAGAAAAATCAAATTTTCCATCGCACGCTTTTACAAATTCCATGTACGATGGAAATTTCTTTTTTTCCTCTGAAATGTCTGCGGTTTCTGAAGGGCGTTTATTAAAGTTCACATCACCTTAAGCCTCTTACCTGATGGAAGGTTGGGAAGTTATAAATCAGGATAAAAAAGACCGCCTCAGTTAGTATACATTGTCTTAAGCGAGAATGGAGAAGCACGAAGAAATTATTCATACAAAAGACATAATTTATATTTCATTTTGGTCGATTTGCATGCGCTATTTTAATTTCTCGTTGCTTCATCGAATATACACTTCTCGTTATCTTGCGGTTGAATTGATATAAAAGCTGGGCAAAGCTTTTTCCTAGAAATCCGCGTTGTCAGTCACGAACTATAGTGGTTGTGAAGCGCATGAGGTATATGCTATTCCTGAAATACACCAAGAGGATTCAAACGGTGAGAGGAGCTTATCGGTAATACCCGACGCGGGAGAGAGTACCTCACTTGCGTATACACTGTCCATGACGTAATCCTCGTGACGTGAGGAAAATGTCGGCTATCTGCATCCGTTACTTGCCCGCAAAATGAACGGAACCGTGTCCGACTATACAAAGCTTTTACTACTGATGCTATGGTAACCGGCTGACTAAGTTCGCACGGACTACTAGCATACGCGTGCAAATGTAGGAAGGAGCTAATTTAAAACATCGGTAGTAATTAACACAGAAATTTCCGGGCTGTTGACAATTTTAAATATTCAAAGCAGTTAAAAATTATTTTACAAAATTTGAACATACGACTTTTTAAAAGTTTGCTTCACTAAATTTGTTCATTTCACTGATACTCTGATTTTCGTTTTAGGTGGATTCCCTTATGAAAATAACGATTAAGAGGAAGTTATAGTTATTTTTTAAAATCCAGTTCTATTTCTGCTATTAGTAAACGACATCACTTCATGCTTCATAAATTTACACTTCATGATGTTTGTGGATTCCCTAAAGGGTGAGTTATCAAAGTTGTAAAGGATTGTCAGAGTATTCAAAAAGCGACTTGAATAATATATTAGATTGGTAGGATCAGAATAAAGAGTTTGTATTAACAAAGTGCAGGTCAATTGATTTATTTGAAAACAATTTTATTCAATTGTAATAAAATTTATTTCAATCAAATAAAATATAGTTGAATTAAATAAATCCTATTAGTCCAGCCATTAAACAAACGTATTTATATAATTTAAATAAAATTATTTCTCAAAATGATGGCCTAATAGGATTTATTTAATTCAACTATATTTTATTTTATTTAAATAACATTTTATTTTATTCGAATACATGTTAATACTGGTTTCAAATAAACCCATTCCCTCTTTCTCTGGCTGTACGAGAGAAAGACTGAGATTTACAGCTCGTATTGAAGCTACGGAAAATCGAGCAATATGCATCTTGGGATTTATACCCCAATTCAGTGCAGAGTTTTACAAGGTAGTCAGACTTTTAAATGTCTATAACTTGCATTGGTAAGACCAATCCTCACATGTACTTCGGAGATGTAATTTTCAATATTCACGGATATTCATAGTCTATTCGAGAATATTTGCTCTAGCGGTTCTCTTCCAGAAGAGTTCACAGTATAAAAATAAATAAAAAATTGTTGTAGGTGAATCCCATTACTCGCGTAATTTTCCACCTGGCACAAAATTGTTCGTTGAATAGGTAAATAGTATTTTCAAATAATAATACCGCCGGCCAAGTGAGATGTTAGTCTTAGAATATCCGTAAATTTCATCTGTCTACCTCCGCTTAAATATTGAAGATCCGGTTATATAAAATGTAGTAGGGTCCAATCTGAGGGTATATGCAAAGAACAGCGCAATAAGGAAGCAGTAAAAAAAGCTACTGTATTGACACTAATATTCTTTTTAAGGCCTTGCTTGTCTGGTTTGTACAGGTTACAGATGTTTTGGAAGATCCTTTGGAGTGAGTCGAAGGGAATTGTACAAGCTTGGGAAGTTGTTGTTAGATCACAGACTGGCACGGTGCAGAGAACTGGAAAAAGAACGAATAAAACAGAGGGAAGGAAAAAGAATATGCGAGCTCGAGGATCGAGACGAACGATCGCGTGACTATTAGATTGGAAGAATAGGAGGGTCGGTTGTGCATGTCGCGGAAATTCGATTGCTCGTCGAGAAACTCGAGGATCTCTGAGCTACATCGGGTTTTCTGAAGACGTACGATCACCTTGTAGACGAAACCCCTCTGAGCTTCCTTCGAGTGAGAGTAGAGCGTCGATGTTCGTTCAATAATTCCTGACGAGAGTCAGCAAGAGTGAAGAGCAGAGGAATCTTCTCTCTGCTGTATGCGAAATTACGTCGACGGCATCGCGTCCGGTTTGGAACGTCAGCGGCATCAAATGACAATGCGATTCTTCTGATTCATTCAGATGACGTTCCAAACTAGACGCGACTATATTGGGGTACGTGGTTCTTATTTGGGTTCCCGACGAATTTTATTACGCCACCCCTCCCCACCCAAATCGTCTCGAAATATATTTTAAAAAATACTCTGAACATTTTAGACTTCCATTTTAATATTAAACCCTCCTTCTTCCTTCTGAAATTTGTAGAGTATTTTTTTGTAATGTATTTGACGGCGATTTGGGGGTGGCCGCGACAAGATTCGTTGGGACCCCAAATAAGAATCACCCTAATATCTATATATATGTATGTCCACATCTCTCGTGTGGAAATTGCGTGCGGACATTGAGACTGAGCTGACATGAGAGCAAATGGTATAAAGACAGAAAAGTGGAATTCATCTCGTGTTAAGATGATGTGAAGTACGTGTGTGTGCGAAAGAGAGAAAAGGAATAGCGCTCATGGTGAAAGGTAAACGTAAAAAAAAAATGAGACTATGTTTTTCACATCGTCTTAAAGAGAAAATACGAAACGACTAAAGGGATGTGAAAGGAATTCAGCTGCAAAAGGGATCACGAAAGCACCCTGTAATAACGTCGGTCGTTTTCGCAATCTTTTCTGAGAAATAAGAGAAGGAATGGAACACGAAAATAAGAGAAATGAAAAGGAAGGATGATCACTTTGATACATCTGTCTAATATGGATGGGAATTGGTCTGCTGAGAATAATATTAAGGACCTACGGTTCTTTCGTATATATATAAGATACTAATTTTGTTATATTTTGCCGAGCCGTTATATTTGTTGGGATTGAAACTGCAGCATTAATTCAGATTAATTTATAATATCGATTGTAATATTTAAAATCTGTGCTATTTTAAATTTACGTTCTAATTTCATTGACTTCTTCTGTTACCTAAATAAATATACGGTAGTTTAATTATCTTTAAGTTTCCGATCAGTTTTAATCGTAAATGTAGTGAAAAAACACCGGATATCTATGTTTATGTTCTATTGGAATCATATGCTAGATAAAAATGTACCTTATATTAAGGAGGCACGGTAAGTGGAGCATCCTAATTTTGTATTTTCTCAAAAAGGTTTCATACATTTAAAAAAAAATGTTTAGAGTGCTCAAAAACGTTTGCAAATTAATTATTTTAGATTTTTAAGTCACGCACTTCGTTCACAAGCAGAATTAAATACTTTTTTATTTAGTTTTGTCGACTGGACATAATTGAACCAACAGGAAAATCTTCCATTATACAATTTTGATTTTTGAATGTACATTTAAAAAAAAAAATATTTTCTCATTTGGAAAACTGCAAGTCGTGCTTCAAAATATACCTGTTGACAGTCTAAACATCGTGTTACAAAGAAAAACGCTTTTTAAATGATATATTACGATTAATTCGATCAAGATTTTAGAAAATACATTATAACATCATGAAGCGAAGAAAAAAAAAAAGCAGAGTTGATGAGAGAATAGCAGAGACAAGACGACCATAGGTGCTCCCTGTATGCAAGTGAGAAATAAGTGTCCATCCAGCAAAAAAAAAAGAATAAGGCTCTGCAGCTATATCTCAGCCCAGAGCGACCATTTAGATGTACACAGTTACAGTGCACCTATAGCTTCCTGGTGGCTGAAAATCTCTCTTTCTTTCTTCTTTTCCTTCGCACAGGCACACGGCATAACTGTAAGGGGGTTACGGTTACGTCGAGCCCACAGGGTGAGAGTGCATAAAACGTTCGGCGGCCCTGAGCTCCTTTATGCTAAAAGTTTTACAGACGTGAGTCGCAAGCATGGGGGGGTAGGGGGCAGTCGAGGGTCTGTGGGCGACCCGCTGAATATTCACGCGCAATTTCGACTACTGGTGTGCGTTGCTTCTAGCTATCGGCAAGACCGGGGCTAGTTGGGCCACTTACGGTTAGAAAAAAAATGATTTGGCTGTGTACATCGATTTAAAAACAACACTTTTCTTTTGTGTCATTCCAAACCAAAACTTGCAAAAAAAAGTTCATAATAAATTATTTTTAAAAATTATCTACTTTATACATTTTTTTTTACTAAATTAGAAATAACAAATAATTTTTTTTAAAGGGAGCGAGTCAAGTCAATTTTATGGATACTCAAAGACCAATCTAACTGAAATCTCAGTTGTACTTGAGATTAGTTTTTTTAAAATGTGTGTAGCGATTTCAGATAAATGTAAAATTGACATAAGGCCATAGATTTGAATGGTTATTTAAAACATAATTTTCTTAAATAAATTGTAATTTTACCAACAGTTTAAAGAAAAAAGATAAAAAGTTACACTCGTGCCATTAGGGGTTATCTCAATCGAAAATTATTTGGAGTAGGCTTAGTGGTTCTCTTTTAATAGTTTGCGCAGTGTAAAAACAAACAAAAATTGTTGTTGGCGGGCCGTATTAACCACATGCTTTTGCAACCTGGCACAACATTCTTTTCTTGGTATTTGAAAAAAAAAAAAAAAATGTCAATAGAACATATTTTTTTCAAATAAAATTATCAGTAATTTTACAGTAAATATTAAGTAATTAGTTCTGTAATATCGCTCCATGAATTTGATTCCCTTCACTTAAGTTGCAAGTAAGAAATATTTATTTGTAAAAATAAAAAAATATATATTGCAGAAGGAAAATTATATTTCTTAAAAGCAATTTCGAAAATGTATTGTCTAACGAAAATTGCACATTTTACATATATATATATTATATATAAATGAAAATACTACTTTCATTTTTTGTGAAACTGGAAATCTGCGACCAAATTTGTGTCAAATTAACAAATAATTTCTACAGACGTTTGTAAGCTGTAAAGTTATGCTGGAATGACAGAAACTTAAATTCAGTTTTTGCTATGTACAGCAAACAGCGATTTTTTAACAAGCTTGACTCTATTTGCCTCTGACTCAACTAGCCCCGGTCTCCTCTACATGTAAAATCCTGGGCGAGATGAGAGACGTATACGTATACAAATGTAGACCGTGGAAGTGAAAGGAAGTTGGAGATAACCCGTGAATACATGGAAACCGTGAGAAGGAGGAAAATGTGAGGCAAACGATGTGAGGGCCAAGGGCAAGTGCGCTAGGGGCAGTATTTTCAGAGTGTCTTCCTTGCACTTTAGTCTCGTATCATTTTCCTTTCGCACGGCTCACAAGGCAAAACCCAGTGGGAAATGACTTTATAGCCTCCTGTGGCTGGTGGAGCGAGCCAAGAGTTTGGCGGATATACGTTTATGGGTTATCCCGAGGGAGTACTCTCGCCTCGTTGCCCAATGAGCGAGACAAGGAGAGAAGCGATAAACTCCGAGTGATGCAGAATATAGACGGAGGAACGAAAACGAGGAGCAAAGACGAAAGGGTGTCTAAGGGTGTATAATACAGAGTGTATAGAGTTGACTGTCTCTGTGATAGTGCAACTGTGTTGGGGGATTGATGCTTCATACTGTTGAGCTAGTGCCGTGGAAGGACTCGAAGAGGATGCAGAAGTACGGCATTGCACTGCGGCGCTGCACTTGGCTAAATAAACATTGCTTCGACTGGTATTTGCATCTCCTCGAAATACAGCACGGGCGATCGGTTCGTATAAATATTGGCGAGAATTCTATCTCACTTTCTCGTTCTGTCTCTCTCACTCTCTCAATTCTACCTATTGCATTGCTCGACACCGCTCGATGGCATAGGTAAATACAAATTTAATGATCGTCACTGGAATACCGATGGATATCGATGCCCTCCCATTCCTACGCGACCATTCAATTTACAAACGGTTTGCTGCCTCGAGGAAATGGAGTCTGTATATAGATGTTCTCTCGTCGTCAGCTTTTATCTTCTACTATATAAACTGATAAATATTCAGGATGAGGTCTTGACTCTTTAATTGGAAATTGTGAACGAACTTTCGATCACGATTCAATGCATTTTGTTTGCAGTCAATTAGAGCTGTTGATTCTGTGCAAGAATAAAAAGAAACAAAAATTGTTGTATTTTTAGCAATAAGCATTTGTCCACCATATTTTTCTGTTAATTTCAGGAACAAAATTGTTTCAATAAAAGTACAAGACAGCAGAGAACACTGTATATCCCCATTTTGCATTTTTTTTTATTACAACAAAAATTGTGACTTCGAAATAATATGTCGATACTGTTATTATTTTTTTCATTCAACAAACAAGAATTTGTAAGCTTGTTGGATTTACAATTATTTTCTATTAAACGTGAAAAGTAAACAAAAAAATTGTGATAAAAAATAATCCTGTAAAGACAGAGAATTATCGTTCGTAAAAAAATATTTGGTAAATAGGTAACAAATCTGTTCGTAAGTTTAACGAAAAAAGTTTAAAAAATTGTTAAAATGATGAAATTTTTTTTTTCAGAATGTACATTTTTGTAACCTTATTGATTCAATCATTTTTTATATTTATTTTAATTATTGTAAACAACATTTTTATTTTTATAAACATTATTTTCCCGTCCTGAATTGCTTCGACTGGCTTGACATATTGCGTAAATGCTGAGTACTAGAACGAGCGATAGTTATACCGTGTTTAATGTTCTCCAATCTCCTTCGAGATATTAACAATGTCAGTGAAATTCTAGAACGCAATATTACAACCAACTGAGTACATTTTACGTCGCTTTAACTATCTGTGGTAATCGTAAATTCCTGGGTTTAGAGTAAGTTATACATATGAATTCACCCTTGGTATTCCTTCGAGGAACACGCTGGAAGAACGAGGGCCTCTCGCTTAGGTATTCCCACGAAAAGTCGTCGCTAACAGAAAACACACTTTCAGTCAATCGCCTCATGGTGCGCCGTGTGCTTGTAAGCAGTAAACACGACGAGTGAGCAAAGTGTAAATGTGCTGTACCTATATAACCAGCCGTTGAATTCATTTCAGAAGGGTTTTCCTAACCCTCGTTTCACTATTTGGTGCTTTCGTGCAGCACAGTTGCAGCATTTGCCGAGGCAGCCGAGGGCTGCTCTCGTTGGATCCTATCTTGAAATAAATAGGTTTCTCGTTTTCGCAATGGAAAACGTTTCGGCTTCTCCGCCCCATCCTCGTACACTCGTTTTGCTACTTCGTTCGGTGAGCTCTCTCGACGGATAGATAGAAGCGAGAACACGTATGGGAACTAGAGCGAAAAGCGAACAGAGAGAAAGTGTAGATGGAATTCGAATAAGAAGACAACAAGCAAAGGGTGTCTCGCACTTTTCTACACGAAAACGAGTCAGCAAGGTATATATATTTCGTCGATTCTTACTTACCGAACGAGTAGAGAAATAGCAAGTGGATTTTGGTTTCGAAGAGGAGAAAAGACCGTTGGATAAGGAAACGGCAGGAATAGTCTGAGAACCGGGAAACAGTAAATTGCCACGAAGGTATTTGAAAGCATTTATCGTAAAGGAATCCGGGGCTAGTTGGATCACGATCTGGTGGAGTCAAGTACATTTCAAAATGTGTTCGGTTAGAATACGTTTTTTTTTGGTGAAAATTCGGAGTGCCAGTTTTTGAAGTATATGAAACCCTGTTATGTCAATTTGGCAGAATTTCTGTTGTTTTTCACAGATTTTTCTATTAAATTTGGAATGTAACAAAGAAGATTTAGTAAATTTAACGAGTTCGCACTATTTAAAGATAAAATTAGAAATGGCAAAAAAATTTGAGTGACGTTTACAAATTACCGTTTGATTAGGTGTGATAAAAAGAATTGTTATACCAAAACTAACAAATACAATGTTTTGTCATATTTATAATTAAAAAAAAAACAAAATAAAAAAACGGGTAAACTATTATTATTATTATTTTGTCGGGAATAGTTTTGAGTAAAGAATAAAAATATACAGATTTCGTAGCTTAGCAATGACGCCAATAAACAGCGTAACTTTTAACTCAATGTACCAAATAATATGTTTTTAAAATACGAAACGAAAAATAACCCAACAAGCCCCGGTGTCTCATGTACTTCGAGAGCTAGTGGAAAAGGTGGGCGGACGGGCAGACAGGCATGATATGTGCTGCTGCTGCTGTTGCTGCTCCCGATGTCTACCTGTTCTACTTGTTTCACCGCATCAACGCAAATGCCAACGAGACGCGAATGAAACCTGGACCATACTCACGCTCCATGTTTTCCGCCTTTCTTTCTTTGCTCCGATTTAGCTCGAATTGTTTGACGAAGAAGAAATGAGGTCGTGTCTTGCAGAGCTCCTCGTATCTATAAATTATATATATGGTAGAAAGCATCCCAAATTTATAATACGACGGCTCGCATCGCAGAGTTGAGTTGGATTTGGCTTTTTGGTTTTTTTATTCGAAAAACAAAAAACTGTGAAGTCGTTTCCTTCGTCGTAAGCATTTGCTTTCATATCACCTGCTCGGAATGTTTTTGCTTCAGAATGTAATATCGTGGAAAACGAAATTTATGGTAGGTGCTGACGACCAGACGAGAGAGTAAAAGAGACTTGGAATACACACACACACAGTAACCTGTCTCTCTCATACTCGGATGAAATTGACATCCGAGAAGAAAAGTGGACTCTGCCGAGTCTCGAGTTTCAATAGTAGCAGGTATGCTAACTTTTGTTTTATTCAAGTGCAGACACTCGAGGTCTTTTCGATGTTGGATAATATAGCAGATCTCTAAAGATCCTCTCTTAAAAAAGACATCGAAAGTCGAGATATCGAAAACTGAAGCTAGTTTAAAAGCATTCTATTTATCTCCCTATTTCGATTATTCCCTCTGCGTATATCCAATATATTGATTCGCAGTTAGCAGCGAAACATCCATCAACCGAAGAAATTAATAAACATTTATTGAATTAATATTAAAGACATGATGAAGTTTCGCTGTTAATAGTTATTAAACAAAAAACAATTTACGATGGAAATTATGCAAATAAATATTTCACAGGAACAGTAACAACAATGACAGTGATAAAAATTCTTTAAAAAGTTGGGTATATTTGACCTAATGGTTCACTTTCAAAAGTGTGTAGAGTATAAAAATTAATTTTTTTTTAAATCTTAGCGGCCAGGTAACTGAGATATTAGTCTTTCAATATCAGTATACTTGACCTGGCTTTCTCATCCCCTTCGACATTAAATTGAATTTCCTCAAGAAACTGCATTTATAGTGAGTCTATGAATTCATTAGAAGTCGCGACCGGTAATTTCGTTTGTACTTCAAAGACTGATTAATAAAGTTCCGAGTTGGTAAAACATGTCAAAAGATGGGACCGTACATCTTCAGTGCGCTCTAATTAAGTGATAGAAGAAAAAAAAATAAGAAGAAATTTATTACGACCCATTGAACGCAATTTTGGAGATTCTAAATGGCCTCCAGATGGAGATTCTCAACGTTCGCTGCATATAGTCCGTTTTAGAATTCTATGCTTCTTGACTCTCTCATTGACTTTGAGGAATTATTTGTCATGCCTTTATCAAAAAAGATACTCAGCTGCACTGGAGAGGTTTTAATATTCGTCATGAAGATACCTAATAACGAGAATTTCTTAAAATTTCATTAAAGTCCGCGAATCGAAAATGTTAACTCTATTTAATTGATATAGAAATTCATCTTAGACGACTTACAATACATTTTCTAAATTGTTGAACCTGTCAAATATTCTAATACGACTAAATATAGTTCAAGCGAAGAAGCCACATAAATGAGCTCTGTTATTCTTGTATATCTGTCATATCTTATTCCGCAAGGTTTACATTGGCATTATTTGACAGTAAGGAACACAGATATAGTATAACGTCTATTGAATAAGCAATGGACATCACCCACATAAAATGGTTACAAATGGAGCTCTTACCCTAGTTAAGAATATTGATTTTACCTATGTCAAGAATAACATAATAGTCAGATCGTCGCAACATTATCAATTAAAATAACGCTTTGGCATTTTACAGATATCGAATTCCTTCACATGTTCCTGTAAAATGTAGACGACAAAACCGATGGTATTTTGAGAAAGGACGTACCGATTTATTTAAGTAATGTCTACCTTATTTGTAGAGTGCTCTCAAAAATTGATTCCCTAACTGAGGGGAGTTGGTTAATATCTGACAAAGACTATATTAGGATAGGCAATAAACGTATATGCAGCTACTGTCCACGTACGAAGGTCACTGCAAAGATAATCGTGAGGAAGGTAGAAATAATTCCGCAGAACGTAGATTCGTTGCAATGGACTACATGCTTTTTGCATTACCTGGAGTCTCTTGACGGTCCATGTGGTACGCGTTCCAACAAGGCCAGAGTCCCTTCGCTGGGCTGATGACGTAGGTTATTTAGTCGGCTGCTCTCAATCTTTTGCGTTCATAACCCTTTTAGTTAGCGAACAGTTGCCTACTAGGGTGGCGCAAAATAAATCCATAATTTTATTTTTCGTTTTTCCCAGTAAGTGAGCTGAATAGTTTTATATAAAACCGTACAGCCGGTATATTTTAATCGATTAATTGTGACGCCTAACTTTATCCTATCTTGAAAATTTCATGAGCGACAAATGCGAAATTCATTGTTGGCGTTCTATTCGTGCTCTGATTGGTCGCCGGTGTAGTCAGATACACAGGGTTCGCGACCAAGCTCATTCATTGAAATGATTTGTTTACGTCAAATGTCAAATTTGACATAAAGAGGTCCGCCGAATGATTTTATATTTTATCTAAGTGAAGATGTAAATGTAGAGTAAAAAAAAATTGTTGCGATATTTTATGCGTAAATAGAAAAAGCGTTGTCTCGGATATGATTTTAACAACATTAATTAATCTCCAAAGTTGAAAGGCGAGGAGGAATGTTGTCACTCAGCTTAAGTAACGTTATTTGAATATATCATTCATTAGCATCGCAAATTCGATTGATTACATCAGTAATTTCTAATTATGATTGAACTGGATTGTTCCAACAGTTTTAACTAGTACTCCATCTTACTGAGTTATCGGGGTTGAGTTAAGGTATTTAAATTGAAATTCTGACTATAATTCAATAATAATTTAGTATATTACAATGAATAAATATAGAATTCCGTGAAACCGATGAAGTGAAGCATTTAAGATATTATACTCTTATTATATTCTATCCACTTACAATTGTAACAAAGAGCGGTACGTTTCCTTGGACACTCACACAGACACTCGCAGACACTTATGGACACTCACGTATACTCACAGACACTCACAGCCACTCAAAGACTCAAAGATGCTCACAAACACTCCAGCAAGTTCATTTTATGAAGCTTAAATAAGAAATTTTTTAATAGTTTCGGAAAATAAAGCTTTTATCATGCCTTTTTTGGGTGTCTCAGTGGTCTTCAGTACGATTGAATGCAACTACGATTAATTTCGATGATATGCATAACTTTGTATTTTATTCAGTATTACCGAACAAAATGAGTCAAGTAAATGACATCGAATAGTTTATAATATCGTTGTAACATCAGGGAAATTATTCACTAAACTCGAATTGATGGGACAATTTCGATATTAATGAACGTTCCGCACGTCCATTAGTGTTTGAATTCCATTTATGTCCTTTGACAATTTATGACTTTAATAACTAAAACACAAATTTTCCTCGTTCTCATATGATAATTGCGGCTACACGCAATCAATTTTTATCGCATTTTTACGTTTCACAATTACGCAATACAATTACGTTTGCCATACATAATACAAACAACGTATATTAAGACAGAATATATTTGAATTCATTTTGCAAAAATAAATGTAGCAACGGCGAGAGATGAAAAGTAAGTGGTGAAATTTAATTTTCATTCCAAGAAAGAAAAATCAGCTATCGCATTTTTTATAAAATTCCAGGAAAATAAGGTTAACGAATAACCTACAGAACGACGTTGAGTAACTACAGCAAAAAAAGAAAAAAAAAAGAAAAAGAGCAGTTTAACCATGAGGAGAGAAATACGTGGAAAAAAAGGTAAGGTTGTCGAGGAAGGACACATATTTTCCTGTTCGATGTGCCACGTCGTTAGGTTCGCGCCGTTGTTTCCAGAAAATCAAGTTACCTGTATTCTATATAAACGTGGCAAAAAAAAAAGAAAATTGTACGAGCTAGTGGCCGGTGATGCTTTCGTGGCTGAGTATTATTCGAGGCCGGGGAGATGCAAAGGGGGAAAGTTACACGAGAGTGACCAATAGAGAGGGTTACGCAACGAGAGTATTGGCGAGAACAGGTTTCGCCGATGCAAAAATATACATGCAACGCGCGGGGTTGAATATGTAAATTCATTGAAATTTCTCTGCCTCGAGCAGGCCGCCTCGTCGCTACCCTTCCCCTCTCATCCCTATATTTCCAAACCCTTCGCGGCGTTCTCACTCGGCCGGGGTTTCCAGAGCGCGCAGAGCCCATTCGAGTGTTCCCGATAAATAAACGATACTCGAGCCCCGTCGTGTAAATTTATATTGGCATCGTTGCGTAATGCGATCCACCGCTTCGAAATCGAGAGGTATCGATCGTTCCTCCGATGGGGTTGATTTTTTTTTTAATGGGGGAGGTTTCTCACTCGGTTGGCCATCATATTTTTTTTTACCCTGACTTGCCATCCTGGGACAAATATATTTTTTAGTTTCAGTCGTTACCGCTATTATTTCAATTTTTTGTTCAACTCTTTCCACAAGCTTCAAGTGGATCTATTTTTTTTTTCTTATCAAATATCGTACTGTTTCTCGTTATTGTTATATCCACTGACAAAAAAAAATTTTGACATACTAACGGTGTACACTGTTAGGGGGCTTTAACGATTTCAGGCAAAAAAGCGTTGTTTATTTTTTTTTGGGCAGAGAAAGTCGTTTTTAAAAACGTGAGCGATTGATTGTACGTAACGGTGAGTTGTTCATGCACAAAAAAAATATCCTGGCTCGAATATAAACAATTGTAGGTAAACCTATCTTTGAAAAATAGGTGGTATTAATCTGAATGATATTGAAAAATTAAATTCCTTGTACAAATTGTTATATTCAGGTCTTGGATTTTTTTCATGAGATTTGAGCCCCGTCGTGTAAATTTATATTTTTTAGTGAGAACTATCAACCGAAAGATTGACTTTCGAAATCTTGACGTAAGGTATCAACGGTGGCGTAGAGGTAAACATTTGTTGTAGATGTTACAGGGTAGACTTTTTTTTTTAATGAGGGGAGGTTTACATTTGTTGGCATCATATTTTTTCACTCTCCTCAGGTGGAACTGTTTTCTTTTTTAATGGCAAAAAAATCTTGTCATATTACGGCATGAATGCACAAGATTAGAAACATGGGATTTATAATACGATGTTTTCACCGATAAAAATAATAAAACACTAAATAAAAAATAGAAAAGCACTCTATAAAATTTTGTATAAGAGGAAATCGATCACGAGAACAATTGGATATTGTCAGAAATATCCGCATTACACAGGAAATTTTAGATTCGGACGAATTATGATTAAAAACTAGTTTTTTCCCATTTATACGAATATTACAAATTATATATCTTTTTTAATATATATTTTAGTGTGGCAGGAAAGAAATAGCACGGTAAGATCAAACCAAGAAATATATTTTACAACCAGCGGCCCGGTGTCTCCATCTCGTACATCGCCTTGAGTTATAGCGACGCGCACCTCGAGGACGAAGTGAGCACTGGGTCAAAGAAATGCGTCCAGGGACGTTGCTTTCAGGATTCCAGGAAACCCGACTTCCACGAGGACCGATCTTATGTATGTATAAAGTACCTATATAGTGTTTTATATTATATTATATGCATACCCAGCACTCTCGGGAGAGAAATGAAATAACTGGCAACGAGATTGAAGCAAGGACATTTCAAAACCAATTTTGTTTACGATTTATATAAAGTATACTATGGGGTATTCCACGTTTACACAAAAGTTGAAATCCAGAGCACTTTTTTTTTTTAAATGCTTGAACTGCATAACCAACGATTCTATGACTTTTCAATATTTGTGGAAAAGCAACTTGCGCGATAAGTTCTCGTTTCTGCATGTTCTATTATGAAAAATTAGGCATACTAGATAAATAATTCATTAAAAGAAGGAAGTTTGGAACTTACGATAATTCGAACTTCGCTTTCTGTTTTTGGATATTCCGATAGTATAATAATTTTAGAATTTTTTCTCGTTCGCTTCTTAAAAAAATTAATTCACACAACTGAATTTAGAGAGACATTGATACAAGGCATCAATACAAACCTAAAACCGGAATTTTAAAGACGGTTAAAATTCTTAGTACGTTTTAACACACACTTTAAATGCATTGAAAAGTTCTATCTTGCGTATGTTAAAAATAACACACTTATCTACACACTTGGATTTGCAGTATGTAGTAGCGGAATGAGCTAAAAAGGGTGAACATTAATTTTCATTCTTAGAAGAAAAAAAATCAGCTGTTGCACATAAGTTATTAAAATTCGAGGAAAACGCAGTTAGCGTATGACCCACAGAATCATGTTGAGTAACGACAGCAACAAAAGTGCAGAAATTCGTGAAAAAAGTCAGGTTGTTAAATATGTTTGTTTGATCCAGTTTCAATTTTTTTTAATTATGTAAAAATGTCATCATCCACTAATTTTTCTCCTCTCTTCGATAGACCATAACCATAAAATGTCACTGATGTATTAATAAAAAAAAAAAAAAATCTATGTCCTGGTGTAAGTCATACAGGAGTCGTCCATGGTTATATATAGCAGTAAGCCCATCAACAGATGAAGTCAACAAGCCACTGAGGAAAAGGCCAGTAGTGAAATCCTCCTATGGTCAGCCACCAGAATGGTGGCGCAGGTCAGATTTTATCGTCGGACGACCGAGATCAATCCACAATCTCTCGCCGCACGAGATAGCTCTTCAAACGTAAAGCAATAAACGTGATGGACCGTTGACTGACCGCTCCGGAATTCAATTGGAAAAGGATTGCCAGTCAATACGTTGTATTATCGTTGCCGAAGAATTCACGTGATCGCAAGGTATTTCCGAAATAGTGTATATCGTGTACTAACTGCTTTTATTAGCGTTTGGTAAAGTTATTTGGTCATGTTAAGCTAGTCTATTGGACGAGTGCGGTACGCACGCGAATAGGAATGCGGTCATCTGCAAACTGTTCTGCTGTCCCATTACATTCCCAGCATCGAATATTATACATAATAGGCACCTGTATAGTAGTATACCTTGCTCTATATAGCATCGCCGGATAACCGAACACGCGGTACAGGGAATTAATTCTTGTTGCGATGGGAAAAGGGACGACGAGGGAGGGAGGGGGGGAAAGGGCTAGCAGCAAGTGTCCAGGTTTCGTGGGATGTGTATTTCACCCGTTCATATATAGTATAGTATAGTACACAGTATCGTGACTGGTATATTGGCTAGTAGTACACGCATATTGCTCGGGGCAATGCAGAGAAGCAAATCGCCAACGAGAACTACAGTCGTGTGGTGCAGCAGCAGCAGCAGCAGTAGCAGCAGCAGCACTCAACTGTCTCGCCGTCCAGCGGCACGTAGGACTGTGTTACAGCACGCAATTTCAGCAATCGTCCGACTGGACCACGCTTCCGCGCAAAGCCACACCGCACCCGCGTAGTAATATACGTATTGCTCTATTGAGTGTGGTTGGCTGTACTCTATATCGTTCGGTACTTTACGAGATCCTCTACACTGGCTTATCGATTCTGGTATACGATGTTTATATATGGAACTCTCATTTGCGTAAACGCGTAATTTCGTGATATGGATATGCAAATGGCGTTATAGTCGCGGAGGGAAGAAAAGAAATATTGGAAAATGGTTGGAATAACCAAGAAATTGGTTAGAAATATTGTGAGAAAATATGTGGTGAGAATATTGTATTTAGCTGCGTTTATGGGCGACCTTTTTTTGTATTTCAGGACAGTGCCACTTCTGCCACCACTTTTAAAATGTTGAAATGTATTTTTGTATTAAACTGGTCGATGAACCAAAGTTTTTGAGGTTGCATGTCGTTCGGCGGAGTGTGCTTTCCGGTTCCGGTGTATGAATTATTTTGTGTGATCTAGGCAACAACTTTATGAATGAAAATAAGTTTAAAAAATGTATGTTTTAAAAAGTGACCGAGCGATGAGTTACGGTTAATCCAATTCCCACTGCAATCTGAATTTGTACACTCAGACTGGAAAGGATTCTTCCACGAATAATATGGGACCTCGAAAAATGAAATTCATCGAACAGTTTTATCTGAATGTTGGAACAATTAAAAAAGATTGCATTAATCTTATAACATATTGATGCGCTATATGACACTACAAAATTGCAAAATAATACTTAATTACGTGATTGTGAGCTTTTTAAAAATCAATGAAAAATAAAAAATTATTATAATTTTAATCTAATTTATTAATAATTCTTTGGCATTATTATTGTTATACTAAATCAATGACACTTGGATTTTTTGTAACAATATAGCAAAATACCCAAATTTCAATAAAAAAAAAATTTTGTAGCAAAATGATATTGGTGACGAGGTGACAAGATTGCGCAAAAAGAAACGTGCTAATATTTGAGATTAATGGATATTATTTTCTGTATGCTACTCGTGAGCTCGTATTATGTTATTATATTTTTTATGATAAAATCTTAGCTAATAATAATTTGTAGTATAAGCTATTTCTGCTTATTTTCTCTGCCTCCCTTTTTCTCCTTGACTATATTCCATGTTGAGCTCGTTGAAGCGAAGCGATTTTTAAGAACCTACTCATCCGTTATCCCGGGAAATGGTTACATGTTATATTCGTCGAGGGATCTTATGCGCACAATAGTCTGGGATATATTTTCCCATTTCTGTGGGAAAAAAAGAGTGATAAGAACCAAGAGCCAAGAGTCATCGTAAAGGAAGATTAATGTCGCCTCGACAACAGCCAAGTGGGCTTTTCTCTGAGAATCGGAGGGGACTATCAGCAAGAATGGAAAGGGTCATTCATAGTGACGCGAGGATTTTTCCGATAAGAAGACAGAAAATGGAAAAAAGCTCGAGTTCTCAGATGAATGAACGAGCAATGACGGAAAAAGTGGACGAAACACTAGAAGGGGTTATGCGGAAAACAACGTCTGTCGTAAAATACGACATTGTTCAGCGAAGTCGGCTACCAAGACCGGAAAATCGTTTTTATGGGCATGGGATTACATACATATAGTATAACGAAATCATAATGTTCCATCTGAGAAGAAATTTCTCTACTCAATTTGCTACTAAATTTCTACTCTCTCTAACTAAAATTCACTACAAAAATCAACATTTTTTTTACTGTCAATGTTTAATGTGAAAGGTTTAGATAAATGGCTGATATTTCAAGAAAAATCAAAGCATAATCGGATGCGAAATTAAATAACACGACTATTAATGCTTTGCTTTTTTTTTTACAAAATGTCTTAAAAGGATACTCTTATTTTTATATACTTTTGACACACAGAAGAAATTGATATTTCCGTTTCAAGACCTCATTGAATATTGCGTAGTAAACATATCAAAAGACTATAATTGAACACATCTAAAGGAATATTTAGTGATGATGAAGCGTTGCTCGTATGATTTCAAAGTAAATGGAGTTTTGGCAATGGGCGGATTACCGAAACTCCAATTCGCTTGTAAAGAAATGTTTGTCTATTTACTTGGATGACCAGGAAATATTCGTTTCATTTGTGAGATATGCAGCAATGGGCACACACATACGTATACATAGCGTGTGTTGCAATATTTAATGATATGTAGCATTGTGTGAGCCCGCGTATGTAATAACTTTAGAATACGCAAGGCACAGAAGTGCGGAAAAGCGACGAAATTGCCAAAAACTTGTATAATTTTTCGAATTTGTGACATTTTCATTTATTCCGCACGTGGCGTACGGAAACACATCTCATTCCATCTACCGGAGTGGCTCATTTTATATTTATGAAGTGCTTGCCTTTCATCTCACTTTCTCTCATTTAAAGTGAATTTTACATGCAGCAATGAAAAGTGTGTCACATTAATTTTCCTTTTTGTGTGAATTTTTCACTGTCATTATCCATATTAAAATGGTTGGACGTTCCAGTAGTTAGAACGACTCTATCACGACGCCGTTCCTGTTTCTTTTTGCTAACTCTACGGAGGTCTGTGAGGCGAAGGTCAATCATCCCTTGATGCTTTAGAGACCTGGCACGACATCGTAAAAAGCAATTTTTAATATTCAAGCAAGATTGCTGTAATGGCTGCCTATTTTAACTGAGTGATAGACGAGACCGGGGCTCGTTGGATGACTTCTCGCTATTCAATATTATCAAAAAAATGTTGCTGAGTACATCGGGTTAAAAACAACGTAATTTTTTCGTGTGTTTCTCAAGCTATACATTTTTATTCCAAAGACAATCAGCTTTATCCGAGGGAAGCAATTATTTAGAAGAAAATCTAAGTTTAATCTAAATCTACGAATTCGAAGTTAAACGATAAACAAATGTATAAAAATCAATTTATAGAAAAATAACTCAATTGACAGCAAGAACTTATGAAATATATTTTGACACAACTGAAGAAAACCAAGTCCCCGAGAAGTCCCCATTTTTCTATGAAACTTATTATTGTAAATCGGAAGTAAAAAAAAACCAGTACTAAAGGTTTTTATTTATAAACTGGTATATTGCGAATTTGATATACAAGTGTGATGGACAATCAATTGGCGATATATTAAAAACCTTATAAGTACTTTAATTTTTATAATTTAAATTAACTTTACTTTGGGATATGTTTGCTGTGGACTTTTCCTCAAAAGTGTTTAACTGTACTTGTCCCGGATTCAATTAGCCCCGGACTCCCCTATTAATAAAGGCGTTGAGCACTTTTATAGATATGTCGATATTGCTAATACTATTTAGACTGGTTTCAGTGCATTAATAATTACTATGATTTATGTACTCTTTTTAATGTTGTATTTTATAGAAAAAGTTTAAATGCCTGAAGGCTGAACTAACACGATATTTATGCGTGTGCGTAACAACGGTAAATCGAAAGCGGCATATTTCTTCAACTTTTAATTAACACTCACAACTTGGCTGCGAGTTCCGATAGAATTTATACTTACCCCATTGCGAAATGAAATAGCATCATAATAACAAAGACAGAACGAGTACAACGAGATGAAAGTAGTTAGTTGATAAGTAATCAGAAGATAGCATTAAAAAGGTCGGTGATGAAAGCCATCGGGTGTTTGAAATGGCAAACACAGTAAAAAAAATTGAAATACAAAAAGAAACACATACACACACACACACACACGTATATAAGAGGAGAATAAAGCGAAAATCAGGCCACGAGAATGATGTTGGGAAGTCTCTTAACGAGCCACGCCAATTAAAGAAAAGTCATCATTATACTGCGTTTTCTACTACCATTAGACCGAGCTGCTTTTCTATAGCACGTCCACCCCGCTTCTCTACTCTCGTTTCTGCAACGTTCTCTTTCTTTCTAAGGGTCTCATTTACCCCGAATGGTTGCCAGGGGTGCTAGTCGAGCGGTGTGGCACGCGGAACAAGGACGGAGACACGCCTAAAGAACGACGTCACGGTAAACGGAGCTTTCAACGTGCCCGCGCGTGTAATTGCGACACTTTAAACGTAATTGTTCCGGGTACGTAATGATGGAGCAAGCTCGGCTTACGCACACACAGGTGAATGCGCGTGGTTTTACGCCGAATAAATGGAGATATGAAAAATAACGTATGAAAGCATTAAAAAAAGAAAGGTAATTACAAAGGCAAGGTATACTTATATATATATATTTTCCTGAATTCCGTAGAGAGAATGAATGATGAATCGGAGAAAAGAATATCAAGAATATCATGCATAATAAGAGCATAATATGCCGACTACAGCTATGCCACTCATCGATATTCCGTAGATCCGGTATCGAGTAAGAAAAAAAAAAAAAGATTCGACTGTTCTCCATACATACTCTCATGTAGTATACTTGAAAATCTATGAACTATATGATCCGAATAGTCGAGGTAGGAAAATCTCTGTAGAGGATTACATATACGTTGCATAGAGGAAACTCGAAATCAAGTGTCTGTTGATGGGAGAGACCACCAGGTGCAGCATTCTCTCATGCGTAATATTTTGGCTTCTGGGCTGGCTGCACGATATTTCGAATGGTGTATTTTGGAATAGGTGGAGATAGATGTTAAACCTGCAATATTCCGCCTATTCAGGTTTACGCCAGTTGTGCTAGCTGGCAACGCTCACGGAGAGATATTTAGATGAAAACGAGAAAAGCCAAGTGTACTCTTATCCTATAGGAACAGCAGGCCCAGGCATTCATATTCGCCCACGGATTTATACGAGACTCCCATCCGAGCTATAGTCAACAGTACAGCGCTTCCACCTAGTGCTGGTACCATCGGTTTTCGTAGCCCGAAATTGCGAGAGATATACCGAACGATTTTTATGCCAGATGCATATAACAAAAAAAGAAGATGCGAATTTTTCTCTGATTTCAGCTTTTTTTCGTTGATCTATAAACGTGTTTGTTGTATTAAACAACGGGGATTTGGAAGAAGATGTTTGGCTAACAATAAGAAGGATAATGTTTTTCCATTTGTTTTGGCTTCGGCAATGTTCATCATTCATCAACATGGTATCATACTCATTTCTGACGCAACATAATATGTGTACAAATAACGGAAGTGCCTGGAGATATAATATCCGACGATAAAACAACGTCGATAAAATATTTGCGTCAACAGTAATGACCCATGAAATATATCCTGTCACATAAAAAAGTTGCAATGTAGAACCTTCCTTGTTGCTTTTTCATTCTTTTAGTCTTTTAGAAATGTAATTATTAAGAGAGTTTTTGTTGCATAATTATACTTCGTTTCGATTGTAACTATGCTTTTTAATATTACAGAATAAATATATTCCTGAAGAGGACCCAGAAAACGGGTCGAATACGTTAAAAAATCGCATATTGAATTTCAATACACCTATCTCAACATTATAGGCAAAATCAGGCCAATCTGCTGCTGTGTCTCCAATATTTATAATTATGCTTTCGCCTAAGTATATCATTTTTCGGATATGAAACCATTACAGTCCAATAAAGATATTTTAACGGAATAAATTTTAGCATGAATATTACGACTAGCACCGTATTTTTCGACGTGTCCTCCACGACATAATTGGATGATAAAATTGAGTGGAGAGGGTTTGATTTACGCTGATAGGTCGGAAGTTATTTTTAAACGTTATATCGGTAGTTTTTTTACGGTCCCTTTATTGGTGCACAGGTAAGCGTAATTCACCGTTTGGCGAAGGACATCGGTAAGGCGTCACTTGTCGCTAAAGAGACGTGCGGAAGGCTGTTGACAACATCCTCCTGGTAGAGCAACATCTTTTTTGCTTTCTTTTTTTGTCAATGAAACTTTGTTCTGTGTTGCCACGTCTCCTGGTCGCGACGAAAGTTGGACAAAGCGACAAAGAATAGCAATGGGGTGAGAGGCGGACTGTAGACAGGCTGAAGGAGGTGGAGGTGGTTTCGTTGGGATACGAAGGCAAAGCCAGTTCGAGCGTGCCGTGCTCTCATTCTTCGCGCCGGTCGACCCTTTGATCCCCCGTCCGACACACTATTCTCGTCGCTATTGTTGCTATTGCATGTTACTGTTACCAGCGGACAAGGAGAGAAAGCGAAACGAGCAAGCGAGCCAAAGAATCGTGACTGAGAGGAGAGGCAAGCCCTCGACAAACTTTTTTTTTTTCACTTCACAAAGATCGAGTGATAATTAATTTTCACACAACGCCTGGCAAAGCCGAAGAATAAAGCGGCTGTGGGTTTCACGAAAAAGAAATAAAGAAGTAGAAGAAGAAGAAGAAGAAGAAGAAGAAGAAGAGGCAGAAGAACGACGAGACGACAGCGACTCTCGTCTCGAATAGTCTCAAGGGACCTGAAAAACTTTTTGGCATGCCACGAGACGGAGCATCTTGAATACTCGGGAAATCATTCTTCCGCTCGCCACCACGAAATTTCGTTTCAGCTGCGCTCCCGCTACTTTCCCTAGTTTGGTGGGAGACTTAAATTCAACGTCGAAAAGCAAAAGGTAGGTCTCAGCTCTTCATCGAAGCGAAATTATTCGAGTAGCGACATCTTGAGTTGTACACGAAGAGCGTATTTTCTCAGTCTCTTTCAGAGACGAGCGAGGAAAAGGTTCAAAGACATTTCCAAAAGGGGTAAAAGGAGAGTAAGACCTACCAAGTACTATGTGAAATAATATTTAAGCGATTTTCTAGATGAGGTAACATTTAACCCTGGTAATTTTGGAGGTTCCGTTTTCTCCCGGGCTTTTTTTAAATCTTACTCTCGTGGGTTTTATTTATTTACTTTTTCGTCCAGTGTTGAAAGCTCTACACGTACCTGGAAACGTCGCCCCACGAATAACGATTTCGTTGAGAATAATAGTGCACTGGAAGTATTGTCCAAGGAGCTTACTAGCATCTTCGTCGTCTCCGTCGTCGGCTTTGGAAATGGGTAAGAAGAGTCTTTTCATCGCGGCATTATATAGCCCAAGGATATTTATGAATCGAAAACGGCGAATCCCCGGAAAATCCTGCTGGGTGGAATCCACGCTACGCCGCGGACGTCGTATCTCCCATGCGGTGCTCGCCCTTTTTCTTCTTGTTTGATCGCCTGCCTGCCCGCTTTCTACTTCACTCTGCAGCACATCGTCCTGAATCTCGTAATCCCTATTGGATCCGGCGAACCGAGGTTGATAAAGGGAAGAGTTTCTCTCTGTTCCCTTGAAGGCGTGAGACTTGAAGCAGTTCATCCACGTGCTCGTTCGACCCCGCAGGCCCTTGTCCTCTTCTCATAACGTGTCGCGCACGATAATCTCTCCCGACAATGGACGTTCGAAGATTTTCACCGACAAGTATGTGACAGCCAATAAGACAACTAGGATAACCAACTAAAATATTTCTCGATAAAGAATGACCACAAATCTTTAGGCCGAAAAATGCCAATAAATTAGAAGAGGTCTGCCACCTCGTAGTGCGGTACACACAGAATTTAAAGGTGCTGTTGACTTTTTTTCTGGCATTATATATTCTAACCAATATATGCATTGAAATAGTCGGTAGTTATAAGCATGTTAAATAAAAACTAAACCTGCCTATCTATTCCAGACAATTGTTGCAAACTTATTTTGAACTTACATTGTTATTATATTATTTAGAAAATCTTTAGAAACTCTACACGTATTCCATGATGAACACAGTGATTGTGATTTTTTGCTTTGCAATTCGTCGAATATACTCTCAGAAAATTCGTTTTGATGCACATTGAGTCCTGAAGGACATTCGCACCTCTTACATTACCTTCAATTCTTACTTTATTTGTATGCTCTTGGAGCTGCAATTTATTTTCTGATATAAACAGCTGAACTAACTGGTACACGTCGTATATGTGTACGTACTGCAGTTAGGTAACGATGTACAGATGCATGTTACGTATGTGGATGTGGATGTCCCAGTATAATTACATTCCTGTCACAGACCACACCGGGTGATCAATGACTGCAAATGCTTCGGACAACGGGCATAGCTTTTGGGAACATGGTAGGATATTCCCTGAGCGGTGTATGTTGCAGTTGTCCGAAAATCATGACATATTGCAATCAACGCATGCATTCCACAGAGCACTATAAGTTGAGAATATATTAGTTCTTTCCGAAATGGTATTTAAGAACTTCCGTGCTTCCACATTCCTCAGTACATTTTTTTCACTCTATCGCATCTGTTGGAAAATGGGATGTTGATGCATAAAATTCATTTGGGAATAAGCAGCCGGGCCAAAGGGCGGCTAAAGTACAAAATAAGTAAATCGACGTACACAACAATCCGATTAAAAGTTTTCAACAAGTAAAACGCGCGTGGTAACTGCGCAGACGATATATACGTAGTTCGCGTTAGCTGCTATGCGAATAAGCTCGAAGCTTTCTTTCTCGTTGAAGGGGCGGTTCACGTTAGGTAATGGATTTTAGAGTACCCCGTGCGAGCGCCCACCGAGTGTGAGCGACTTGGTGAATTTTTACGATCTCTAACAGCTGCAGCAGCAGGACTAGCAGGAGCAACATCACCAACCACCAGAACCAGGAACAGAGCTTTCCAGATAGATCTGTGCGATAGTTGCACGATCGTAAAACAACAACGAAAGCTTATCCAAGAGCAATGACATGCGGATACATTTGAGGCAAGACTAAGAGACGGATGTGGAAGTTTGAATTCTCGTAAAAATTATTGGGCGCTACGGCGGAATAGATAAAATTGAAAAATTATATGCAGAACGAATCGCATAACAAGACGGTGAAAGGATTTTGTAAAAATGACTATCACGGCAGAAATAACCATGATGTTTTATAGTACTCGAGAGCCAACACTGATGTCTAGTAAATATTTCTAAAAATTGCATCAGTAAAAATTCTCATACATGAGGTATTTTCTGTGAATATATTCAGATTTTTAATTTCATCATTTTAAAAAAATTTATATTATTTTTAGTCAATATATTTCGAAAACTACAAAACACAAAAAAAGCTTTTATCAAACTGATAACATCGTATAAGCATATAAATATGTCTGCCTGATTTTATTAGAAATTATTTTTTAATAATTTTTTTATGATTGTGAAATGTTTTTCTTTTTAATTTTGAGGAATGGTTGAAAGGTCGCTAATATTGAGTATGATTTTGTAGAAAGATTTCACATTACACATAAAAATGTTTCTAGATCATAGAACAGCTTTATTTAGAAAAAAAACTATTACAAATGATAAAAAAAATGAACGTTTTCACATGAAAATTTACTGATACAAGCAGATTTCAAATCATTAAAAAGAATCTATGTATGTATTCGGAAGGATCAGACAATGCATTCACGAAAGAAATACAGCATTTTCTAGAATGTTGCATTCAAACATCTGGAAAAAAAATACTAAATAGACAGGAAGTACTTTTCAAGTAGTACTCAAATCTGTTAAATTATGAAAAAATGTAAGAAGTATAAGTAAAGGAATAGCTATTTGTGATGTTGTTCTTGATCGATTAGCACGTGAACGCGGCATTGGAATTGATCCGCTCGCGCTGAATGAGACAACTGACAACAAACTGAATGATGTGTGACAACGATCGTAGCTTGACAAACAATCTTGGCTGAGATCTTGAAACAAACAGACATGTCACAGATAATCAATTTGCTAATAAAGTTCCGCCCTGATGATCCTTTTATAAATCGGAGTGTTTTTTATAATCGAAGGGTTTTTGCGTACAGAAAGTTTCCTTAGTAGATATTACAGATTTTACTGATAAAAGATTAGGATGGTTCAAATTTATCAAGGTGTCCTGTCAAAGAGAAGAGAAGAGAAGAAGGGGAAGAGAATTGCATTAGAGTGAACGGTGCCCAGGGATCGAAAGGGGTGTCACGGAACGTTCGGAATATCCTGTCTGGAGCGCGATGGTGGGCGAATAACGTCAAGCGTTTCGCGCCACGATTCGAAGTTACGATTGACATCGCGACACGTCCAGCGTTTCATTAATTTCACGGGGAACGAGAGCGACGCGCGAGGCACATGGCAGGAGAGAGCGAAGGGCATAGCGAACCCGTATACCCCAGGGAATATCTCTCGCGACGGCCTGTAAATTAGGGGGCGTTTACACGAGTCCCAGGACGGGAGTAATTAACACGAAGTACCTCCGGCGGAGCGGCGCACACCGCGTAACTGTAGGGTATAGATATGTGATGTTCGCGCACACGATAACGTCGGCCACGACCGAATTCGCCAGGCCTCGATGACTGCTGTTGGTGGATGGTTTGGCCGGCGAAAGCGCGGTGAACGGAACAGGAGAGAGGTTCGTACTGTACAACTCCAAGTTTCCGACCAGCCTGCAATTACCGTGCAACTGCTGATGCACCCTCATCCATCCACTCATCCCGTCCTACTACTCTGGTTAGAAGAATATATATTGTGATGTGCGAGCGTGTAACATTGGGTACTTGATCAGCATCGCAGCCTAAAATCAGTGTTTCGAAGCTCCTTTTTCTCTTACTCATTGCTTTTTTCGTAATGGCTTTTCCTTTTTCGAAAATACATTAAAGTACGAAAAAACGTACATGTGAGCACTTGAAATAAAGTAATGTGAAACTTGAGCAGTATTAATAGTAAAAATAAAAGTACAATCTTTGTATAGTTGAACAACTGTTTGTTTTCAGGTTTTTGGGAGTTTCGTTAAATTTAAGCTTTAGTTCTTTGCATACTACGATAAAATGGGTATTATAGAATATTTACGCATTAGTTTCTTTTTTTAGAAATTCGCAAAAAATGACATCACATTTTTAATGTTACCATGACAATTTTCATTTGTCTAAATTTGACAATTTTTCTTCCTACTTTACTGGTTCATAACAAAAATGTATAAGTAACGAAATAACTTCTTCTTAAAGCAATAAACAGAATTGTCACTCATAAAAAAATTCACATAACATAACATTGCAGTTTTACATAATTATTTTTTACTGTGCTTAGTGAAAACAAGTTGAAGATAACGAGAAACGACCTTAACGGCGTACTGGAAAATGTGTATATTAGTGAAATCAGTAATTAATGTTGTAGACTATCCAATGTGTTAAGTCATTTTTTCCCCGAGATTCATGCGTCAACGGCTTGATAGAAGAACAAAACAGGTTTTTGTATTTCTCGCCGCAGCTGTATCGACGTACTCGGCCACAGAGTAATAAAGAAGAGTGTGCGGGGGTGTATATGCGAAGACATATATGAGAAAGGGACTGCGTGGGTGTGCACGAGAACGAGAGAAGAAAAAGGAAGGAACTGAAATACGCTTGGAAGGATCCTGCTTCGACAATACGATTATATCGCCATTTTCTTCTGGAACCCTCGAGAGACGTGCAATAATCTCTCTTCTACGCCGTCAAGAGCGATAACTACCCCGGCTGAGAGCAGTAGAGTGCCGTTCACTTCCTCTCTACGTCCACCTTTCTATCAAATTTTCCAAGACTTGGTTCTCCAGTCTCGGTTCTCGTGCTATGGGTTGAGAAATCATTTGGAGACAAGCTTACGAGATTCTCCACTAGCATTCCAGCAGCCTATACTGAAACGGTACTGATCAAGGACTCGGAAGCCCAGTTGTGGTCAATAGTCTGCTGTATTTCTATGAACTGTCTACCACATCGTTCCAGAAGACTAGCACAAACCACAGGATTGTCTATCTTGCTCACAACTGTACGTAGGATAGAAAACTTTCATAGAATCGAATACGACGAAGCAATTCTCGGTTTATATCTGCAGTATAAGCCATAAAACCAATTCCGATTATACTCCCGGCGAGGGTCTCCCGTCGGTTTCAATGAAGAGATGGCTGAAGAACGCAAGAAAAATACTCTCAGTTATTCTTGTTACCAGTTCCGTGTAACATTACGTGACAGAGATTGGGGACAATGGCGCGCGATCGCGTTACGAGATCCTCGCTAATATAGTAGGTTCAATCTTAAGGCCATGCGATCTGTATATGATCGAAATTAGATAGAGTTGTTGTTGCAGTGTATGATCAGTGTATGATCAGTGTTGTGTTGTTGCTGTGTACAGTTTCAACAGTGTTATGTTGCTGTTCTGTACATGCCCAGCTATGTCGAGGTGTGCTGCCGTAAAGAGTTTTCGGTGCTTAAATTCCCAGATGAGTCGAGGTGCTGCTGTGTATAGAGTTTTTTGTCTACACTTTCGACTGTGATGAAATGCTGCTGAATATAGAGTTCCTTTGTGTATACTTTCGACTGAAAAGCACTGCCGCTATGTATGGTTGGTCTATGAACAGATGTGGCTATGACGAACTAGCACTTTGTAGGGTTTGAGAGTGTAGAGTTTGGGCATCTATGGGATCTTGCCGTGTAAAGTCTTTTTTTTTTTCAAATTTTAAGCCTCAACATTTTTTTCCCGGAATATAGCAATACATACGAATCTTTTATAAACCTTTTTGCTATACAAGACATAAACCAGCCACGTGTTCTCATTTTTATAAATAGCGGCGGCAAACGTGGAACGAGACTTCATATAACCCATACTCATAGATTTCTCGCGAGACAGGACGCTCTTGAATTGTGCTCTGCATCACGGGCCTAGTGTCATCAATGATAAATAGTACTTTTGTCTGTCTGTCTACACGCACCGGTATTAAGATTAATAACCGGAAGGAAGCAGAGTTGAAAACTTCTATCACGATTTCTCCCCAGTACTATGGATGCCTAAAACCGTCCATCACGAGCGACCCGACTCTTCGCTTCCCTATACAACATGCGCTTTCGTTCCGGTAATTAACCAATTCTATTTTAACGATACCCCAGTGAATATTATTGTGTTATTTAATCGATATAATTTTACACGGTTATTATTCTCAAGGGTTACCTCATTTCTGTCGCGTGTTTCACAGGTGTTTCACCATTTCCGCTTTCGAATGAATGGGATTTTGAAAGCCGGAACGCGAAAGTGAAAGCGACAATCTAAAACCCAAGAGCCAGTATATACAACCCTGTAGTACAACGGAGGACGCGTCACCAGCATATCCGCAATATGGTCTTTTTGCATCGGAGTAGTCGTGGCCGTAACTCAAGCGCCAGTGGGCACTTCATTGCGAACATTTCATTTTCCTGTGCGCGCGCGCTCTCGCACCCGAGTTCAGTGTGCACCGGCACCACCCGTAGGTCGTAAAACCGTCGCGTACCGCTTTCTACAGAGCCTTGGCACCTCTGCTTGGTTGCTGTCGCATATTGGGGCTTCACCGAACGTTTGCCAGTATCGTCGTACCTCTGTTTCTCTCTCGCACTTACTTTACGAGCTTTAGTGCCATTTCTATCGCTCGATTCCTTCTTCATTTTGTTACCCTTTTCGTCCTCTCTTTATTCTTCTCTTTGTCCTAGACAACGCGACCGATTGTACCCCGAGGAGGAAATAACCAAATACTATATCGAATGCATGAATTCGTTTACCGATTTCATGCAATGGAATCTACGAAACGCGGTTATTTCAAAGTTCCGATTCAGTCCTGGCACTCGAAGCGGCGATTGATTTGGCGGACTTGCTGAAAAGAGAGAATGGAATCGCTCAGAATATCGAAGCGAATCTTTTCTTTTTTGGTACCGGATACCTCGTTGTTATGTATGGAAGTTTTGGGATACTCTGCTATGGTTGTCGGTATGTATGCGTTGTTGCCGTCGAGACAGAATTTTCAGTAGGCACCGAAGCACTATGAAAGGGACAGAACAAGAGACAAGACCTCGGGGTTATACGCGCCGTGGCACCTTCACAAATTCAAGCTCTCGTTGAATAATGGATTAGAGACCCGGCTGTATGGTACCTCTCCGTTCTCTCTACTCTTTCCATGTGTAGTGAAAGAGCTCTCGTAACTGACCTTTGCGGGGTCAGATATGGTGTTAATGCTGGTAAGGTTTATTGAGGGCGTTGAGTTTCGGAAAAAAAAAAAAAACATCATGTTAGTGAAACAGAAATTCTCATGCACATATAGAATGTTATTTTCCGAAAAAAATACAGATAAAACATTGGAAATGGGTTCTTTTTATCAGTTTTATTTGAAGCGTACATAATATCGCTTTTTATTTTGGTCTGTGTAGGATCTGGTTTATCTGAGATCACATCATTTAAGTATGCATTTTAATTATTTTTCTTCTTTTTAACTGGCTTAGTATAGAACACGGCAGAAATATTTTCAACCTTTATATTTGAAATGTCGCAAGTTTGTGATCGAAAATTGCAGGAAATTTAATTGCAATGTTAGTTTTGTGAAATATATTGTTGAGAAGCACAAAAATTACATCGCTACAGAAATATTCTAGAGTCAGTCTGTTGGAAGTTTGCGTTTTTCCCCTTATTAATAATACTTCATACGGTTTCGTATGGATAATTCTGGTATAATATTTCCAACAATTTTTTAACGATATGCGAAACTACATTGTAAAGATATCTTTGGATGGAAACCGCATTTTTAACTTGGGTAAGTAAGAAACTGAATAGATAAAATCTTTTAGTGTCTACATTGATTTGTATTATGGTCTACTATTTTTTATTTAACTTTATTTAATTTTACCTATTTGGAACTTGATTTATTAATATTTATTTTATATTTGTATAACCTTTAAATTAATGGTAAAGTTCAATGACTAAAATATGATTTAGTTGTCTAAAAGCTTTGCCGACTTTGCAAGATTTTTTCAATATTTCAACAACATTGTTGATAAATTTCAATATTCTTTATGAATATTTCTATAATATAATTAAAATATTTTACAGCTATTTTGGAATTCTAGCTCTCTGAGATAGTAACTAACATTTAATTTTGTTGATCTGTTATTGTCATTGTGATCGTGCATTCCAAGCCGAAACATAGCGAATCTTTTGGTGCACTTAGATGTGCATTTTTTCACCCCATTGGCTCAAAAATCTACTACGAATTATTCATAGTCGTTCACCCCAATTTTAAAAAATTTCAAATAACATATATTTTCCTATTTGGCGAGGACGGAATATAGCGAATTTTAATTAGTGAGTTGTGACTGAAGTTGAATAGCCTTTCGTCTATTCTGCGTGTCAAATATATACGAAAGCTTTTACTGTATACTGTAAAATTGCACCCCTTTCTCTCGTTTTCTCAGTTTTACTCGTTGTTCACCGTTAAGCATCAAGCTCTACCCCGCGAGATACGCTTTGCAATCCCGAGTAGGGACGATATTACGCGTTACGGCAAGAGACACTCGAGAAGTGCACGGATTTCCCACGGTTTATGCGGATACCGGAAACGTAACGACGTCGCGGACGGTCGAAGCTGGGTACTTGAAGAGTGCCAGTGCACCAGACGCCCGCCTTCGAAAGCGCGAGATCTGATGGTTTCGCATATTTATTCAGGATTACGTGGCCTTGCACCTTTCGTCGACGTCGACGTCGTTGTCGTAGTTCGGGCTTTTTTTTCCTCTTTCGCTTCTATAGATTCGAGCACTTTTTCCCATTCGATCAACCCTACTAACAGACTCGTGCGGAGTTCAAGCCCCACAACAGAGAGTCAAGAATACAATTTCCTCCTCTGGTATTCGAAAGTATCGTGGATGGTTCAAAATATATTCTGCATCCGTCAAAGAAAGACTCTAGAATCAATTTTTTAGGATTTTCTTCAATTTATCATCACAATGAATTAGTTATTGTTTATGCTGCAATAGAAATTATTATCATTAATAAAATAATTCATATTTTGATAAGATTATTTTAAAAGAAAAAAAAATGTATTAGGTAACAGGCTGTATAATTTATTTTGAATCGGCCAGTAGACCGAATTCACGCGTTGAATCGGATCGATTTTACTATAGATTTTGCTGCAGGATTCGTAGCAGTCGCGGCATTGTAAGCTTGTCAAATTCGACATTCGAAGTATACCTATGTATGTACATTACAGTCTGGCATATAATAGAACCAACAAATCTATGATTGTGAGAGAGGAAGGGGAGCTACAGGAAATTCTCTCACGATGGCTTCGGGTAATCGAAAAAGTGGATATACATGTAATATATGCGCCATAATGTATGGAATATATATGGTGCATACTACTTGATGTGAAAATGCACTCTATGAAGGCCCACTATCGTATTTTACGTAAATTCACTTTCTAGAGCATACGTGTATATTCTGAAAAAGCTACACTAAATATTCTGAAATGTCTTTGTACTATATACCTACATAATTACTGGAAAGGCCTTGTCTCATCGCTTTTTATGAGAAAAAATGGTACTAACTCTTGCGAAACTTAATATAAGTCCTCCTTTTTTGTAGTCTCCTAAATTTCCGTAAAAATTTAATTTCTATACGCAGTATGAAAGGGAATACGTGTTAAGAGGAAAATACATCCATGCCAGGAGAAAAAGCGAGTTTCATTTTATTTTACGTGTAAAAAAACTCGTGCATAAAGACCCATGTACTTGATTTGCTGAATTTTTGCGAAATTTAGTGCAATAACATCAATTTTTCGAAAAATTCTAAGCGTCATAAAATTTTTAACTCTTTACCAATTATGGTCAAATTCGATACCAAGCAATCTCGAACGTATCTGCACCTATGACAAACTATCTGGTACAATAGCCAAAAATTGACGGGAATTAGAGCAACCACGTCCTGTTTTTTAATTCAAAAAGACATCAAATATATTCGACTGCATACATTTTGTTAAAAATCATAACGGTCAAAGCAGGGCAACTGTATACTTCACTTGCTTGCCAAATTTTAGCTTAATCGCTTGAACAGTTCTTGAGTTAGAGGTGTTTGAATTTTCGAAGCCCTGCACACACACACACACACATATACATACATACTGACATTTTTTCTATACCCCTTTTCTCGACATTTTCGTCCATTGTAACTATCCTGACATGAAAATCTCGAAAAATTCATGTTTCATGAAAACAAAACTTCCTCGATGAGAAAATAAAATTAAAATTTTATTTTTTTTTATTTTAACGCCATTCCCAGAAAATGAAAGGTAAAAGGTTCTATTCTATAAGTCTGTACAGTATATATGCCTCACGGATATAGGTCCCGTTGTCGAGAAAAGAACAGTATCGATATTGTCGTCGTGAATAAGGTCGGGCGTCAATAGTTCGTTGCTCTTTCGTCCACAGGCTTCACAGTTTCGGTTCGTTTTACTCCATCCATGCACCGGCGCCGTTCGTCGACACTTCCGACATATCCTGTGGGACGCTTCTGCGAGACTTCGCAGTCTGTCCCGCGATACAGTAGAATCGCGATTTGGAAAAAAGTATGTACACTATACAATACCCGGTTGGTTCACATACGCGTGTATGATTGTACATATATGTGTGCGATGTCTACTGCTATACCACAGTAGTATTATGTGCCAATACTATAGATGCAAAGAGAAGCTTCTACTGGGTCTGGTATGCCGGTGTAAAGAGGCATTTGGTATGCTTGATGTGAGCTGCTTCCGTCAACATCGACATGCGGTGAGAGACACCCATCGGAGAAGCCTCATGTCTACCCGCAGCTTCTCACTGAAACGGTACGTGGAAGGGTTGAACCATGATGGGGCGTCGAGACTGGTGAAAGGAAGTGATCTCAATGCGTCGCCCTATAGATGGGTGCAATTCACTTTGGCAGTTCTACAACGATATTGCGGTCGCGTCTCAAAATAGTCTCCTCCCGAGGCAAGGAACGAAGGGAATTTTCACTCATGTACTTGATCTTGGTCCCTTAGCACGTACTGACGGAGAAAGGGACACGTATGTATAGGTACGTTGTGTGGCATTGAATTGCTTTAAATCTCATGAGAATTACATCCACATTTTGGAAGAGATTGGAATGGTTCGATGATAATAATAATAACTGCATTATTGCAATTTTAGGAACACGTAATATATAGAAATTAGCGAGCGAAATGAATTTTGAAGTTCAATCCTATGATAAAAGTGTAGTCTTAAGTTCAAAAATCAATTTCGAATTCAAACTTACTTTCTAAAGCTTGGTGCTAAAAATATGGACATGCCAGTTTATAATTTTATGTATGAAACACATTGAATTTTATAGCGAATAGCAAAGTTAAAATAATGTTGTACTTTCTGCAGGAGGAACTGAACAAAACCATTGAGATTCGCATGAAAATAGAAGAGATGAAGATGGGGCAGCCAATTTCTCGTTGATTCTCGGATCTTCGTTTGCATTCATCGTCTGTCGAGATGCCAGTTACGCGCAGAAAAAGCTTTGGAAAATGTTCAAACGATATTGTGAGGACAAGACGCAGCAGGGAAGTAAAAGTGATGTAAAAGAATGAATCGTGCACCTCACCCTTGCAATTCTACTTGAGCGGATTTTCTCGTCCTTAATGTTGTATGACCCTTGCGGATCGTCTTCTATTGGCAAAGCCGATCAAGTCCTTTATGCTTCTTTCTTCAGTGAAATGTGATCCTCTTTTTCCCTTTTGACAACTTCATACAATGGTTGCTGAGCTTCATTTTGTGAATCAAGAACTTCTCGGTACCAATGGCATTAAGAGGCATTGAGACTGCGCAGATCTCCAGTACTCCTTCATCGACTATTTATCAGTTAATTAGAGCGCGTGTGCGGAATTCGAGCGGAAAGTTTTGCTATTAGCTTGAATAATTGGTAAGCTTCGTACTCGACTGGTGCTGGTGATGCTCTATGGTGCTTCCTTCGTCGAAGTTTAACGCCAACGTCCCAACCTAATAACTCTTCTCTAGCGCCATCCGCATTATACTCAACCTGCTTGTCTGCTCCAGACTACTTTATGAAGAAGCATCTTGTCACGACGATGAAGCACGATAGCTGCGTTGACAGGGACTTGTTCGGAAACGAAGTTGGACGGTTTTGGCTCACTTTGAATAGTGGATTAAGGGATGCTATGCACAAAGCAGCTTAAAAGGAACGGAAATAAGGTTAATTAAGGAGTTATTGTATGATATGAAAATGGTATTGATCGCAATATTCAACAAAAATTTGTCAAACGTTAATAATACGAAACGAATAAAAGACATAACTATTTTTAACTATGAAACACGGGGATTGCAGCATGGACGCAGTGTATTTTAATACGATGAATAATAAAATTACAGAGTTTCGCAATTTTTATGGAGATATTACAAAACGGTCAGAAAGCACAGGATAGGCTAGATGATGAGCTTTTAAAATTCACATTATAAAGTGTTTGAAACATTCACGAAGTGTATTCAACTTTTCGACTTTCTAAGCGTCGAATTTATCGTTATTAATTCACACTTAAGGGTAGGTGAAATTTACGGATATTCATAGACTAATATCTCACTTAATTGGCCGCTAGTATTATTTTTTTAAATATGTACTATTGACATATCCAACAAAGAATTTTTGCCAACCAAGTAGGCCAAATATTTCCAAATAATTCTCAGTTCTGCTTGAGATTATTCTTTTCGGTATGAGTGTAGCGATTTCACATACATTTAAAGTTGAAGCAATTCCGTATGAATGTGTTTTTACTAAATAATTTTCTTAAGATAATTCCAACATTACCAACTTTCACAAAAACATGAAAACTTATACTCATGCCATAAGGTTTTATCATCAGCTTAACTAACAACTATTCGGAAATATTTGGCCTTCTAGTTCTCTTCCAATCATTTGCAGAGTATATAAAGACGAAAATAAAAGTTGTAGGTGACCCGTATAACATGCGTGCTTTCTTCACCTGATAAAAAATTCTTCGCTTCATAGGTCGACAGGACACTTTTTATAAATGTTGGTGGCCACGTAAATGCGATATTACTCTTTGATTGTCTGCAAATTTGACTGACAGAAAACTGAATTTCATTTTACCTTAAAATAGAAGCTCGATCTTAAGTTAAATCTGAAGTTCACAAATTTGTGAACAATCCTGAGTTCAATCTTGAGTTCAACCTCAAGTTAAATTTTAAGTTTAATGTTATATTAAATTTTAAGTTTAGATTTTAGTTCTATCTTATTACTGAATCTACAGCTATTACTACATCTACACAGGTTCGATTTAGCCGATTGCACTCCAGGTTGCACTCCAGCGGTGAAGCTCAAGAACTTTAGACAGAGGCGATGAGATGGTGATGGGTGAAGCTCGGTAGATAAGGGGATGCGAGTAACAGGCCGACAGTGTCAAGTGGAATGGGTAGCTTGAAGTCTCTATCCGCGTTTTAGCTTGCTACAGATCTATCTAACACACGATCATGTACATGTATATGAAACTGGTGATGTGTAGTTCAGGAGGCTGGCGTGGCGACGGCACAGTGTTCAATTAATTCCAGTAATTAATGATGCCACAGATTCCTGGCAGGGTGAAAGCTACATTGGGCCGCGCCGATAGATAGTGACAGAAGGATAGACGCTGACGTTCTATATACATACTACTATCGTGCCTTCCAGCGGGAAATCAGTCGGTCGAGGTCACGACGTGAATTAATTAACGGCTAACAGCTTCGCGGATTGACACTTATGCAAATCTGTGTGCTTCGTCTGTGGAGCACTGCATTTGTAGCGATCCAACAGACCGAATATTGCATATGGAGACGAACCATCCCAAGATATCTCTGGGACTAATGTATTCGGCTTATACGTGCAGGCACCATGTCTAAATTTACATGAGATATATGTATGTTGCATATGCAGAGAACCGTTGATTATCAATCGCTTGTCGGTACAACTCTCGAAGCACCCTCTGGCTGTACCAAAATTTAACATCACATATGGTATATACCTTGATATGTATATTTGTGGATATAAGTCTGTTTTTTTTTTTGATTCATCGTGAGTACACTAATGTTTGAACATGAGTGACGATTTGTCAAGTAATGCCAGCTTTTCGTTTCTTATGATATGATATAAAACAGTGTAATAAAAATAGAAACCATCTCCTAAATACATAAAAGTTGTATCGACTTTGAATGCATCGACACGATTTCCAGATAGACTTCAGTCAAACTGCAATTTCTGTCACATATGACAATGTAAAGGGTTTATTCAATGTAATTTTTATCCGTTTAACTAAACGTTCATTGGTCCCTTCGACCTATTCCATTATACAAGAACCATGGCTGACCAGGCCGCATTAATTTCCCTCAGGAAATACGCGATTGTCCTTTGCATGTACGTGCAGGCTTGTCCGTCATTTCACCGGATACATGTCGTAGTTCTCTTACTGAACATACATCGGCGTCATAGTTTTCCAGACTGGCTGCCATTTCTCTTTTACTGTTCGTTCGTGCAGAACCTTTGTGTATTCCCTGGAGTACTCGTGGAGACAGACGTATCAATTTGTCAACGCGCTTCCTGGTACGTTGCAGGCATTTGCAGTCGTAATGTCAGCTGGTTTGGATCCGTTTATGTTAACGCATTTCTTATTTTCGAAAGAACGAGACGGCGTTACAGTTTCCGAGAAACCAATAAAATAAACAGATACATGTTAAATGGAAATATATTGAGACACGTGCAAAAAAATATAAAAATCTGCAGCGAAGTTAATTACTCGCAAATTGCAGACGAAGATTTTTCCTAATAAGTCAAATCAAAATACAGTGAACCGGCAAATGCTGATTGGCACATGTCGTGTATACATGGCTCCAGATTTTGGTTTTTTAATATTATTGAGTAGATATGATCAAAAATGATTCAAACGCACGGTAATAAAATGGTCACATTTTAATATGCTGAATTTTATGCTCCACCAGACGTGAATCAAGATATGGATAAATACTTATTAATATCCTGATAATCTGTAAGCAGTTATATATTCCATCACCTCTTTGAGTGCTTTTTCAATTAATTTTTTTTTATGCACCATAAGATTACAAATATTTTCAATGTGACTTTTTTAAAGTGGTTTTCTCCGTCGGATGTATCCCGTCTTTTTCCTATCTGCAACAACGCGGAAAGGAGTGAAAATAAAGAAATATGAATATAGAGCATATTAAAATGAGCGAAAAATCGAAATTTGCTTTCGTTTTTGCGCGTGTCGAGGATGCCTTACGCACCATCCATTTCTACTCCTCGGTGTATGATATGCCTTTTTCATTCTACCTACAGGCGCGAGATCCTTTTACACGAAGGCAGCCAGAAGCATCTGGCACACTCGACCGACCCACACAATACATATTCCTTTATCTTTTTTATTCACTCTTCGGCTTAGACCTTTTTTCCTCAATGTTAACCATATTTTAGTCTACTTTTGACCCCGTGACAAACAAGAAGGTAGACGGGAAACCTAAATACAAGATAAATGGCCAGGCAAGAATTGAGAAAAAAAAAAGTGAAGAAGAAACTAAGTGCTGCGAAACATCGATCCTTCATTCGCATCGAAAACTCAGAAGATCTCGTATTACGAGCTGAGGGTCAGCAAGAGTTGGGACAGCGAGGATCGTCGACACAGAACTCTCTCGAAGAGCACGGGAATCAAAGATCCGGAAAAGTTTTGATGAAAAAGTTGGCGGATGAGTCGTCGTGAGCGTGCTCTTGCGGATAGCAGCGAACTCAGCGGGATCGAACTATCTCTTTCGTTGGCTGCAGTTTTCTGCGTTGGGAAAAAGTCGTGAAGTCGGAATACTTGGGAAAACTGCACCTGTGGGAGTCTGCAAAAAATATAGTATGACATCGTGTTGTTTGTCGAAGGGAAACTGATGGAATTTTCGCGAACACCGAACTGAGCCAATGTTCATAATGTGAAATTTATGAGGAAATGGATTACTGAGATTGGACATTTCAAGTTACTAGTTGCTTGACTCTGGGTGGAATATAATTGAAAACTTGACCATGAACATAAATTCAAAAGAGATTAAAGTCGTTAAGGATGTGTTTATACTTTCGGATTTTAGACAGAAATAGTGTGAAATCTGTGGCTTAAGAAGGGTGTAATAAAGGGAAACTGAATAATTAGTTGTCTTAGAAATTGTTTCAATTACATTCCTTACCACCCTATTCAAAATTACTACTGGAATTCCTGCTTAACAAAACTGACAGCACCGTGCTTAAAAATCTATAAAATATTGACATAATACTAATTGACAATACAATGTATATTATTCGTGGGCACAAAACTTCTTTTGTTAACTTTTTTTCCTCTTTTCATTCTGTTGGTTTTTATTAAATTCTTATCTATTTGAGACCTTTGCACGTGGTCTCCATTCATGGCATGCCAAATTTAATAATTCTTCAAAAAAATCGTGAACCACCCAAAGTAATTGATAAAAATATATATGCAACAATGTTAATGCTATTTTTAATGGTGTTGGAAAGGCTGAGACTAGTCCCGGAAATAATGGTCGCGATTGCGTGCAGAGCATACAGCTTCGGTAATTAAACGCTGTTTCGAGCGTCTACAACGTGGGTATTCTGAACGAGCTCGCAATACTATCGGAAAAGCGACACTGGCTCTAATTGCTACGGAAAATGATTTACAAGGGGTTCACAGGCAGCAGCAGGTACCAATAAAAGTTGTGCGGAGAAACAACGCGTGGCGTCGACCGGCGATATGTAATACGTATATATACAAACGAGAATAGGAAACGCAGAACGCGAGTGCGAATATTAAAACCCACGTCATATCCTGCGGAGGTTGCATCACTGGGACACGTAGTGAGTACGAGTGAAATAGGTAAAACGGTCGTGAGAACTCGAGATCGATATGTGACCGGGACTCTTGACTCGCATCAATGACGACGCAGAGTGTACATATATCGGAGTCTACGAAAGTCGTAACATCGGCGGTAGATCACGCCATCGTTGGAGAACGACGTCAGGACGTCGCGTCGTATGGTCGCATCGAGGCTACTGCATACATTCCGGACGATCCGGTGTTGAATTCAGCGAAGCCAGGAACTTCGAGAACGTTACGATCGTTCGACCGTTTGAGCATATAACGAGTTTGGCCTCTCTGTCAAACCTGGGCACTTGGTTTGCATCCGAAAAGCAGATTTATGCCATAAGAAGATTACATGTCTACGGTCTTGGCGCCGCACTTTAGAGCGATGGAAGCCGTTATTACACAATCTATGTCGACTTTGTAGAAAAGCCTAACATGCTTCTATTGAATATAAGCACGAGCTTATGTGTTCTGAAAATCATCCTTCCATAATTTTCACAAGGGTTTCGTGAATTTTTCGAATTCTAATAAAAATGATTATCAAGAAAATTGTTAATGTCAAATATGTCACATTTGGTTGTGCCACCTTAGTTGATGCCTCCTTAACATTTTATCTTAGTATAAAAATGGAAAATAATTAGGAAGCAATGTGCGAGATTTAATTTTGGAATTTATTTTTCGTTGGGTAAAGGGAAGCAATTATTTTGGAGATACTAAAATTGTCAACCACTTGTACATAATGTAATACTCTATTAGAGCATATTCACAACGAGGAACCTACCATAACCAACCACCCAATATATTATTTACCTCGGGTGATCAATTTCTACGATTTCAAGGGCGGAGAAGGGCGAGAAAAACGACAGAGTACGGATTTATCACCCGTTCAATGACAGTGGTACGATAAAATAAATGAATTTAGAATATATATATATGTATATATACGATGGATATCCGCACACAACAAAGAGGAAAAGAAAATACGTTTCAATATATCGGGACGAACGAAATCGCCGAATATTCGCGTGTTGGTTGTTACCAGTTGGGCGCGGGAGTCTCACAGTTCGCCAACCAAACCGATATGTCATATAATCGCCGGACGCGCACGAGAGACAGCTGGCATAGCTTTCCAATAGTTCGCCCGGGTTATACGCGAGAAAGATGAGAACGGGTAAAATTTTATTTCCGGGAAATACCAGGTGACTCGAGAGACACTCGTTGTTGGGGGAATTGATAAAGATGAATTGGCAGAAGAATGGATAAGAGAGGATATAATTGCACCTCCGTTGTTACTGCCACAGTATAAATCCATTTATGTATTCCATGTGTCGAGGTACAAAACTATCAACCGTTTTCTCGCCCGTTGGCGTTGAACCAAAACATCATATATTTTATATCCTCCTGTTGAGCATCTACTTTGATATCATAAAAGTTTTTGGAAACTTCTATGAACGATTGTAGAATAAGATTCTGGAAGTATACTTTAGTCGAGTTAAGGGGACTAAGTCCGCGAAAAAATTAGTATTTTCTGGGTTCTATATATATTTTTCTTGTCAACTAATAAATATAATTAAAAGTCTACCAATTGAGAACTGGAATTAAATAATTTTATCTCTAAAATGTTGAATGTTGATTTGCTATAAAAAGGGGTAAGAAATTGCGATATTTATAGATCTACATTGACTCCAGATCAAGCAAGACTGTGATAGGAATAAGTCTTCCAATCACATATTCTTTCTATCTTTTGAATCGTTTATAGTATATCAAGTGAGGCCAAAGAACTTTTTTAATTTTTCGAAATTTAAAACAAATCCTGATTTAATTTTAGTACTTGTTTTACTACTCTGTTGGAATCTCCTTAACCAAGAGGTGTTTCACCCTGGAGATTGCAAGCATCCACGACGCTAGCCGGGCTTGAGTCCAGGAGTATGAGAGGGAAGCGGTTGCAAACTCAGCACCATTTCATTAGATAATCTCACTGGGGACCCACGGCAGTGTGGGCTGGGTTGCTACTCGGTGCGCTACGTTGATCCTTCCATAGTTCCAGCCGAGTCGAAGAAAATAAACCTTCTCGGGTCTGCACACTCGCGGTGTTAGCTGTGCGTTGATGAAAAAGAAGGCAGACCGTCGGGGTCGGTAGCGCGAAGCAGCGTTACCACACACTGCTGCAATGTAATTTTCAACAGAGTTAGGATTTTTCCAAGTCCGCGTGGACGTCCGGTGCGGTAAAGAAATAGAGGACAACGCCGCACCGGGATTTCTGTGAGGCGAAGCGGGACTGCACACCAAACCCGGTAGAAGTGGGGGAGGGGGGGGGGGGGGGGGCACGAAAGTTTTCGGAGCGTGATAAATTTAGAGTCAGAGAAGTACGCGGTCGTGGATGAAAAGTTCGAGTTGGTTGGCCGGGTGGATTTCATAGGGAGTTTAAATAACACGTATACTCATATAGTATATATCTATACATATACACAGACACCGAGGTATTCTACAGCTAATATGTGAATAGACTGACTGTCAGCGCTGTGCATTATGGTATCGCATGTTAAAACCGAAACGCAATACAGCATTTGGCATACTACTGTAATATTTATATAATGCACTTCACAAAATGAAAAAGAGTAGTTTTTAATCCCCAAGCGACAATTTCCCATACTCAATTTTGGACTGTCGTTGAAACCCCATTCAAATCTCACCTGAACTCTATTTTTAATCATGACAAATGCAATATGCTTTATTTTAGTTTTTTCACGCTTATACCAGACAGGATTTTATAGATCTATCTACAATTATTACTGTATTGTTAAGATTGAGCGAAATAGCCACAAGTATGTTTGTGGCTACTTGGCTCAACGGCTATGACGCCAATTTATTAATAATTATACGTAAAGGCTAATATATTCGGATCGTGCCAAACGTCATATCAAACGTCCGCATGCTATGACGTTCTAGGTAAGACTGTAAGTAAGATTGTATGTTGACTGTTTATTATGGTAAGATTGTTTATGATAACGATCATTGTCAATTCGATGATCCTTCCACTTGTAAGTTGGCAATGAGTGACCTATTCTTATATCTTTTGTATCTCAACGTCCGTATCTGTATGTATACGTTAAGCAACGTAATCTGTAAGTTTGTATTGCTTACTCAATCAGCGCTCTCCATGGCAAGCAATCATTTAGAAGTAAACGACAGCGTACGTTATATACAGGTCGAATAATGTACACTTTAGCGTCACGGTTTTTTTTCGCCAGCTACACTGATGAACACGAGGAATTGTATCTAAGAATCTTAACTATTATTGGCCTATGCTAATACAAAGAGAGACAGTCACGTTAGTGGTACGAAAAATTTCAATGAAGTTTGTCAGTCCGTTTTTTTATCGTTTTGCTTCCTCATAGAGGAAGATTTGTTTTCGTGAAAATGATGTTTTTCGAGATTTTCATGTCAGGACACTGAGAATGGTCCAAAACGTCGAGAAAAGCGATTTGTATGAAATGTCTGTATTTGTGTGTGTGTGTATCTATGAACAGTATGTATGACATTTTCGTCAGGATCATCTATAAAGATGAGTATATCTATATGTTCCTAATTAATAAAAGGAAAAGTTAAGATTGTTTATTTATCTACTTATCAAATAAAATAACAACAAGAACTAAATAAAGAAAATAATAATAGTAATAGTAATTCTTGGGAGAAGGGATAATACTGCATAATTTATTTTAATGTTATATTGATATCGACTTTAATTTGACGACAATAATTTATGTGATTTAATGAATCGATATATTATATGTGTATATGGGTGATTTTAACAATGTATTGTTTATGAACAATTGATATCTACAGAAATACACAGATCCATATATTAATGTCATAATAAATTAAATGTTGTAATTATATTTCTTATTTACCATGCCCTACATTTAAAATATTAATACTCTGGTTATCATTATTTTCATATTTATTATTCTCACTGTATATTTGTTTGAAACAATATTTAAAATTAAATTTCTTTTCGTTTCGGTATTAAACATTTCTACAAGACATTAAATTCATTATTTATTTGAAACTTAAGAAAATTAAATGTAATAACATTTTATTCGTGAACATATAAATGCAATTATAAATCTCGAAGCCAAATGTTTGAACATAAAATAAAATAAAATAAAAAAAAATAAAATCATCACAAAATCTGACACAGATCTGTCGAGCGAAGCAATTTGCAAGGTTCGACTTTGCAGACTTTTTAAAAATGTTTACCTACAACTATAAATTCAAGTTAAAGTAGACAACACATGGCACTTTTGATTATATCGCCAACATCATGCAACCAGATGACTTTAGGATACATCTCAGATACTGACAGTTGGACTACATAAAAAATCTGAACTATTTTTCAGTCTATTTCTCTAGACCATATTTTTCGACGTGGCAAATGCATACGGTTATAAATTACACATTACTACCCAACTATATAATTTACTCGTAATGTAACTGCACACATACACAGCGTCTAAAAGTTTGACACCCCTACAATACAGTTAATTCCCACATTTTATGATCTCCACATCCAACATGTTCCAGACTCGGTTGCATTAATTTAACTCCGTGTCGAGAGTTTCTTCGTTACAGTGGACTACGATCATACAATACTCCAACTATCTAACCCGTCTGGACCTCAACTTTCGGACGAAACCAGAACGTCAAAAACGAAAACCTTCAACAACGGACCATTTTGACCTGAGATTCACAGAGAACCCGGTTTACAATTTGATTCAGTGCTCATCGTATACAGTAAGCGCATCGTCTCGTTGAACGCTAAAACCAGACTCGTCTGGAACTCTGCTCGTAGAACGCAGAGAGCCCATCAACCACCTAGCTCGTCGTCCCATTATAATATGGCGCTCTACACCGGCAATAAATCAAACAGGCAACACACAGTACATGGTATATATATATAAACTAGGCTAGCAAAGAGGTGGGCTTGTAAGGGGGGGGGGGGGGTGTAGAACAGGACTAGGAAGACCCTCGCGCCAACAACACAAACACAAATCCGCGGGCCATACATATTCAAGCCCGTTCAGCTGCTTAACGTTTCGGTCTGTATGCAAATTAGCAACGTGCGAGCATAGAACGGCCTCTGGCAGCCGTGGCACGCGCGTCGTCTACGACGCCGTACAACGTTGGCATACATAACCTCACGTTCTTGTACAGAGGTGGTGGTGGTGGTTTTCGAGTATGTATACGCTAACACTATTCTGTTTGATAGTATTGTATCAATATATACGTTTGCACTTTGGGGGTATGTTTGCAATCTTGTTCGTATGTTGGATACTGTTCCTACACTCTCCCACACCTTTGCCAGACACACATAAATCTTCGCTAGGTTCGGCCGTTCCTCTGCCGTCACCGGTGCGGCACGCCGGGGTGCAACACACGACAACGCCAACCGTACACGATCGTCAGTTGACGTGCCAACCGAGATGGAGATAGATAAGCTTTTACACACGCGTGCAACGAGTAATAGTTCCTAATGTTATTGGAATATGACCTGGTCTTGCGGTCAGATTCACGATAGTGTTTGAGATCTTATCAGCATTGTTGCATGAATTTATGAGGTGACTTACCTGTTTAGACGTATGGTGCTTTTAGTCTCGCGGACCATCAATGCCCGTTCCCAGAAATGAACAGCCTCCGGTAGTATTGTAGTCTGTAAGCAAAACAGGACATGGTTGAAACAAGGATTAAATAGACTTTGAAATGGCGTTAATTGATTTAAAGGGGGATATCGGTTTTTCACGTAGTATGAGACACGTGCGTATAATTTTACGCACTTGTCGCATAATATACTATTCTTATTCTTTTGAAATGTGTGGACAACATTCGTTGATGTGTTATCAACGAATGTTTCTATGATGAAGCAAAAATCTTTTCTATCAAGTACCAATTTTCAATCTATTTCGTTCATTATGCTAGTTTCAAGACAAAACATTGTCAATAGTGACATGTTACGTATGATCGGTAAGGTTTATGATAATTTGCAAAACCTGATTATTTTACATCACTCTAACAATTAACTTTGTTAAATCGTTAATAAATACTTTCATTACCTTCGTGGTATTGAAAGAAAATAAAGTTTTAATCAAGACGAATTGTTTCAATCCACTGAATAACTTTTTACCGGGTGTTTTTTTTTTTGTAATGGAGTAAAATTCTTTTTGGATTCACTCTCTTCACTCAAAACTGTAAAAAAAACCAACGGAGAGTAAAAATTTCGTCACGGTGGTGAGCTTGCACGAGCTATGACGCAAAAGCTGGAAGCTTTTACGTCGTTGCTATTAACGGCATTAAATGGAACGATAATGGTTTGTATACGGTTATAGTAAGCTATAGTAGATATGGTCTGGAAAACTCACACGGCGGAAAATAGCGCATAGTATAGCCCATATACAGCTTGCATATACGGCAATATAAGCACCTGTTCTCGTGGGACTAATTTGAAGCGGAATTCCCTCGGTGTACTCGAAAGGGAGATAGAGATGGAGAGTGACTGGGAGGTGTGCGGTCCCGTGAGTGGTACACCGTAGTAGCGCTAGCGGTATTTGCTCGGTTGAACGATACAAAAAAAAATATATATATTAAAAAAAAACGTGGGTGGCAAAAAAGGGAGAGAAAAAGAAACGAAAGAAAGTAGAAAATAGGCGAAAATGATCTCGCTATACCCGCGGGTTCCTGCGGCAGGATATTATCACTCCGCAAAACGTACGTAATGCCCATTATCCGTGGGATTGTATTCAGCTGTGGTTGGTACGCACGGAGGTAGAGGGTTACGTACTAGGTATAGATATAGGTACAAAAAAGTATGTGTTCAACTACCAGTCACTTCAGTAGATACTCCAACTACACACACTTTTTATTTGTAGCACCCTTCAAAAAGTGTAAAAAAAAAACAATACGTTGAAAGTTCGAGTGGGACTGTTTCTGCCACGTAGAGACTGAACCAAGGGGGATGCTCGAAGAGATGTACACACTGGAGTCATGAAAAAAAATGGGAACGAAGAAGTGAGAAGGTCGAGAGGAGATCGCGCTGATGATGGGAGAGATGAGGCACATCTATATAGAGGTTGTACTCATGTGTATATACGTAGATTCCCGTGTATAGTATACGAACAAGGATAAGAGGCGGGAAATAATGCAGACTCGACAAACAAGAGAACGGCGCGTGGATGGGTTTTATGAAAATACCGGAGAGCTGCGAGAGATCTCGGTGTCTCTTTCTTTTCTTCACGATTTGTATGCGCAGTCTCTTGTTTTCTGCTACAACGAAAATAGAGAGTACAATATTTAAAGGTGCGAGTGTGTATGAAAATTTTAAGGTATTACGTTCGGTGCATACACTCGAGGACACAAGAAAAAATAGTCGAAAGTTCGGCTGCATCTGTGTATGTATATATGTATGTATATCGAATAAAGAGGATGAGACATTAAGAAGAAGCAGTGTATGAAAAGTGCATTATAAATTTGAGTAATTATAAATAGGTAGGACTTGATTATTGGTAAGCTTTCATGCAGCCCTATTTGTCTTAAATCTGGTGCACGTTATGTAAATTGGTTTTGATATTACATCATGGGATATATCTAGCTGAGATATTGAGGCGAATTAAAATAACAACGCAGACAAGCGACCTGTTGATTTTTATGAATTTGCAGAGTAAAAAATAATTTTGTTAAATAAGTAACAAATGGGTTTCTTACTTTAATGAAAAGTCGTTAATCGGTCAAGATTATTTTTGCTCATGCACTTTTAAGATACAATATTTGCTATTCTGACAAACGAAAATTGTCATGAGACAAGAAAAATATTGTAATATTCACAAAGAGTTAATAAGGTTTTGTTCTTATAAAAATGACAATAACTATATTGAACAAAGAAATTACAATTCTTAAATGTAAGCATTATTATAAATATCGTGAAATATTATTAAAAATTTTTAGTTCGTAATAAGGATTATGATTTGTTGCTCCTGTGTTTGTAAAACTCAAATTTGAAAAAAACCTTTTCTTTTGTAAAACCATGAAGAAAAAAGAAATTGTCGACGTTTGTGAATGAAAACTTTTTTTTTATAGATGCCCACAAATATGAATTTCGTTCTTATAGTGTATCAAATATAAAATACGATAATTGAAGCCACTTGATGCAATGAAAAAGGGGGCCATTTATATTGACGCTATAAGATTGTAGATTTCAGTAGGAAAGTAATTGCAAATTTGAAACCAACAGTAATCCCTCAAGTGTTTATCGTGCGTGATACAGTTTTCGTAGCTTGGAAACGCTCGTGCATCTTTGAGAAAAGAAAGCACAATTGTTTTTTTTTCCCGACTTCCACTAAGTTGGAACTACCATTTCGCCCGGGTATTTTACCTTCTTTGCCTCGAAATACGACCACAACTCCTTACAGCCACCTCACTCTCCCTTCCCCATCACGGCCAAACGAACGAGCGGAATTACTTCCAGCTGCTGCGGAAACAAATGATTTTACTTCCCCCAAGGTGAAAGTGCTGCGAGGCGAAGCGAAGCGGTGCGGACGTCTCGTTAATATCCACCTAATATGACTCCCGCCCGATAATTAAAATTGTCCCTCTTGCGCCACGGGCCGTTGACTCCCCTCATTTTCTATGATTTCCCTTCGTTTCTTACCGTTTTATCACTCATATTTCTACGGCGGATTTTCCATCTGTAACTTAATCGATAATAATAAGATAACAAAAATCGGAAATAAAAGATTTGCTAAAAATTTACTGAATTTAAATGTATATTACAACGTTGTGCTCTAATTAATAGATTTTCTTTAAGCAGGCACTTCACACTAGTCAAATGAGTGGTCCTTTTCTACCGTCGTTCGTAGAATGATTTATTAATATATCGTAATATTCTTAATCTTCAATAATATTTGAAAAAAGATCGAACCGTATAAAGTCCAAAAACTTCTAAACTTGCAAAAAACGAAGTTTCATTTCATTTTTTACAAGTATACTCCAGACGTTGAATGAGATTTCAATGACCTAATGTCTTCAGTTGTATTTATTAATTGTATGAAAATAATTTCTTTACGACTTACATTGTATAGCTAAGTTCAGAAATGCAACTTACGTGTGGGAGACACACAAATGAGCTTTAAAAAAAGTAAAATAAGGGTCACAATTTTTTTTTTTTAAATACAATGAAATCATATAATTAAAATTATTATAATTTCATAATAACAAATAACCCGATTTCTTAATGCTATTTAAATGCCATTTTGTTAATTTCTTCCGATTTAAAATTTTCCTGTGGTTTATAGAGAAAGGCATACGGAGATAAAATAAAGCTGGATATGCTCAAAATATTTGTTCATTCTGCTGGAATCGTGGCAAAGCCGGATTTTATTACACTCGCCTCATTAGGTCGGTACGTCCGTATAATGAACCTAGAAACAACTTTGGATGAATTTTTCTTCTTTAAAATACTATAGTAAATATTCCTAAGAAATTAAAACATTTATGTTCGTTCGTTGATTCGTGAAACATTTAAACGAAAGATCGTTTTAAAAATTTCAAAGCCTCCCTAGTCCCATTAACGCCCAAAAGCAAGTACAGTCAAATGCCCCATTTATTTCTATACAGAACTTATCTATTTCAGCATCTTTCTTTAAATACAATGGGTTTTAATGAATTGTTAACAAATACTAAATTACATATCCCACAAAGTCGCACATTGTTAAAAATCTAGCACGCTAAAGTTATGGATTTTTGACCAATGTTTCCTACCTCGAAATTTAAAGTCCATTTATTTTCGTGGTAAGTAGATGAAAAGCAGAAAATTATTCGCAATCGGTACAGAATTATGGCACAAATAAAGCCTAAAAATATCATCGATTTTAATTCACTGATTTTCATGTGAATTGTGTTGAATTTGTTGAGGTTACCAAGCAAATTGACACCGGATTTCCAACACAGCCATTGTCACGGTATGGATTTCCTGGATACCACGCAGGGTTAACCTTTAGCACTCGATTTTTAACAGTGTATTTTCGCAATAGAAAGAGTTCAAAGAGATCAAACAGAAGAGTCGAAAGGGGTGACTGTAAATTTAACCAAATCGATCTTCACGGCAATCAAGGCGCGGACACGGAAAATTGACCCCTAAGTCGTATGCTGCATCATCAAATGTAGACTGCAGGATACGGGTTAAAACGTGTGATGGATAAGGGATGCGGGATCGAGGTAGGAATACAAGATTGCACGCTTTGCGATCACAGAGTAGATGATACCATAGCCATACAACTATATATGTGTACAATGCGGTGGTAGTACTGTCGAGTGATACGTGCCGTCGAGTATATTCCGGGGACTCTGAACGGGGGTCCAATGTTTAGAGGCATTTTGTGCGCCGTTACGCTCGATTTCCGCGATGAATAAATCGATGGCCATTCCCCGGTCCGGGATTCTATCGCATCAACTCTGTATAGCTCTCGCTGGCTACCACTCCATACATTCCCTCCCTCTCGCTCTCTCTGCCCTCTTGTCCACTGGCAACACAGAGCGCGAATCCCGCCAGACTGGATAGAATAAGAGAGGAAATACATCGAGCGTTTTTTTTTGTTCACCCAAAATCTCGCATGGGCCAGCAACGCGAGTGTGAGAGGAGGCGGATGCTCTGGCGCCGACCTCGTTCGAATATTTTGGTATCCCTAGGCACAAGCGAGCCATTCTCCCGGAAACTGTTCAGGAACGCGCGAGATGCGAATGCGTCCAGCTGTCGCAAACGTCGAGTGAAGAAAAATGGGTTACGACATACAATGCGATTATTGTTGACACATGAGTGAGTGAATGTGTCTCTGTGCACGAAACTTCGCAGAAAAAAAAAGAAGAAAATTCTGTCACCCCGGACATTTTCACCAATTGAATTTGTACATTGCACCTTTCCCCTACTGGCATTGATAATACAATTTTACAAAAAACGCGAATGACAACGCGCTCGGTGAATGAAAACTTAATTAAAGGACAAGCGAAACCGGGGTATGTTAAACCTGTTCATCGTGAATCGCCGAAATATCAGGAATGACATTTATTTAATAGAAAGAAGTTTCGTACGACTGTATTGAGTGATATTGTCGAGGATTATGTTGAAATTACTCGATTGATTTGACGATTTAATGGACTTTTGCTCTGACATTGACCCTCATCGACGTTAGTACCACGGATAAATCCCTGTGATCCTTTTCAGGGTAAATGCCACTAGTAAGATCTGTAGCTTTCTACAAGATCTCGAGAGCAGGTAACATTTCACAAGCTCACCAAACAAAATTACATATAGAAATATAAACGAGAGATCAGAGTTTAAGGCACTTTTTGTTGTTGAAATTTTTTTTCTTTGGCTGAGTACATTAAGTACCCTTTGTTGTCAGGTGAAAAAGACAATTTCGTGCCAAAACCGATTTAAAAAAAAAGTGTTTTCAAAACCGCCTGAAAATTTTATAATAAAAATGTTTGGGGACTCTGAAACTGAATTTCAACAGATTGTCAAAATTCACAATGGCGGATCCAAAATGACGAATCAAAATTCGGAAAAATAGTGACACAACTAGCCCCGGGAGCCGGGGCCAGTTGTGTCATCTCTTATCACTGAATCATATTCATCATATCATATAGCCATGTACACATATTCTGCCGGTGATATTCAAAACGAGCGCCTCGAGCATAGCCTGAGGAGACCGTTACGCGTAGAATATAACGAGTGCGAAAATACTTGTGCAGACGAAACAAAAGAACGTGGACCAAAGAAAAGGAGAGATAGAGGTAGCGAAAAATGAAATTATAAACGTGCTACAATAGTACCAAGAGAAAAGTTGGTCTCATTCTTGTACTCCACGTTGGTTCCCATTGTCGTTGTCATCGTTTTCGGTCGAGTTAAACGTGCAGGATGAAGCCACGTGCTCCATAGTGGTTTGCTTAAACCAGATTAAACTTTACGGAGGATTAAAATGAACTCCCTTTGAGAGAGCGAGAGAGAGAGTTCTCTCTTTCCTTCTTAAACGGGAGAAAGAGAGAACGAGGGAAAGAGCCATCATAGCACAGCTCGTGACCAATGCTTAATACCCAGGTCATCCGAAAGGTCGGGACCATTTTGTTCTGCCCTCCGGTCACGATCATATCCCCCGGTACGATAAGCGGGAGGACGTACGACTATACTTTAGGAAGAAGTTAGCGGGACCTCGTATAGTCCGTTGGTGCAGAATGAAGGCAAAAAGGGTGGCCCTTCGACGGGCAAAAAAATCAAGATTATTCTGAAAACCCGTTTCCTTTTGAAGATCCTGAAAGAATGCGATAGCATTGAACGCCATTTTCATGAGGGTCAAACCAGAGAGAAAGAGAGAGAGAGAGAGAGAGAGAGAAGAGGACCAGAGTCAGAGGACCCTAGGAATGAGCTATAAATGGAATCTTTTCGAGGCAGGGTCGAGATGGCAAGACAAGAAAAAGTGGTTGGAACGCGGTGGTTGGTGAAAATAACACGAAATGGTTGTTGAGAAAGAAGCGAAAATGATTGAGTGCAAGAGAGAACGTGAGATTGAATGAGAAGACTGTGAGGGAGGGGTATGGGTGAGGTTATTAGATGACGGGAATAAAGTTGAGGGGGGAGAATGATGGTGGAGAATGGTCACCTTTAACTATATCAGCTTTTTTAGCTTCTTTTTTGACTTCTTCATCCCTCTAGCGCTCTGAATCCAGCACTTCCTCAGTCTCTTGGGAAGTATTCAAGATTCTTGCCACCCTCTCATTGTATTCCCCTATTCTAAGTCCTGAAGCTGCCATGACTAATACTCTGTTATATCGCCTGTTATATTCTACGGGAGAGCGGGGCTTGTTGGGTCAAGTCCAAGTAGAGTCAAGCTCATTTAAAAGTCGCTATAAGAGAGTACATTTGTATTCGACTATTCTTCTGAAAAGTTTGATTTCATCGAAGATCAAGCGAATTTCCATTGAATATTGGTAAACTTTGGATTCGTAGACGCGGCCTTTATTCTACCTTAAATTCCACCTTTATTTTATTTAAAAATAGGTTTTCTGGTTGAAAACATTTTTTCCTATTGAGAGCTGGTTTTCGTTGTCGGCTCTGATCGAAATATTAAAAAATTTAACTAACAATTAATATAAAATAATCTAATATCGACAATAATTGACATAACTTTAGTAAAAAAAATTGCACCAACTATCAATGGGAGAAAAAGTTATTTACCGGAGAACCAGCATTTTACCGTTATAATTTTTCCGAAAGGGAAACCTTTATGAGAAAAAGGAATGTTTGTGTAAAAGGAAAAAAGTACGCAAATAATCAACAAGCCTTATATTTCGAACAGATAAATATTGTTCAGATAAATATTACGACGATAAAATAACTGAAAATTACATTGTAAGTATTTACATTTTAGGGGTGTTTTATAATGGCGTAAAGGGCCCTATTCCACAGCAAACCTGCGTGTTCCGGAACACTTATTCCTTTATTTGGAACAAGATAAAATAACAGGAACGGATAGTGTAATTTTTCAATACCTTACGGGTACTTTTTTCTTGTGGGGTTTGTTTAAAAGGGTAGGAAATTTTTTTTTTTTTTTCACTTTTGAAATTTATTTTACACCATACCTATGAATTCAGATCCACTAATATGCCGAGTATGTCAAATGCCTGCAAAAAAGTCGGCCGTTAAAGGGTTAAAATACAAACTTCAGAATCCTCTTTTTACAGACCTATACAAACTCAAATTCTGAAGAACCGGAAAAAAATTATCTACTGATTTTGCGCAAGTCTTAAAAATATCTACCTTAAGAATCTCACTAAAAAATGGCATTGTTTTTAACCTAATGTACTCCAGCCATTTAAAAAAAGATAAAAAGCAAAAAAGTGACTCATGTAGCCCCGACCTCCCCTACCCGGTGCGGCATATTTTACTTTTGCTTCTACTATATTGTACGAGAAACGCGCGCCCTTCTTCCAATCTCCCTCGGCCAATTTTTCTTGCGGTGAAGCATGAATTTTAGCGCCTGTTTTTCGCTCTCGCCTTGCTGTTGGCCTGTCCATTACGAAGGCCCTTTATCCTCGTTAGATTCTGTTCCATTTCGCGTCTCGTCCGTCTTGCTCACTACTAGCGTAGTTAGCGTAACATAGCCAGAACGGTGTAGTAGAAGAGCATCTCGCTCGCGCACAACAACTCACGTCCCGGTAGCTGCTCGGCCTCCGGCATCAGAGAACCCTACTGCGTTTATCACTATACTCTGTATGGCAGAAACCGGTCTCTCTGCCACGTATTCGCTCACCTTTATCACAATATATTGCGTAACTCAGTTGTAGAGGCTTATCAGGGCGGGACCCGCGCCACGCTTTCACTCGCAAACGGAGATGCCTTGTTCGTTTGTATACCTAACCCTCGGAATTCCGACGTCCCTTTGCGAACGTAGTATTATAATCTGTATATCTATACGTACGCGGTTCTGAATGATACCGTCTACCCAACCAGTATTCTCATTAAGCGCCAATTCCTATAGCTCGTCGGTTGCTCCACTCCTGCTGTTTACAATAACAATTTGCTGTATTTGTTGGAATGCCTTCCGTAGCTCCAAACAATTGATATCGAACTGGTATACATACTCCGGTGAATCACATAATTAAGAAATTCCTTGTTCAAGAACACGAGGAATTCACAGAAATGATTGTGCACAAAAGAAATTGTCATTTCACCCGCGCTCGTATAATGTCTATTCTTCAAAACTGTCTAACGTTTCAATTCCTTTTATTCGTAAAAATATCTCCTCACAATTAAACATAAAAAAGAAACAAAGTTGATTTTATTGATTCGACGGTCTATGTCAATATTTAAAAATATCTGAAAATAATTAAATTTAATGGCAACTGACCGAATTAACTTTTTTGTTTGAACTCCAATTTTCAGTATCCCATTATATACTTTTTTGGACTAATTGTAAGGAGCTTAATATAGATCAGCCCATTTGTGTGAAGGCTTTCAGTTCAATATTTGTATGGACGTGAATAAAAAAGTATATGTTAACAGTATATTTCTCGGGGATATAAATGATATATACATTAAATGCATGGAGATATATTTTGTTTTGTTCAAGAAACATAGCAGCAACCTTTACGTCACGGCAAGCGTCCAGTCGAATGTTCGCATTAAATGCAAATTTTTCTTCCCTCCTACGAGCACGGCATTTAAATTTCAGATGCAATTAGATTCATTTACTCGGCCCAGTCGGTCGACAATTATTCTCACCGTCGGTGAGTGAGAGAGCAAAGCGGGTAGTATTGCAGGCATGGGGGAAGGAAATTTTTGAATAAATCGTGCAGCTCTCGTCGTGGTCTGGCCGCGGGTGCGGTATTCGCGGTACGAAAAGCTCCGAAAGCTCGTGCATGCTCTGTATCTCCAGCATTGGTAGTTTCTCTTCCTATACTGAACCCGTTCAGTCATTCTGTGCGCTCTTTTCGAATGCTATGCTAACACCGGTGGGTGAGTTTGCCGTGAGGATTTGCGATCCCTATAACCAGCTTTTTATTCATTCAACAAACACACTAGTTAAAAAAATATGGAATTAACGAACATTTTTTTCGCTCTAAAGCACGGAAATGTCGAAAATAAAGTTATATATAAATCCTATATATTCTTTGCTTCACATTCAACATTTTTAAAGAGACTCAAACACATTCTTTTTTTAAGTTTCGCAAAATTGTATCAATGACAAATTTGTAAAGTAGCTTTTTATCCATTTAACAACCACTCTATTAAAAAATATAATTAACAAACATTCTTTCAGTCTAAAGCAAATGTAGAAAATGATATGATACGAAAATCGTATATATGTTCTGCTTCATAACCAACATTATTTTTAAAGATTCGCATAATTTTGTTTTTATTTTAAGATTTGCATAATATTATCAATGACAGTGGAATTCGCAAGTCTCGAAATTTTTTCATGTTTCTAACCAGCTGTTTATTCCTTTAACAAACACTGTAATTGAAGAAATTTAAAAAATAATGTTAGAATATAAAAAATAAGTCGATGTGTTGGTTCGAGAAGGAGAGATTGCGGTAGCGTCTCGTCGGTCGGTAAGAATAGAGGTAAATGTACTTGTCTCGAGACGCTACCTGTCTTGATGGTATAGTCAAATTTGTAAGAGATATGACACTTTTTATAAGCCAATTTACTTATTAGTAAATTAGAAATAAACCAAATTTTTCTAAATTCAAAAGCAAATCTTGATTCAACTAGACCCGATCTCCTTTACCTGTGAGTGTAAATATAGATCAAAAAGTAGTTATGGCAACAGGTTCACCGTTGGAAGATTTCGGTCTTTCATCATATCTCTCATTCTACATACAAAGTACGTAGGTAAATTCTGTGGATGGCAGTCCAATTAATTTTGAAAAGTACGCTCTTTCAGTGTCCTCTGAAACTAATCCACTTTGGCGTATGGTGCATACCTTTCCCGTTATCCTCGTTTCCTGTGCTCAGCTATCCACGAATAGTACGAAGGAAAATAGATCGATCGATCGTATATGAACGACGCGAAGAGGTGAACAACTCGTGAGGCAAAAACCATCAACCCAACCGTGTTATCGTAACATTCATGATTGTTACACAGTCTTCTTCCACCGTCATGGCTTGTTTTTACCGTGAATATTTACCTTCTCATTTCTTCAGCATGAAAAATATTAACAGGCGAGCTAGGAGTAAAAACCCAAAGAAAAATAACTGGAAAAACGTATTTTGAAGGAAGAGAATGAGGGAGAATTGATTCGATGTAAAAACAAGATAAGTGCAACATTGCTTCATGAAAACTTATTCTTACATTGATGCACGAAAGCCTGACGCTATGGCAGAGCTCTACACCAAACACCTCCCTTCCGATAAACGCGTTATCGACGTTCATTGTTTCTGAAATGAATATAGGCGGCCAGCCGACAGCTTTACAGCATGCATGTTCGCTCTTCGACGATGCTTGTCTCTGATCGTTCTCCCTTTCCCGGTTTCGGGTTGAAACCCTGAGGCGAAGCGAATACTCGATTGTGATGGTGAAAGCCTTCCTACACGCCAATGTGAACTGTATATACTACACAATGCAGGCGACTATAGTATGCGAGTTTCATCATGTATTACAGTGACGGCCACGAAACACACAGCTATAGAAGCACCGAAGGGTGATGATGTGGTTGTACAACGACCCTGTCGATTCTCAACCCCTTACACTCACTCTCCAGAATTCTACTTGTTCCGGCTTGTGGAGAATCCCTTCTTAACTCAGAACCAACAGTGAGGTCACGGTCCCTGTTTCTCTAGGTTCAGAGAGTATCTCGTGTCTTTGTATTGTATATGCTGAGTTGGTGATATTTAGTGGATCGTATACTATAAAGAGGAGACACTATATATTAGAACCCTCGACTCATATATCAATGAGGTTGTAGGACGTGAGACTTAGGAGGACTTACATGCGTTAAAGGGAAACTTATAGTGAGTCTACATTCTCATAGAGAATTTTTTGTTTTCGTGAAAGAAAACAAATCACTGTCTTCATCTGTCAAATGAAAACGAATACATGAAATTGACTTAAGTGTGTAGGAAATCCAGAAATTCCAGAGGAAAAATATCTTTACTACTCCAAAGGTTATTTTTTTCATTCGGTGGAAAGCATATAACAAGGATAGAAAACTCAAAGCTCCGTATCTTCTCACAAGGTAAGCTTTAAACTCATAAGTTCTACTTTTTCAGCATATCTGTCACTTCGCGTCACATAATTTACAAAGCAATTAAATTTTACTATAGCCAAGTAGAAGATCGTGGAGCGATAGCGAATCCTCCTTGTGACGATAAAGTAATTGCGAGAGGCGTAACGCGAGTACCAAGGACGTGGATTCTCAGCACTGCAGAGTAACGAGTTCCGGAAAGCCTCGAGAACTCAGTTGGGGGCTGCTTAATTGCGCGAAGCTGTGGAAACCAGGAACGCGCGGGAATGTCGACGGTGGGGAAAGGGGTTGAAACGCCTCCGCGGGCACGCGTACCTATATTCAACTACGTACGTGCCTTCGAGGGTCGAGAGACTTGTGGAGATCGGTCGTGTGCATCGTATGAGCGCTTAAATATGCTCATAGGTGGAGTTTCCACGATATATGTACTACAGTACACCGGTGGAAATATGTGTGAGCTCTTCTCTGGATGAGCAGACAGTGGTGGAGAAGCGCGTGATGAGCATCCCTTTCTCGCACGTACCGCAAATCGTGCTTCACCCGAGGCGTTACATACTCAGCGTTACATAGAGACATATATACGTATGCATCTGTTACGTTTGGATACGGGAATATCCGAAAGTGAACGCGAGAATAGCGGTGTTGAGGCGAGGAAAATCGAGAGAATTTGGGCCCCGGGAGGCTTTCATGTGATGCGCGCCTCGTGCGCCTGAAGGGGTGAGATAAGGAGACGCGAAGCTTCGTTATTAGTCTGGCTGGCGAGCCCAATGTAGCTAATCTTTCCTCGCCCTCCCGTCCCTCCCTCCATCCCGGAGGAGGCATTGTTAATTTGCTAATAGAACGCCCCAAGAGACTTCCCAACACATACACTTCATTGTTTCCAAGGTTTGCCTCGTCACGCAAACTTTATAGCAATTTATTAAAATCTAATATATCCCGTGTAAAAGAAATGTCGTCTATGTAGATCCACGAAGGAAGTCTACGAAAAGTCCACCAACTGGGACGTTTGTAAGCTTGAATTTAGCCTTGTTAAGTAATAAAGCATCAAAAAGTCATCTACATAGATCTACGAAGACTAATTTTCGATGATTTCTTACTCGACAAGTCTGCATTGATGTCTATAATCGTCCCAGTTGATGGACTTTTCGTAGACTTCCTGCGGAGATCTATCGCCACTCTGCATAGACGAACTTTTTTTTACACGGGTACTTATGATAATTATTTTAATTATATTTTTCATGAAACATTTAACATTCTTTAGAGTTAGGATCAACATGGGTGATGGAAGACATTGATTTATTGAACTCAACATTATGTCTTACACTTTTTCACCTTGAAGGAATTTTAAAAACTTGCTTACATGTGGATTAATGACACCGGTATGAATTTCAAGTTTGCTCTTTTGTGTAAGAATTACCGCCATTAAACATATATGTAGGTGAAATTGAATTTTAGCATTTCGCCAACTTGTTTTCTGTGCATCGTTACTCTTATGGTTTTGTGTTTGTTGAGGAAAATTGTGTTCTAGCAGTTTCGGTAGAGGATCATCGATTTCTCACGCTATACTTGAAAGGTGTAGAGAAATGTAGCCATATAAATAGTAGTATATGTGCAGTAGAATACAGGAGGCTGGTGGTTCATTAAAAGCGAAGCTTCGCTGAAGAAGCGTGAGAGGTAAACGTTCGCGAGCACAAGTGAGATAGGAAACACGGGTGCATAGTCGTAAAACTCCACGATGGGGCTAGTTGTACGTAGGAAAGAAGTGGGGAAAACGATAGAGAAAGAGCTGTAGGTGAGTAGGATTTACGACGGGCGAGGGAATATAGGGCTGAGACTTAGGAGGCATCGCGAAACCGAGAGGGAAGAGAAACCTTGCGATACTGTAAGGCTTGGGGGTCGTTAATGCAACAACAAACTAACAACAGCATTTAAATTCGTTCTAGTGTATATTGTTACGTCCAGACGAACTCACTAAGAGTTCATACTATGTTGGAACTGTAACGGCCTTTCTTTTGCGCGCGTCAAGGCATCAGCCCTTTACTGCAGGGACGGAGACCTCGCCATAGACTGCCGAGGATGTGGTATTATCAAATGAATACTTGTGACTGAACGTGTTACAGAGCGATAGGTAGATGCACAAACAAATGTTTAAGACAGTGTATTATAATCACAATTCCGTTTATATGGCACAGATGTTACAAAAGTCTTAATGATAGACTACTTTAATTTATTAAGTCCTAGCCTCGCAGGGCTAATTACTAAAGTTTCGTTGCACAGAGCATTGCACATTCCGGAGTATTAGTATCCTCGAAATGTAGTAGCAGAACGTTGATCGGAGAATAACTGATTCTTAGGCAATTTCTTGCTCTGTAAATACTCATTAGGTTGTATGCTATTAGGCATAGCGGCGGCGTTGCGGCACTGAAATATTTAGCATCAGCGTTTCAGGGAAAAACAAGATATAAGATCTTCAGAGTGATTATAGTGTAAGTATTATCGACAAGTATTTGAAAGTGCGTGAAGTGTTGGTGTGAGCCATTTCTCGGCGGGCAGCGTATACCTGGCTTTACATGCAAGGCTTCAGATAGACACGTACAGGCTAGGGTCGTTAAAGTGTATCGCGTTATGTCTAGAAGAGAGAACTAGTTACGCTCTTTCAGCAACGATCTTGAGTTTTAAATATGAAGTATTAAATATGAAGCATACCTCATATTCGATGAAACCGTGACAAGTTACGTGCGATTGTAACAATACCCAGCTAAACGCTGCTCAAAGTTCTGAGTTCACAGGAATATATTATACTCTCGTAAAATCTAAGCATGTCGTATTGGATACCACAACAGGTATATGTAGCATTTCTACAAAGTACTCGATGCGTATATGTGAAGCATTACAAATGACGTGTGCTTTATTGCTGATTACGTTGACGACTGGGGAGAGTCGTGAAACGCGGATTGATGCCATAAAGTTGAGAACTGTGTCGAGTATAATTGAAAAGGGAAGCTGTGTGAAGGACTGGTGAAGCTCTCTCAAAGGATATATGATTTCATCAATGTGTTGGTACTACACAATGTGGTCTTTGTTGTCTTAATAAAGGTATCATATTAGTTCTCAATCTATTAGAAACTCTACCATCTGTGCCCGGCAACTCCAACAGACCTTCAGGACTTGTAACTCTATAACACTTTCTGTGAAATTCCCGGTCGGTATTTTGTTGCTAGGGCGTTGTATCATTTTACACCGGTATTCAAATCAGTACTGGTATTATATGTAACTACACGAAAGGTGGAGTCAGTGTAAAGAGTTACAAATTGCGTGCTTTATCGTTGACAATGCTGACGTGAGAGATTTGCAGCACAGTTTGAAGCCACAAAGTTTAGGACTCAATGAAATAGCAAGGACGACTGAGGTACCTATATGTTATACCTAATGCAGCGATGAGATCATATACTGAACAATGTGGCCATTGTTATGTTAATGAAGTTATCGTACTTGTCGGTAACCTATTAGAAACTCTGTTATCTGTACCCATAATCTCTAACAGACCCTGAGGACTTGAAAATCTATAACATTTAGGTACACAAATCACCTCGGGTGTTATCCGTATCTCACAAAAGTTCTACTCAGATGAGTTCACGACCAAGGTGTGAGAATCTGGCGCGGTTGAACGTAACTTGAGTATGGCTAGTGGATAAAGAAAACCCTGAGGGGTGTTGGAAGTACCAGCAAGGCGAAGGGCTCCAGGCTGTCCTCACGCTACTCTTCTGTGCAAACTGTGCGCGTGAAAGCTTGAGATATAGCTACGTATGTACGTTGTCCTCCTCATTCTCTTCACCTAACCTTCTTCCAACCGACGACGTTGTCGGCTGTGACAACTACTCCTGGTACTATATGTATACATGACGCGCCAACGACTCCGACGAATTCCCTCGAGAGTCTCTCCAAACAACGCGGTCTCTTCTTTGACATGTCTACAAGCTACCTCTGCTACCGAAGCCGCGAATTTCGCTTTTCTTTTTTTACTTGGCATATCGGACCTGTACGGTGAAACTGATCGACTTAGCACACTGGTGGGTAGAAAATCTTCGGTTGAAGTTTGTAACAGGCCGACTAACTTCAACATCCAAGTTCAGGATACACGCACGAACTCAACAGAGCTAGAACTATTAGAGTGAAGATAACAACCCGCGTATCTACGTACAAGCTATATGTTGGATGCATGTATACTGCAGTCTACTCAGGGAATAACATACAATCCTTCTTCGCGTGAGAAAATGTCGTTCTCTTCGGCAGTAACGACCGTCGTTTTCACTTCGTCTTCCAACTACTTTAACGAGTTGCTATGTGTACTAGTCAAGGTGCAAGACCATCTCACTGCGAGATTGCAACGGGTTAAAAGGAAAAAAAATTATAGCGAGACTAACGTCTTTGCTGGCATCATTCACCTGAGGAGTACACACAACGGAGAAGTTGGGTGTTAAAAATAAAGAGACACAAGGGAAGACGCTTTTATGAGGTTCCATAATTACCACTTCATCATTATTTTTTTTATTTAACTTGAAAACAATATTCCGTAGTTTACACGTTTAGTGTGCAGCTAAGAAAGATAAAATTCAACGAGTGTTTTGGCGATACCTGTCCGATTTCTATGAAAGCCTTTTATTTCATTAATTTTCCATAATAACTTTACATGCGACTATTTGAGATTTGCATAAGTATAAGTTTCGGTTGACAATTTTCCGAGAAACGCATATATTTAATGTTACATGGCGTTAAGGAGTTGAACTAAGGCATTTACAATTCAAAAATACCTTCGTTTTTATTTTTGGACAAGATCAATGATTTGACAATCTCGCCTCGCTGTTAAAGTCTTGATAGTGACAAAGCCGAAACCCAATGCTGTTTTTACAAGTAAAGCACTAGTTATGGACATCTGACATTTCGGAAATTCATGGTGGAGTGAAGGAAAAATATCTATTAGTAACTGATCTGGTAGACTGTAGAAACAATGAATGAATATACAATTGAATATGTTATTCTGATTATCAGAATTATTCAGTAATAATGTAGAAATAGCAATATGATAATATTAGTCAATTCTTTTTTTTCATCACATTCAGACATTCTATAACTAATATCCTGTTCAAATATCTATGATACCAACTAGCTTCTGATGTTTCTCCGAATGGTTTTACTACTATACATTCCGCGATCAGGCAAAGTTTGGCTAAATTCAAGAGTAGATTATGTCTTCGCGTTTGCTTTCAGTCATGATGGTATTCGTTTGTTTCACCACTGCTGTCCGACTATCACTTGTGAATTATACGCTACTCTACGTAATGAAATAGCAAGGGTCTTAGGAACTCGAAGCGGTTTCATGTTAATTTCGAATTGATTGACGTTACCGAACCAGTAGCACGTTGAAACAAGAGCATGACAATGCCATACATTTTCTACGCTTAGCAATTCTCCACTGTCTTACCCTTTCTATGTCCCTGGTTCCCTTGTTCTCATATTATCATACGACCGAACTATTATGTAAATTTAATAATATGTGCTTTTTATTCAAAATGTAAAGCCAGAATGATTCGTAAAAAAAAAGACTATTGAAATATTTCTGATATGAAGGAAAATGCGAATTTTCGATTGAATGCTTCTAAGATATTTATGAAGCGATACAATGTACGTAGTTTTCAACAGCGCTTCACAAAATTGGTATTGTAACTTACCTGTGAAATCGCTTGCAATTTTCGACCACAATATAGTAGCGATATTTTAATTGTAAATATCTTCAAAGCAATGTGTTCCATACGGGTACGCCACGATTATTTAAAGCTTGTTGCGATTCAAGAGTAGAGACTGTCTTTCCATTTGCTTTGCGGTCACGATCATGTTCGGTTGTTTCACCACTGCTACCCGACTTCCACCTACCGATTGTACGCTATATTGCGTAATGAAATACCGTAGGTTTTCGTGACTCGAAGCGTTTTCATGTTGTTTTCGGATTGATTGGCATTACCAAACCAAGTTGAAACAACAGAGGGCTGTATATGACTAGGTTACGCTTCCTGAGTCTGCACGATAATGCCACCCTTCTTCTGCCCTCGGTAATTCTCCACTGCCTCACCCTTTCTATTCCCCTAGTTCCCGTGATTCCAGATTATCATACAGCCGAGCTATTATGTAGAGTTAATGATGGCCCTGGGTTCAGAGTGTACTGTGATTGAAACACGGCCGGTAATTTCCGGTTATTTGGCGAATTCTGTTGCATGCGATGTGTAGAGTGCATTACGCTGGGTGCCGGGGCGTGCTGATGCCTAGTTGAAAGGGACCCTAACCGGGGTTGAGGAAAACTGAGCCAGAGTGAGTGGGCGAGTTGTTAGCTACGTTTGATACGAAACGCCCCGCGAAACGTGCTCTATCTACCGCGCTTCATTTTGTAGCATGCTGTTTGCGTTGTTTATGGCTCTGTGGTTCTTTCATCAATGCCTTAGTCTGCTATGCTCCTCAATTCCGACTGCAGCTCGACAACTACCTGAAAACTATGTCCGGCCTTAACGAGCTCAGCCCTTTTCTCGCACATTCCACGAAATGATTCCTCGTCACTCTTCCAAAACTAAATGGAGTGCACGACGAGTACACCGTAGAGATTTCCTGGCGGGCGAATCCTCAAATTATTCTCTTGGAAACCGGAATGGTTTTTTTCTTTTTCTTTTGCTTTAAAGAAATGAGATACCGAGGATCGGCGTGGGTTGCAGAAGAATATATAAAGTTGGTAGGTAAAATGGGGCTACTTACGTTGATGAGCTCGAACTTCTCGGCGTCTAGCCTGGAACAAAAAAAGTCTTGGTTTAGAGTCTCGTCTAGCAATCTCGCTTTTCAGGATATTCTACAACCGGATTGAGGACATATAAACACATCGTTTTTGCTTTTCTCTTATCTTATCTGAACTTAAATTGAACCATGGCTTACACGAAAAATCTATATTAAAAAAAAAACCAAGAAATGTAACAGATCTACATCTCAATATTTGTTAACGTTCGAAAAACTAAATATATTCAGCAATAAGCTGCAGCGTCAGTTCTGGGCAGCATACTATGAAATAATAACGAAAGTATAGAGAATAGAGAAAATGTGCACAATTGCGATAGTATAGTAGTAGTAGTATATATAGTAATAACTTTTGTAACTCAACTCAATAGCTACCCGACAATACATATACTTTCATATGTTTAAAAAGTCTCCTCTTTAAGTAATTGGCTTAAAAAATTAATTACGGCGTCGTATATGATTAAAATTTTTGAAAATGCACAGCTGACTTGTCCGGCTAATTTTCATTTATAATATGTACAGAACTTGTTCAAGGCGGATGTTTCTGAATGTCCCTTTGCGATGGACACTCAGATTTGGTTTCTCTGTTGGCTCAGTTGCAATTATTCCAAACCTCCATAAATACGGTGCGTCAGAGCTGGCGAACAAGCGAGTAGCAGCGGCTTATCATCGCTATGTGGAAAACTATTTTCCTCATGCGACTCGTCTATGGCGGGGAAGCAACTGGCGTGTGCTATGGTCCAGCGGCAGCATATAGCTTGGTGCACCCGCAGCCAATTCTCAAAGTTGGTGGTGGCCGCTCATGAACCCGGACCAGTAACCTCTGCAGGGCAAACTAATTTACCAACTAATTTTCGAAATAGGAATTTCGAATACGGCAGAGAAGGCCGGTTGGGTGATAGTTCTGGAATTACTTTCACCCTGTGACACTATATCCCGTGTGCCGCCGGGTACATACGTGAAATCGTATATTAAAAGGGGTCCTCGTGTATGCCATGTAAGCCTGAGGCTTTGGCTGATCGTGCTCGCAAATTATTGTGCATGAAACTTGATAATGAACATTGATGAGTTCATAGAAACTTAGGCATTAATTTGTGAGCAAAATAACATGATGAAAAACATGCTAATTGCATTTTTCGCATTAATGTCTTTCTCGTGTAGGAATATAATGTCGATCAACATCCTTTTCTCTTTGAAGAGTTTTTGTACTCAATGAAAAATACAATGATAATTAAAAAAGTGATTTCCAATGCACGAGGGAATGAATTCCCCCCCCCCCCATTCTTTAAATATTCAGATGATTTTCAGAACTCTGATATTGACATATCGAAAATGAAGTTTCCAGTATGTTAAGTCACAATGGCACAAAGAACAATAGTCTCTTCAGTTCAACGAAACTCAAGGGAGCAGAACCCTCTTTTTTAATAAAGTATTCGATCTCTTTCTTGGTCCCGTCATCAGATTTATATGCAGTGGTCTGAGAACCACAAAACTCTCCAGCGGTTACCTCATCAAAGTGAGGAACTGGCCCGTCGTCTCACCGAGATGAGAAATTCTTACTCATAAATCCTCACCTGCTCATCGAGTATCTATCCAACTCTCGGCGATGCAATTATAATAATTCATCTAAGCTATATCTACAGCACACTTCGAAAGGGGGCTGAAAGTTTCGTGGGAGTTGCTCGTCGAGATATTTCGCTTCGCTGGGTTTCAAACATATATATACACATATATATATAGCCACACAGCAAGTGAGACGAGGGCTAGTTGGGTGACTTTTTGTTTTGAAACTTTTGCTAAAAATTTCGCTGATTGGAGTTAAGTCAATTGTAAATTGTCAGTAACTAGTGAATGAGTGGAGGTTTTTTAAAGGTTATACAAAATTATACCGACTTCGATCAATATTGGCTGTTCAATTTGCATATTTACTTGCTATTTCCGTTCGCCTCATTTCGATTGAAAGTATAGGTCAGATTGGTCCGGCCATTGACAAGTGTGTTTTCCGATTTATATATCTTTTTTAATCGAACTTGCAATAAAAATACTTTATCCTTAAAAATATTTCATATTTTTCATTAGGTTGCTAAGAAACATAGTTGCATCAGGTCTGAAACTGTTCCCGCTCATGGAAACCTAATTTGATAAAAAAAGTGATTGAGCTTAAACAGTAATTCACTTTACCCTAGGTTAAGTTAAAAAGAAAAATGCTCCTTTTGTGAGTGATTCAATTATCTTGAGTGACTTAACTAGCCCCAGTCTTCCCTACTGCGCACCTATAGTACACATTGGTCTCGTAGAAATACCTCGTCGTATAGAAATCTTGTTCTAATCCACGATTATTCTAATACAGATACTGCTACGAGATAAAATACACTCTGTATGCTCAAGGTACAACAAGTACCTCTCGCTCTCGTTGATTCACTCGTTTTCCTTGCGGCGCTTCCAGCACCGCTGTATATACTCCGGGTCATAATGGGTTAGACAAAAAAAAGAGCAGTATGCCCGGCTGAGACTAAACCGTCCTCGAGAGGATGTCGTTTTACGGGAATAATTACGAGCACCAAGGGCACAGGAAGAGCTAGAAAATCGAGAAAAATAACTAAAACAAAAAAAAAATGATAAAAACGGAAACTCAGTTTTACGCAGCAGGATTCGCGTACGCGACTTTCTCACCCTCTGTCTCTCGTAGAACAAATCTAATAAGTCGCTTCTTTTATTTCGTTTTCCGGAACGAGCTCAGAATGAGATTAAAAAAATAAAGGTGGTTTCTCCATTCACCTTTCCTCTAAATTCGTTTTTCATATATTCCACACACAACTATATAGTAGAGCCAACACATAGATACAACCAAATTCTATATCCAGCGCCTGCGTAATTCGTAAATTACCACTTTAATTATCATTCGCGCGCGACGGCATGTTACGCGTTCTCTGCAGCGCGAGAACCGGGGACGAACGACCATATACCCAACGAGAGGTCGTTTCGAGAACCCTCAAACTCACCACAGTCACCCTGTCAGACCTTCGCACGCATCCCTTGAATTTCTCGTAACGAGGGTAAAGAAGATTACCAGTCGCTCGTTAGAATGGCGATTCACAGACGGCTAATTCGCACTCGCGGTTTACGCCATTGCTGTGCGAGGCACCCTCGTCACCTCGGGAAATCTATCTGGACGACGAATTCTCGGTCCCTTCTCCGTCCTTTTCTCGCCTCTCGTCAATGAGCCCCGTCACCTTCAGAACAGAACGGTGGACTGTAATTTCAGCACCCTTAATCCACTTTTCGTGATATTGGTTCTCTTATTCGCCGTCGCATTTCGCTGGGGTGTCTTCCTACTTAATGAAAATCGCATCACTCTTCTTCGCAGTATTATATTAATCCGCGTTTGTTAGAGCTTTCGCTGCATCAGCTTGGCATCACAAAAAAAAGGTCTATTTGGTGACTAAAATCGGATATTCATTTTTTTTCCATTTGAGTCCCCTAAAATTTTCCATTCCAAGGAACATATATATATATAGTTAAACCACATACAAATATGTAGTATATTTGTTTCAAAAAAAGTTTATTTATGAAGAAGAACTTTATTTATTGCGTCTAAATTTTTTGTTCACCCAGAAGAAGAAACTAGATGAATTGACCAAAATCGTGTATTCAATGCTTTTCTTTAATTTCAATTGTTATTCCAAATAGTGCCGTCTATACTGGCACGGGTTTTTCATAGGTTCCCCGTCCCCACGCCGAAAGTGGTACAGTCGGCTGTGAGCGCATCGGAAGTTAGGTTAGCTTAGCGAAGTGCAGATACGGAGGGATAGGAGTGATAGGAAGGGGCGCAAAAACCCGTGCGGCCATACGCCGGAGCACGGGAAAAAAGCATAAAAAAAGTATATATTTATTACGTTTGAATATATTTACTATTCAACAGACAGTTAAAGCCGAATTGAAAACTGTGTTGTTTTAACAGAAAGATTATATCCACAAACGTCCACAAAAAGATTGACAAACAAGAATTCCCTTAGTTTCTGTTTATAGTATTACAGTAAAAGTACATAAATAATGTGTTAATAATTGTGTACTTTTATTTTACACAAATTTGGTGTCATTTTTACATTAAAAATATGCTATTAATTTTACACATTTTTTTACTGCAAATTCGACAAATTTACATAATTTTTGTGTCACTTCCAATTTCAACACATGAAAACATGTCAAATAGACACAAAGAAATTTGTTCTTTTCAGACATGGCACTCCGACTTTGCACATAATTTTTTCCACTGTGTAGTGGTAAAATAATTATTACCTGAGGAGTTCTATTAGCCCGACATTCAAATACTAAACTTTAGTCCCGCTGACGATGATTTAGTTTTCGGTCAATTAGACTTCCTTTCCGCTTGCATTGTCCAAAGGTTTTTTTCTCGAAAACTATTATTATAATAGAAGCTGGCAGAGTACGGAAGAACGATTTTCCACTTATTTTCTATCTTTGTTTCTCACGCTAAACCAGGAGGTATATAGACTCGTAAATTATATCCTCGTTTTCTTGTGTGTATATAAATGTACTGGAATGGATATAACGACTAGTGTAACGTTGCTGGCGGCGTGTAGATGAGCTTAACGTTGCCTCTGGCGCTTTATAACCGTTGTATATAACTGTATATGGATCTGCGAGTACTCGTTGTTTCGTGGATTTCGCTACTCCAGCTGAAAAGCACGTGGAACGGGTGGCTCTGCCGAAAATTAAAATCGCTTTATCCCCCGACGGAGCTTCCGCGCTCGTTCTCTACGTCCAGCAACGACCAGTAGCAGCTCTGATCCGTCCAGCACTATCCACTGGCCATGGCACGAGCCGCCGTGGTTACCCACGAACGACCGTCGGATAGAGATTTTCACAGTTGCACACTCGCACTCTCCGCCAAAGTACCCGTACCTCATAAATTATCGTTGCGGTGTGTCGCATAGTTGTGCGGTGGCTCTGTCTCTCTCACTCTCTCTCTCTCCATTCGCGGCACTGGTTACGGCTGCGTATGCGCAAGTTACAAAAATTTCGTCGGTCCGGTTGATTAGCGTACGCAGGTACATGGTAAAAAAAAATGTCCATCTTAACAAATTATTATTTATATTTTAAAATGTGTTACGTTAGAAGTGACAAAAGAAATTTGTACTATTTATAATTATTATTTAAGACAAAAAATATGTTTTACAATGAAGATATAGATTTTGAATAAATTATTTTTGCACTTTTTTTTTTTGTAGAATTAGAAACTTCCAAACTTTTTTTTATAAAATAAAGAAAATAAATTACGGAGGTTCGTGAACAAAAAGTTTTTTTTGATAGTGCAAAAATGTCATTTAGTTTTTGGTTTATACAATTTAGGAGATTTTCGTTCGTTAAACAACTGCTTTTATTTGTATTGCATTTTTTAAATACTTCTGATGAATATTTCAATCGATAATTACGTTATTAATATATTGTTATATTTATAAATATATATGTATATATAAGTCATGAAGGGTCTTCGTAAAAATGTCAATAAAATCAACGAAATTAACATTCGTGTATGATTTTTAGAAATATAAAAATTGGAAAACAACCTGTACGTGAAATTAACGAATGGATTGGTTGCCGTTTGTTCCAGAGATGAATAAGAAACTTTTTGAAATTGTTTTCAGCTACCGATATGAATCAAACTTTTTTTTTTATCAGTAGCTACTACCAGCAAAAACGAGCATTTTACATGCTCTAGAAATATGGTTGCATATGAGCCATACCAAAAGCGTAAAACTCATGTAGAAGGCATCATTCCACTGACTGTTTCATACGGTTGAATTTAACAAGCGTAGTTTATCAATATTTAACCATAATCGAACAAAAACGGGCATCAAGAGAAACTTATAATTGATCGGCCAGTGAGATGTAACAAAACAAACTGTTGCCTCATACCGCACTATTAATTTCAAAAGCTTTTGATATGAAAACGAATCATTGACTGTATAGTAAGCCAGTTAGCATACTAAAATCGTTCACTCAATTTCCCTGAAGAACTGCTTTTATTCATATAGCATTTTTTCATATTTTCTACTTTAAAAATATTCAAATGGGCCAATTACAATGATACATTGTCATATTCATTAGAGTTATATAAGTAATAATTTATTCTACAGAAAATCCATATTTATTTAACTAATTTATTTAACAGTTGGCTTGGAGCAAAAAGCACCGGAACTCGTATCTCAATAATGGTATTTGTACGTCGTTATTTGAAGACATTAAACCGAAAATATCGATATTGAAAAGTAACCTGTTCGTTAGATTAACAAATGAATTCGATGTCGATTGTGACAGACAAGAGTATCAAATTTTATGAAATTATTTTCAGCTACGTGTATCAATCAAACTTTTTGTTTCGCGAGTACAGTGGACCGCGAGAAAAAATGAGTGTACCGAATGCTCTGCAGAAATATTGTGTATATGATCCATGCGAAACATGAAGTACTGCAGTAGAGTGCATCAATGCACTGCCTGCTGTATATGTTTCAATCTAACGAGGCGTGGAATTATGGATATATAACGACAGTCGAATAAAAATACATCTAAAACATACTGAGACTAATCCACAATTGATCAATCATTGAGATATAAAAAAAAATCACAAACGGTTGTCATATTCCACAAAGTTATCAAAAAACCTTTTGATGTGAAAAAAATCATTGGCCGTCTGTTAAAAGCCAGTTGCCATCCGCCCGTCGTTTATTTCGACAGTACATATTGTTTTTCATGTTTAATTTTTTTTTTTCTTTTTCATCCTACGCGCAATCAAACACCAATCCCTCTGGTAACGTGTTTCCGGACGATGCACAGATTTGGCGCGTGCAATGTCCATAACCAGACAGAAATGGGAAGGCAAAGAGGAGGAGAAGGAAGGGAGGATACTAGTACTGCGACAGTAGTACACTCATTCCCACATTTTCGTTTTTCCTTGTATATCTCGTGGTTGCCATCCGGTGGTTCAATATTTTTTACTCTCCCACTCATCTCTACTACTGGCTTTTCCTTCCCTATCTAGCTTGCATCCCTTCATCCTTTTTTCTCTCGTTGGCTCTTACGCCCGTTTCTGCAGTTACCCTCGAGACACGACTTCCCCATCGCAACTGCTCGCTGGGATAGCTTTCAGACTCGCGAGTACTGCAGCAGTACTGCTATATACTACAACTTACTGTATGGGGCATTCCGTGGTAATTTACAGAAAATTATTAAAATAAAGGGAGAGCGTGTTTGGTAAAACTTAATATTTCTTTACTTTTAACTAGATGAACAAAACTCAATATGATGTTTATCAATTTTTTGTACTATTTTTATATTAATCTGCGTCACATGACAATTGACATTGAAATTTTTTAAATTGTAAATTTAACTTTCTTTAGAATCCAGAACGGGGCAAAATAAAAATCTAAAAAAAAATCACAGGTGTTTCCTTCTGTGATTAACAATAACATATATAAATATTAGGGAAATTAAAATGGAATTTAAGAATAAAAAAAAACGACGATCATTTTCATTAAATATGAAAAAATTGGTATTTACTTCGTGGCACATCAAGGGTTAAGATTTCGACTTTTGAATGCAGAATTTTCGTGATTTTTTTCTAATCAGATAAAACCCCTTTGTCTGTGTAATCATGTTCTTAATTGAAGACGAATTTTTTTTTATCGTGAATTAAATTTTTTTTAAATAAAAAATGGCGCAATATAAAAATCTAAAAAACTCATAGATGTTCCTTTCAATAATGACAATAATATAACGAAATATTAGGGAAATTGAAGATGTTCGGGTGTCATCCTGTGTAAATTACCATAGAATGCACCATATATATGTAAAGGAAGCTTAGTATTGCTATTACTATATACGTATATAGATATGTATATAGAAAAAAACGCTACCGTGAGGCTAGCGACCAGGCGCACTCGCCATTTTCATTTCGCCTAGCCGAGCAATTTGCAGTTTTGCTCAGCGGTGATTAAGATGCTTAATCAGTGCGCGAGAGCGGTGCCTGGCATGCTCGGCCATGCTCTTCATCCAGCTTCGCTCAACCGCCCGCAACTCGACTCGCTGTACCTTTCCCTATCGGTGCACGGAGCTTTGCGTTGATGGTGGTTAAAACGCCCGCTGGAGAACGAGAGAAATAGGTAGAAAGAGCGGTGGGGGGCGGGGTGAGTCGAGGCGATGCTAGGGTGAAGAACAGGGTGCAGAGATACGCAACCCTCTGGAGAAAAAAAGAAAAAACGAGAGAAAGAAAAAAAAAGATGGTGAAGGGCGAGAGTGAGAGGATATAGCTGTAAAGTTGAAAAAGCGCTCGAGCTTAAAGGTTTTCCTCTCCAGTCTATCGCCCAGTATATATATTAAGCTATACTGTACCTACATTGCTTTCGGTACATGCATCTCGCTCTTTTAGCTCCCTATAACCCACACACGATTTGAATATTCACGGAGTTAACATGAATTCTCCAAGTGCAGCTTATGGATAAGGTAAATAAAGCATATCGGGTAATTGGAAATACTCGGCGGACTCGCCTGATGTTTTCGTTGCTTTTTTAGCCTTAAGACCTATGTCTCTTTTGCTTGCTACTCGAAGAGATATTTGCGAAAAAGTTATTACAGTGTGACGTCAGCCAAGAAGTTGCAATTGTGTTTAATGTCTGTATAAAGTATCGGGGAACCTGGGGTTCGTTGGGTCACCCTTTGGTTTTCAATTTTTTCAACATATTTGGCCGAGTACTTTTCATTTGAGAGTTACTTTTCAAATTTAACAGGGAACATTTGGCGTATTTTTAGTTAAATTTAAATTGTAATGAAAAAATTCTGTTAATTCGGCGTAATACATTTTTTTTTTGTGATTAGAAATGACAAAAAAGTTACAAAAAAAATGTATACTTTTTTTTTATATTTCAATGAACGTTTGTAAGGAAACATTTACGGTTATGGATTTATAAAATAACAACTGATTACCGTTATTTATAAATAATATGTAATTCTTTGAATATAGATTTTAGCATGCGATTGTTTATTCTATTTCTCGAAACTCGATCTACAGATTATCCGTCTAGATATTTCATACTGTTAATTGTTTAAAAAACTACATACTGTTCTTTATACATCTAAAAAAAATCGTCATAAAAAACAGCTGTAATTAATAAATGGTTAACATAAATATCTCGGGTTTTAATTTATTTAGCGTCTTTTAATGACCAGAATTAACTATACTGCATTTATATTCATAAGAAACAATCGATTATTAACCGAAACAGAAAAATTCCAAACTTGACTGAATTTATTTTTATTATTATAATTTTTTTTCTAGATTAAGGAACATTTTAATTTAGATCCACCTCAGTTTACCCTAGTTTCTCCTTTAAAACGTGTACAAACTAATATTCAAATCATAATTCTCGGTTGGCTTGACGGTACTAACATAATAATACTGTTTTAATAAATAAGCTTGACTCCTCTTGCCGGTGATACAACTAACCCCGGTCTTACCTAAGTAATAAACCAGTGTACGTTTGCTCGTCGCAATTTTTGTGAACCGATTGCTGCTGCCAAGCCACCTAAAGTAGCGCAAACATTTTCGATCAAAGATATTTCACTTTGACTTGGAGGATTCGACACTCGCTCCAAAGAAACCCTCGCTCGGTAACGCTACAAGATCAAAGCGAGTTCGACTTTTCGTAATTGCGTTTTAAATTTATTTATTCTGAAGTACTGCACGCAGTCTGCTATGGTAACAGCAGGATACGTAATTTTACTTTGACTCTGTTGCCTTTTGCCTGAAATACATTTATGTTTGTACAGTAGTGAAAGGCTATAATAAAACGGTATGTATAATCCTTAAGCTTTTTTTTAAGCACTCGAAAATCGTTACGATGTATTAGCCTTTGGCTGAGGGAAAAGGGAGGAAAAATCAGAGCTTCGGAAGGCGAGAGAGAAAATAAAAGTTGCAATTGCAATGTTGCCGAGAGTTTGGTTCGCCTCTCGATGCCAACGCAGCAGGCGGTCTCGAAGTCGCTGTTCCCCGATTAAGTGGAACGCTGATTTAGGGTGGTTAGTAACGACCTTTACGGAAGGGGTAGGACCAGGCGGGCGAACCAGACGTCGCGCTACTGCAAAACCCTCGGCGTAATATCTCGCGGAATATGGAGGCGCCAGATAAATTCTAGTAGCAATTAGCGGCGGCCCGCGATAAAACCCACAACGCGCGAGCGGCTCGCTCTCTAAGCTTGCCCACGGGCACTCGGTATGCGGTGCACCGTTATGGTAAATGGTAACGTTGACCTTTAAGACACGATTACTACTGACCAGTTGTTGGCATACTTCTAGCTCTCTCTCTCTCTCTCTCTCTCTCTCTCTCTCTCTCTCTCTCTCTCCATTTCCTATTTTTGGTTTTAATTGCCAATTCACTAATGATTTGACAGTTATATGGAACTGCTTGAAATATTTTATCTTTCATTGTGATACTGATTGGTTAAATTAACGCTATCTGGTGTTCAATCTTTTTTTGATGTGAAAATATATTTAGAGATACTTTTCCGGGCAAATATGTCCCCAAGAAAGGGTCATGGACCTTTTGGAACTTTAGTAACTTAAATTACATTAGTTTAGTAATGGTACATTACGATACTAGTGCGATACAATATTTTCTGGCAAGTATGAATAAGCAGCATTGTACAAAATTTTACTTCACAAGTTGTGAAAATGGGGGTTTTATGCACGCGAAGAGTGCGTTGTGAATTAAAAAAGCGTTACAGTCTTTCGGTAAATTGAGTAAAATAGCAAAGTCTCCTCAAAAAGTGGTATGACATAAAGCGATTAATTAAAAAAAATGGACACAAGGTTTCAGAAGCTATAAAAAAGTTTATTTAGTTATTAAAAAGTCTATGAATTTTGGTTTCCTCGTAGAGGAAGCTTTGTGCAAGATAAAAAATGATGAGGAAACTATGAGATTCTATTTTACATCTTTTTTTCACATATGAGGATGCAATTCTCCTGCATTTTTGGCAGACTTCAGGTATTTTGGATGCTGGGAACATACACACACATACACTCATACGGACATTTGTTCTACCACTTTTCTCGACGTTTCGGGCGATTCTGAGTATGCTGACATGAAATTCACGAAAAAAGAATGTCATGATAACAAAGCTTCCTCTATGAGGAAGCAAAATTGTTTGTAACAGCTTACAATCGTTTTTACTTATAATTTGATTGCGAATTTAGTAATAAGCTAGTAGCACATGAATTTGTAAAGGATAGATGAGGTGAAGATAAGCGAATGCAAGCATTAAGCCGACATACGGATTGTCCGATAACACTGATTCGAGAAGCAGGCTTTTCGTGAAGACATGTGATGGGAAAGAGCTTCGACGGAAAGCCAAGACCTTCCAAACAGTATAACGTATGCACTCGGTAGCGTATCAATTATTCAAGTGTTCGTTGCCGCGAAAAGCCGGCTTTAGTGGGAGCAAACGATATGGTCGTGCTGGTAGGGTAGGTCAGGCTACATCAAACCAGACAAAGCGAGGTCCGAGTGGATGGTGTTCGCGGATCGAGGTTCACACTACGTGAACACAAGGGTCGCTATTTCAGGCTGTATGGAAATTTCGTGGGAGCGTAGGCCGTATACACGAGGCACAGACTGTCAGGCAGACAAAGCGTCAGAGGCCAGATCGTGCTCCTCTAGAGTTGAGCCGTCCACAACGAATGTCGAACCAGCTTCTCTATTTGCATTCCACTCTCTATCTCACATAACTGCTGTGAGACGATAATCACACGAGAGCACACTAGCTTTTCACGGAGAACAAAAGATATTGGTTGCAATTAACAGAATTTATTATATCTTAAAATTTAATACAGACCGAGAAGAAAGATTCTACTGAATCTAAGAAACTGGGTGCATTGACATTTTTTTTTTGATTTCATGAAATATTTATTTGATTTCAATGAAATGTTCTCCCGAAAAGAGAACATTGCTTGTATATAAATATTTATTGCTAAGTTTCCATTACCAACCGGGGCAACTCATTATATTTATGGGTATCTTAAAAATAACCACAAAGTAAACTCCAAATACGAAAGTAAAATAAGCGTGAAGAAGGGGAAGTTTCAACATTTCTCGTGAATAGCAAAAAAAAATCTAGGTCGTCACGCTCGAAGCTTGTTCCCCTGTGTTGTCTGACTAAAACAGATCGTTACTACTGTAAACTGGGCTCTCAAGTTACGCTATAGCATTCCGAATTCTCACATTCTCTCCCAACTGCAAATACATTCGGTATATACCCTGTAACGACACTTGATCATGTCTGTTTACAATTATTAGTCAACAAACTGTAAAATGCTTACCGATGACACAGAATGTTGAATCCGCAATAGAATAACTATTGATCAAGCTCAAACCCGTCCAGATTATACAAACGCAGTACAACCAAGAATTCCTAATGAAATCTGGTTAGAAAATTGTACTTGAAAAATAAGCTTCTTTAAAAAGCACATCTTAGCCTTCTTTTTCTTCATATTATTCGTCGTTCACAGCTTTGAATGTCAAATGTCATTACGTATTAAGTGGGTTTATCTTTTCTTTCACTTGCCATCGTACTAGATATAAACCGTTTTGAGAAGTACTTCACAAAAGTTGCCAAAGCTTGTTCGAAGCGTTAGCTCTGTAATCATTCAGCGAGAATCGTTAAATTGCATCAACATAAATATAGCGCAGGGAAAGGTATAAATCAACGAAACTGTCTGTGTCATTACATTATCATTTTATTTGATTTCGTCGCAAGAATTGAGTGTATAACAAGGTAGAGAATCGTCGGGACGACGCTTTCTATTTTCGTTTGAACAAATTGTCTGACACATAAGACTACACTATACAAGAATACAAGATGAAGATAGATACCTTCATCTCGCACTGTAAAATGTATTAATCATTCCTAAATGTGGTATTCGCGATGTAAGTTGCGATTGAACGACGACAACGCTCATGGTAGTGGTATGATTGGGACAACCTAATTGGTACGTGTAAAACGGAAACTGCCAATCTTGGAATCTATTTCGATTGTCCAGACTGAAATTCGAGAATATTTGCTAGAACATAAATATCATTGTATTTTAAACAATCTCCACCTAGATTAATGGAGGCTAAAACATCTAGTTAATAACATATTTATTATGTAATTGTGGAAGCAAGAATGTAAATCCTATTAACGAGAACACTCAATTCTGCGAAATTCTCTTCGATTCGATTTTACAAAGTACATCAAAGTACGACAAAGTACAACAAGGGTTCAAAGTATAGCTTTGCACATTGCTTTTGAATTTTTTTTCATTTTTCACAAAGTCACCTGTATATGAAAGTATGTTAAACAATTTTGTCTTACTAATAGAAAAAATAATGTGCAAGATATATGAAAATTTCTACTTTGCATGCGTGTTTTAAAAAATATTAAATTCTTGAGTTTATCAAATTTTTAATGATAAATAAATTAGAACTTTAAAGATCTAAAATCTCATGTTTTTCCATATTTTGAAGACGTTGACGTGAAGTTCTCGAGAGAAAAAAAAACCTCTTATGCCCAAAAAAAGGTTCCTCTACGAGAAAGCAAAAAGAAAGTGTAGTCTCACTCACACCACCTTTGCGTTTGCCCGCAGATATAGATACGTAGATTCGAACGTAGAATCAAATATAGGTGAGCGAATAGGTTTCACTGAAGCGTATGCACAGGTCTTCCAATTGTGTATGTAGACTGGTGCGAGCGCGTGGGCGAGTTGCGCGTATGTACACATTCGTGAAAGCTTAGCCATGAGTTATGGGGACTGAGCGTGGCGTAGGAGAACCCGGATGGTAGCCCGTGGTTAATTATACGGTGGGATTAGCTCGGCCTCTACCACCGCAAACCCAACCCTATAATTTTCTCGAGGGCTCAAATTCGAGCGTAAAGCTGTAGCTGCTCGCCATTCAGCACACTCACTTCACCAACCGCTCTGCATCCTTCATGGGCGTCCACATCGGGCGTCATTACCCATAGTGACGCTTGACCGAAGACATCCCACTCTAATTTGCGGCTACCTAGGTAAATCTTTTGCATAGTACGTACAATCTTCTCACTAGCTTCATACATTATTTTCACTAAAGAGAACAACGAATACCTTATCGAAGGGTTTGCATGCGCTCCGGTAGTGAGGAAATTTAAGCTCACTAGTTTAAACCTCTCTGCCATCAACACTTGGCTTCATTTCCCGTAGCGAAAGATATTTATTTCTGACGATGCTGAGAAGTTTTGTCAGTTTAACGTGACGGGTCACACTCTGTTATTGAGAAAACAAGTGATGCAAAATACAGAATGATACTAGCTCGAGTTCCGTACATTGAAGTGTGGCATTATAGGACATGAGCTGAAGCAAGGGTAATGCAGTATTTGATGCTGGAGAGTCTGAATTCAACTGACGTGAAACTCACATTCTCAAACAGCAGTATAAAAGAGAATAGAAGGCATAGAAGAAATAGAGGAAAAACGTTACTCTATTAATCAGTCATCAATTACATGGATTTTCTGAGGGGCATACCATTGAAATATGATGCATCCTTGCGACCGCTACCTCTCTTTTGAACTCCCTGTTGTCCACTGGGTAAAATTATAAGAGTTACGCGTTTAGTGTTGATGAAGAGATATCACCTTTAGTTTTTATCACTGACGTTAGTCAAAGCGGCAAAAAAGTTTGACAGATTTTTGTGCAACGCTTTTATGACATTGAATGTCGATATTGACCCACGAATTTTCGATATTTCAGTGATTTGTTCGTTATTATTTTACACTTTTCTGTTTATGCAAATTTGATCATCAAGATTATTTTTTAAGTTTTCGTCAAGGTGGGTTACTATTGCTTCAACTATTTCAAATAGAGAAAAACCTTTGTTTATATCCTTCTTGTAGAGCACGTAACGGAGACCAAGAAGGAAAGGAATATCGACAAACAATCATCGTGCGCGAAATATTCGCAGTACTGCGACGCAAAGACTATCCATAGAAAAGCTGCGCCCTATATAGGCAGACTACTTTGAGAGTCACTCGTGCTTGCCGTTCACGACCTCGAGGTTGACCTGCTCTTTTGTTTCAACTAGCTACTACATTCTTCTCTACGTATATTCGACTGGCTTTCTTGAGTCAAGACGTTGCATCCTAGGTGCCGAATCGATTTCCATTTATGTGAATCTTAGTCGTGTAGCACGAACGAAGAAACGTTTGATTTTCACAGTAGCACTCTGCCAAATATCGTCTTTGTACTTTGTCGGGAATGAGTTTTTCTCCATTTTTCTTTTGTACCCGAATAAGTCATACATAGACTGAAGCAGTAGCTAAGACGAACGGTATCAGAAGAAGAAACGTTGGGGAGTAAAGATGAATAGCTGCAACATCAGATTTTGTAATGGTCGAAAATGCCTTGATGGCTGAGTGACTGAATTCGCATTAAAGCTTTTTCTATGTCAAGACATTCTAAACAATTCGACATATTGTATCAAAATGTCTAAGGACAAACAAAAAGGTTATGGCCTAATTATAATAAAGGCAAAAATGACTTTCTTTGTTTCTTTGTGTATCTCCTGCTACGAATAGAAGTAAAAGAAGATTTTTCTCGAAATCCATTGCAATTCCAGACACACACAAATGTGATCTGCCGTCAGCAGAGTGCGAAAACTCTCCAGGTGCGGATATCTCGGTTCTTCTGAGTATGCTCTTTTACTCACCAGTAAGACCAAGCTGTATCCACCATCTGTACAAGGAGCTAGGTAACCCCAGACAGAGAATTCGAAGCGTGTAGAATTCGTAGAAAAGATATGACCCGCGCATGACTCGGCGTAATATCGTGCTTCTTATACCACGACGACCAAGACGCGCCTTATCTCACTTGGTATTCCAGCTATACAGGTTAAACCGTCATGCGAATATACACTGGTATACCCTTGGGTCCAGACACATTTTTTTATGCGCCACCTAATATAATATATCCAAACCGTGTCAGCAGCTTCATTCTCATTTCGCGAGATAAAAAACGTTGCTCTTTAAGCACGGTTCCTTTAATGCCTTGAACAAACGATTGCGGCGATAACCTCAACAAATTAAATTCGATATATCATTGAAACATCGAGCGATCGAAATTGATGATTTATCAAAATGGCGAAACGCGTTATGTCATTTGAAGGAAATTCTCCAATTGAAGCCTCCAGCATACAGTAGTAATTAGTCGACATTGGATACCAGTGGAAACCACTAGAAGCAGTATCATATAAATGTCGAAACCCGTTGTAGTACATACGGCCATCTAATTAATTAGCGGAGTTATATCAACGAGAGATTAGATTTTTGCAGACGCGTGCGGTGATGGTAAACTCATGCCTCCAATCAGCACTAATGTTGTTCCGTGGTGAAGACTGGCGGACGCCGAAGCGCAATCATGGTATTGTGTGGTTTCATTGTTGGGATTATGTATACACGCTATGTCAGAGTACATTGGATATATATGTACGATCAGTTTGAATTGAATCAAGTAAATTTTCATTAACAGAATCTTTTTTTTTGTTGATCGAGTATGGAATTGAATTACAACGAACCGAACTTTTCAGATACGGGTGTACATTTAGATTCGTTAACAGATTACAGGGAAACGAAAGAACCGCTACTTGCGTATATATCAATCTCAAAAAGTTTCAATGGGTTCGTGATAGACGTAAATTGCAACCATTTGGTGGTGTGTAAATAACGCGAACCAATAAAGATATCGGTAACAGTATCAAGTAACGCAATAGCAGATAGCATGAAAATGAAACGTGAAATACCCAACATATTTGTGTAAAAATGATTGATCGGTTTGGATATTTTTCGGTTGCATTTTATTTTTTTACATACTACCTAACAACTTATGGCGCTGCTTGCCCTTTTAATCACCTTTTCCCAGTTGATCATAAGCATATTTGGAAAATAATAAAATTACTTTACTTATAATAAATCAAAGGAATTTTTAAGGGGCACCAAGATGTAATAAAAGAGAAAAATCAGTAACAAATGAGGTTGCATGCTGAAGCCAAAGCTTTCGTTTTTCGATCGGAACATCGCTCGACTGAAGCGTACTTAGATGCTCGTTAAATTCGACGCAAGACGTGCTCAGATTCTACCTATCGCACTCAACGCGACTGCTTTCACTCGTTTCATCGCTCTTATCCTACCTTTTAGGTGCTGCCAGGCTGAGGAGCACCTTAACTATCGTCGTTACCCCGCCTCTAACGATCACTGTTCCTTCAATCGTGGCCAGCATAACCCTCTACACCCGGGCACATCGGGCTTTTGCTCTTGACTGCATTTCGGCAGTAAAGCGATATCTTACGTGATTTCTCAATATGATATTCCTATAACTTTTGGTGAAATGCCACTAAACGTTTAAGCATTTACGAGCACGTTCTATTACCAAAAACTTGAAAATTCAATGCGGGGGAGACCGGAGCTAGTTCACTCAATAAAAAATTACAGATTATGTAATTTAGGAAGCGTATCAATAAATGTCGTTATTTTAACCCGAATGTCGGAGCTTATTTTTTTTTAATGAGTACGGAAAATATCAATCATCTATCGGCAGTGGAAGTTTTTATGCATAACATTTTACATTAATTTTAATATACAATTATGATATTAAATTAAAGTACTTTTATAATAAGGATGACAATTATAACTATTTAATCTTTTTTAGTATATATAACATTCATTTTTTATCATATTTGTATATGAAATGTACTTTATCGATTTTTGTATAAAAACCTTCAATAAAGGAATATTCCATTTCAAGCGAATTATTTTTTCGTAAAATTCTACTTCTTTTCAATTACATTTACAATCACAAATAACTATTTTTGCCTAAAGAATCGAAATTATTGTAATTTCTGTCATTATGTCACAGAGTCCTAATAAAAATTGACAAAAAAACATGTTTCTGGAATACTCCGACGCCCTGAACACTGCTTTCATCTAAATACATCAAACGGATGTATTTGTATGCACCGTATTATTATTGCTGCGTGAGAAAAATACAAAAGGAATTTCTCAGGTACAAAGGATCAAACGAAGACGTTCAGGTGCTCTGAAACTCGAGCAGAGAGAAGAGCTACGATTTCTCTTGACGTTGATTTCACTAAGGCATCTGAACAGGAGATATTCAGTATATAGCACTATACAAAACAACGCAAACATTTTGCAGTAACGCAACCGGAATGCGAGGCGATTCGCCTTTTCCAGGATTTATTACTCGCGGCTCACCGGGTGCTCGATCCTCGACAGAGGGAAGAGCACTGCTGGGCTCTTTTACCAACTGAAAGGTTCGGGGTTCGAGGGAAAAAGCTCCCAACCGGGTGGAGACAAGAGATGGAAGACAGAAGGAAGGTGGAATAGTATCGAGAAAGAAGAAGTACAAGAAAAGAACGACCGAGAGGTATCGATCTTCTTCGGTCTATTCCAAAAGGAATGAGAGAAAAGAAGCGAGAAGGGGCCGAACGAAAGGTGCACGAGTCGAACCTATTTTCTCGGTTTGGAAACTGCGAGATGTGTCTCCGAGAACGAGAGAGAAAAGAAGGAGTAACAGAAAAAGGAATGAAATAAAGGGGAAAAAAAAGCATCGATGTTGTTTCGTGTCTTGTGAGTGTCTTCTGTCCGTCTCAAGAGTTTCAACTACACGTACAGCTTTACAATACATATATAATCCTATATTGGTATAGCCATGCTCAATGGCTATATTTATATTGTCGAGAAGTCGTGAGGAACGATTCAATCGCTAGGGGACATCACATTGCAGGTACAGATCATAGGGTAGTATATATTGAATTCCTCACTTACATTCGAAAATTGTATAGGTGAGTAGGCGAGTGAGGTCGAGTAAATTTTTTCAACGATATTCTGAGAATCTTTTTGTATCCCCGAACCAAGTAAATTCTGAGTTGCCCTCCAGCAGCAAGCTGATATAACGTGTACGGGAAACCGGGGCTAGTTGCATCAATATCAGGAAAAATGGCCGAGGGGAAAAAAATAACCGATTTTAGGTTGTATACGATTCTTATTCTTTAGGCTTTTGTTCCATTTCTCTTCTTTCCCCGGCCATTTTTTCCCCTAAATTTAGTTGCGGCGAATGCAAGTAGTGTCAGTAAAAACCAAATTGAAGTTTGTGTAGTTTTAACACAAATTTTCTGTCTACTATTGTCCAGAGAAACCTTTTGTTAATTTGACAGAATTTTTCTTGCCGGTAACTAATTTTACAAAATTAATATATTAAAAATGTTGTATTCTGATTAAAAAAAAAAGGTGTCACTTCGTAATAACCAATTTTTAAATAATCTCCTTTTGCCTGTATTTAAAATCGTAATTCCCATTGATTTAATGCCTTATATATAGATTATAATACGAAACACGATTCTTATAATGATTTTATGCATTTTTTTCCTTTACTCAACTTGCATTATGAACTTGTAATTGACTGATTGTCTCTGATAGCGTAATCGAGAAAAGAATAAATATGTATATCTCATGTAGCTAGTAGTTTAAGAAACACAAAAAAGGCATTCTTTTTACTCTTAAAATGAGGAAATTAAAAAAAAAAATTAATAAGGTTGAAAAAGTGACACCAATAGCCCCGGTCTCCTCTGCTACTAATATAAACCGTCTCGACATCACTCTATCCCTTTTCGATGTCGTCGCCTTCGCTTTCCGTCGTCTTCGTAGTCGTAGGACGAGTGGCACTGATATTACTCGACGACAACGTCTCGCTCGGCACCCAAATCGATAAGCAATGACGTTACCAACCCCTCGCCGCTCCTGCACGCCAGCCTTCATGGCGAGAAAATGAGTGATACAACATATATCTCATCAGTCGACCCACATACAAAATAAATATATCCTACATGTATGAATTTTTCTTAGCGTTTTAATAACGAAAATATTTACCTTAGCTAATAGTTTGAACATACGTAAACTAAAAATATATCTCTTCGAGTTTTTCATCAAAAATGCATTTTATATACCTGATCCATATATTTCTTTCTCGATTTTCCAACGACACTTCGCATCCTCAACTGCTCGCTTCGTCGTCGTCTACGGGGACGTCGTAGTCAGAATCTCGTTATCGAGTTATTGCCACTTCCACTTGCTGTACACAATCTGCGCTTTACAAGAATCTACGGGTACTTTGATGTTCGCTGTAGTTTTTTTTTTGTATCCACTAAAGTATGTATAACAATATACAAATAAATAGAAAGAAAATATAAATATATATTTTATTGTTAATATATTACAAAATCTGGTTAATTATTTCTTTATTAATTCACCTTATTGAATAGAGAATGCTCACTTTTTTGTTCTCCAGATTTCTTACGCCATTTTTCAACATTTTTACCTAAGACGTTTAAAGCAATAACCTTTAGAATATTTAAAAAAAATATTTAGATAAATAATACAAATAGTTTTTATTAAGGCAATCAAAAAGATGAGTTTCTACATTTTTTAAATCAAATCTTTCATCTAATTACACACAAAAAAAATAGTTTCCATGAAAAATAAACATTTTTGCCTAAGGCGTTTGAAACAATTTTGCTATGATATTTTTATTCAATTTTGAATATTCCTAATAGAGGAATATATGTTTTCGTGAACATTTATTTCTTTTTTTGAAAATTTTGAAAAAAGTCATTTTACGCGATATCGTTCGTAAATTATGAGACACGAAGTTGAAATTTTGTACACAAATATGGACTAACATTAAACCATGTTCGGTGTCAAATTTAGCGAAAATCGATAGAGTGGTTTTAATGTTATTGCAATTTCAATGTTTAAAACATGTCTGCAAACCCTTCAACTCCTGTAAATTCTGAAATATCCGGCTAGAATTTTTCACATGATTTCATGATTATTGATTATCAAAGATGTTCGTTCTAGCTTTACGACATTTGGCATTTTTAATAAATATGTCTTTTAGAGCTCAAATAAAGTAGAACCTTGCAAATTGGTTCCTCATTATTTAGTATCTTTGACAAAGCTTTTTTTACAAACCTTCCTCTATGAGCAAGCCAAAATTGATCAACATACATCCTCGTAGAGGTAGCTTTGTCAAAGATACTAAATAAAATGAGGAAGCAATTTGCAAGGTTCTACTTTCTTTATCAATGAAAAAGTAAGTTTGTAATTCTTGTAATGAATCTAACCTGTCATCTAAATACACAAAAAAAAAGCTCACACCAAAAATAAGTTGACGTAATTTTTACTACTGCTTAAAACATCTGTTGACAGATATTTTCCACTGTGATTCAATGCATACATATATTGTATGATTACTATCAATATAAGGTCATTGGTGTAATTTTACGCACGATAAGGTAATAAAGAAAACAATAAACAAATAAAAACCGACACGTGTCTCATTATCGCCTCTTTCATTTTCATGTTCTTCTACTTTATCGTCGTTGAATGAAAACTTCTCGTACTGAGCGCCAGTTCGCGCCTCACGGGACTTCGAAGCCCCACAGTATACGTACGATATTCGCACGTCGACGGCGCCGACGACGACGATGGCGACGGCGACGACGACGGCAACTACGACTACGACGATTTCAAAAAGCCTCTCAGGTCATTCGAGCTCGTTCGAGCCGAAGCAACAGGTTCGCTCCAGTGCGAGCACGAGAGGCAAAAGTGAACGCCCGATATATTCTTGCTGCTGGAGCGCTTAGTCGGATGTGGAAAAAAAGAGAGAGAGAAAAAAAAAAATAGACAAAAAAGAGGATTTTTCCAGCAAGAAATCGGTGACGTGATTCTCGTATTGAACTCATATATACTGCAGTACTGATCTTGTTATTTCTCATAGCGAGTTGTACACGTCGAGTAAATGCAATTCCATGGGAACTGGAATAAATCCCGAAGCGCGGGATCAGTCCGTAACTTACATAACTATACGGAATCTTCTCGTAGAGCGCTTGGCGCTCGTGCGCATTGGCATTGTTCGTGATTCTCTCGCGATGATAATAATGATAGTAATATTACTGCATCATTCGGGCGGATAGTCCTTTCGCAAGACGGCATATGCCGTCTTGTTCCCTGGAGAAGTTCGGTCGCCGTCGTGCTGAACTGCTACGGCGACACACATACACAGAAACAGCATTGGAATGTTTGCGTAAAAGTTTTCATCGTCATCTTTGTTTCTTTCTTCTTTGCGCTCCTCTTTCTTTTACTTCTTGACTATTATACATCTCAGACTTTGGTGTGTAGATGTTCCCTTCGTAGAGGCGTACGACAGCTACGACTGCGACCTTTCACTCGCAGTCTGACAAAGTAGCATTCAATTATATCCCCCGGGGAGAGAGTACAAGTTTTGATTACATCCGAGAAGAGTAGAGCAACACTTGTTATACGTGCTCGCGTGATTCTTGACTATCTTAAGTTGTCTTGCAGTGCACGATTGCGAGGTCTTGTGAACTCTTGCGAATAGAAGCGGGTACATTAGAAATGTGATTCTACGTTTTTGAAGTCGGGAAGTGCATAGAATGCAGGTTGTTCTGATTCATGTACAATTGGCCCCCACTATTTTTTTGTTTTTCATGAAAGTAATTTGAAATATTTTTATCTCGAAATTGGTGATGTTAACGTTCTTATAAATTATAAATATTTTAGTTACCCTATAAATACCACTTTTTGATATCGCATATGTTGTATTGTGAAATCACGCAACTTTCCCATCCTTTTAACAGAATGCAACATTTTAATTATTTTCGGTATCCACGAAATTTAGTAAACTTATAGCATTCATTTTCCATGTCAATATTTTTTCCAGAAATGACTATTGATCAGCTAATAATTGAATCAAAATATACCTGAAAGGACTTCCTGCGCCCCACTAATTGAGAACAGAGAGGCCAAATTTTCATGCTTTTTTTATGCAATGAGAAAAATATCTATACAAAAATCCTCACATACCATCATTTAGTTTGTATGATGAAGGGGTTGTGAAAAAATACAAAGTAAAAAATAAACCGTATTTATAGCGTTATTGATGCTGGAAGGACAATTAAAAAATATATACATTTTTTACGGGTAACACCTAACGTAACCAGGCGAGTCAGGATATCGACATTTACCAGTTCGAAATACACGTGGACTTCCAATTCAAACGTAAAAACCTTTCAATTATTAAAAGTCACTGTCACCTCTAATTGATAGCTCGTTGTTTCCTGCGATACACAATCAATATTTATCGTGAAATTTGAACAATTGCATGAGCTTCAATGCATAAAATCTTCACTAACTATTCCGCATGACAATTAAATAGAAAATATCGTTAAGGGGGCGAGTCAGCAAAAAAGGAAATGATTTTCAGAGATTTATATTTCTTAATCTAGTTATAAAAAAAAATTAAATAAATATATTATTTCAGGATTAGAATAAACTATTTTTCCGTCAGTATTGGAATCAGTTTTGTTGACTGATATTATTGTGAATCAGTTTTAGGCTTTTTCAGCTCTGCGCGTGATCTAGAATTAAGCACTTATATTCATTCAAGCCTATAGGGTCTCACTTTGTTTATGACAATATTCATCCAATAAATATGAAATAATTATATTATTTCATATTTATTGGATGAATAAAAAATATAAATCTAAGAAAATCATGTTTCTTTTCACTGACTCGTCGCCGTTAAATTAATATACGTATATAGGTTTTATCACCAGTTGCGTTAATTATGGTAACTTGAAAAATATATTTCTGAATGTTTAGCCTACTACGTTTAGTTACCAATAATACTTTTTCCTCACTGTGCAATTCATTTATTTGTGATAATATGAACGATTTCATTTGGGTGGCAGATTCCGAAATAATGTTCGTTTACCGTCCGCAAGTCCTGCTCGTCGACAGTTTTCTTTTTAACTTTCATTGCAGCCACCAATTTAGTCGGTATTCATTGAAGAATTGTCCGATTGGATACCACAAATATCGATACCCACTGTAGAAGTGATACTTGTTTTTTAAGTAACTGTGAAACAGAGAGTGGGACGGTTTACAGTGGACAGAAGTCGTATATCCAGATACGAAAGAAAATACTTTAACGTGTGCTGCACATCTATGTGTTTTAGTCGCTGTATATCTCTATCGCGTGTCAGCAGGAAATCGAGATTTTACCGATAATTGTTTGCATTGATAAACGATTTTCGTTAGTCGTCCCGAAAAAGAGAAAAGCTGAATGTCCGATGGAGAGAGAATGATGGACG